>VZTA01018335.1:0-11679 GCA_013398855.1 Mohoua ochrocephala
TGGAGAAAAGAGAGCTCCAGGGAGACCTTACTGAGATCATTTAATATTTAAAGGGGACTTACAAGAAAGATGGGGACAGACTATTGGATAGGGCTTGTGGTGACAGAACAAAGAATAATGGTTTTAAACTAAAAGAGGGCAGATTTNGCCCTTCTTCCAACCCTTAGGAAGCAATTCTTCCCCGTGAGGGTGGGGAGGCCTTGGCACAGGGTGCCCAGAGAAGCTGTGGCTGCCCCTGGATCCCTTCAAGGCCAGGCTGGATGGGGCTTGGGGTACCCTGGGATAGTGGAAAGTGTCCCTGCACATGGCAGGAGGGGTTTCAACCCAAACCATTCTGTGATTCTACTTGGATGGGGGTTGGACTAGGTGACCTTGAAATGTCTCTTCCAAACCACATTGTTTTACGATTAGATGAATCAAAACCCAAGTATAATCTTTATATACTCTATATAGTCAAACTCTATATATAAAGTATAAAACTTTATATATAAAGTATAATCAATATAAGCACTGTCATCCATGTACCTTGAGTAGCTCGACAACCGTCTCTGCAAAGCCAACAACATACATTGCTACTGCCACAGCATTGGCAAATGCAAAAATCAGACCTATGGCACCACCGAACTCTGGCCCCAAACTTCTGGAAATTAAGTAATATGCTCCTCCTGAAGGAAAAAAAAAATACAAATGACAAAAAAGTCCTTTACATGACAGAGACTAAAACAGTCATCAGCAATTTATCATTTACACGAGACAGAATCTATTCGTTCTTTATTCCCTGACGTATTAGAAAATAACCCTAAACTCGGTATTTTAGGGACACACATGCTGAAGTTTCAGGAGTACACTTCAAGTTCTTAGGAAGAGAGACCAGTTGGAAATAACCATGATTCATGCACCACATCATATTATTCAAGGATGCAACCAGTTCTATAGGTAAAAAACAAACTGTAAAACACAAGCTGCAGTATTACTGGGCTTTTCACTTCACACTGCTCGAAGCACTTGTGTAGTCAGGAAACTGGCAAAGCAGACTGCAATGAACCCACTGAAGTTCCAAACCTCCAAGACCTGTTTCTAAAAGCCCTGTTGCTAAAGGAATTTTCTGCCCTCCAACGGGACTCCCAAGAGCCTGTTCTGTGTACTTTTGAGCTTGACAAAAACAACATCTTAAATCCCACATGACAAATGAAAATCTGAGTATCTGGAGTATTACAGAAAAGCAAACTTTAGAAAACGTAGCAAAGGCATATTCCTCAAATTTAAGGCTAAGCTTTCCAGAAGCAACAAAATCCTCCAGCCCCAGTCTGAAGTAACTAAGTGCATGTTAAAAATCTGCAACAGGAAATGCTGAATTTCACTGCATTAAACTCCTTGTGCAAATCCTATGTATGTACCCAGCTTGGCCCTGCTCTGCATGCCTCATGCAACAATAAAAAAAAAAAATCTTACTGTAATATAACATTTTCATAGGAACAATTGTTCCTGTGAAATTCTACAGTTCTTCCAATTCATCACTTCAAATTTTCTAATGAAGTACTAATTTTCAAGAGCGACTTAAGGAAAAAAGCTCCTGTATGAATGGGAAAACCTGATATACATAATGGAATTAAAAAACAGAAAGGGCATTTAGAAACTAAGCTTGACATAATGCTAACACTCACAGCTGATCTTTCCCAGTAGGTCTGTTTACTTTGTGATAGTGAGGCTTTTCTCTTCATTCTTAATCTTAATGAAGATAGTTTTGTAAGTTCCTGCTTTAATTCCACCTTATTTTTTTACTAGCAGCAGTCTTGTAATGTCATGAAGCAGTTTGATCGTGTCAGAGGCACCAACCACTTCCAAAAATAGCTGACAACAGCACATAAACCGTGGAAGAGAATGAAAGCCATCACCCTCAGGAAAGCTGGAGCTAACTGAGACTTTGGAGAGTTACTTGTGTGAAGGTTTATTTCAGGACATGAACACTCTTAACCAACCCATGCAGCTCAGGAGAATATTAGGACCCTACTCATTCCTGGATATGTATCCTTTAAAATGTCTGTATTACAAAAATTCACAACAAAAAAAGTTTCTTTCACAGCAGAAAAGCATGGCACTAGTTCAAATCTAATTAGTAGGCTACCTATTGACTTTTTGTTAATTACATGACTGTTTAATCTCATACAGAACACGAGGAAGGCTTGGCTCCTCAGCAGCAACAAAGTGTGCACTCCAGAGTGAGGAAAGCTTTAAAAATGTCATGAAAATAGCATTACCTCCTCTTACAAACCCATTTGTGGCTATTGCTGAAGTAGACAGTCCTGTAATAGTTGTCACAACAGTGGCCATTCCAATAACCAAGACAGACAGACCTTTTGGAAAAAGAAGAGAAAAGCAGTGTAAGCCCAGCAGTATTAAAGAGCAAAAAAACCTTCAACTTAACTTCATTTAAATTCACTCTTGCAAATGCAACACAAATTTGCTGTGTGTGCTCCCACACATTCAAGCAAAAGGCTTTTTCTTTCCCCTTTTGTACAGGAGTCTCCAGGATACAAATAAAACCGGGCAAAGGTTCTCTTAAATCAGCAAGGTAAGAGCTGCACTCTAGAGATTCAAGGAAACACAGGCCTGCTGCAGATCAGAGATTTTCTGCAGTCCAAGACTAAGTTAAGCCTTTGAAAAGAATTGCTTATGTACTACACGGTCCATATGCACGTTTTAGTAACCAGAGATCAAAAGTTTCTCTCTTCAGTTCACTGGAGACTTATAAATGTCAATTTTAAAATACTTGCCTCATGCTTAAATGAAAAAGTCAAAGTAACTGGTTGAAGATTTTGATAAGGGTAAATTACCATAGAAATTGGCAATATTAAGGTAAATTCCTATGGCTGTTTGAAGTGTAAGCTCAGGATCAACATCTCTTGTGGACCACATTTGAAATTCACTGAAATAAAATTACAGATTTAGTACCCATACCTATCCCAGCTTGTCCTACAATCCATGATAGTCTGATGAAGAGCATCACACCCCAAATATTTAACATACATCGTACCTAGGATAAAACGGAAATTTCACATGGATTAGTTCTTGCATCTGCAGTCATTTTCACTAATTCTTCACTGCAGTTTACAATGTTCTTGCAATTATCTTGCTGTCTTTCCTCACCATTTTTCAAATTAATTCACACGAACAGGACATCATGATACAAGTTTAAGTTTGATTTAAAAAAAAAGGGACTTAAATATGATGAAAAAGTTACAACCTTAAACACAGATAAGAGTACTTCAATATCTGACACCTGCAGTATGTCTTGGCCAAACAATAATAATAATTTAGCCCCTAACCTTTAGGATCCAAAATTCATAGTACAGAATACATGACTTAAAGTAAGATAGAGGTAGATAGAGATCTTTGATGACTGTGAAGTCTACAACCCCTGTTTGTATCTCCCACAAACCTCTCGCTCTCAAAAAAAAAATGCATTAAAGAAATAGCCTACTAAATAACTTATTCTTTTTAAAATAACAAAACAACTGCTGTAACTTTCCATTTCTGTAACTTTTGTATCTTACAACACGGCTGCATAATAACAGGATGGAGAGGTGGGCAGTTTTTTTAATCCTTATATTTAAAACTCTCAGATCTCAATAAAAATAGACTTTGCATTGTACAGACTTTAGAAAGGAGACTAAAACCAGATCTTGGGTCTCTCTCTTACCTAAAGAGTAAGGTATCAATCCTACAAAAAAAGGAGATAAGGACCTCTCCAAACCACGGAAATACAGGATGTATTTTTCTACTACATCATCTTTTTCCTTCCTGGAAACCATGCAACTTAAAAACTCTTAAAACCTGTGCTAAGAAACCATAAACTCTCAAGAACTTGAAGCCCTGAAGTATTTATTTCCTTAAAATTCAGTTGAAATAGTAGCAATCCCTCCTATAATTATTGCATTTATCATACTTCTCATACATATCGTCTTTATACTACACCATCACAATGCCTGTCAAAAAAGAAGGTAGTTGGAAAGACCTGTAAGAACAGATCAGCATCTGTAAGAAACTGAAGAACCATGTATCAAACTTACCAGTACACCTTTTATCCAGCCAAACTTGACCACCCCTTTGCTGTCAGGTGTGTAAGCTGCAGCTGCGTCCCCAGCCGGTGTGCCTTCCTCACCATTTGCATAGCCATCCTCAAAGGGCTCCTTGGAAAACACAAAAGAAGTTTATATTTTGTGTGACTGACAAAGCAGAATGGGCATGTTGTAAAAAAAAAAACCATCTTCTCGTGTGAACAGAAAAATTAAAAGAGTGACACGGCAGAAGTTTTGAGCTGCTCCTTTATGTCCCCTGCGTGACGCACATCTCGGATTTCAAGGAATGTAAAACAAACTTACAAGAGCAAACTGTTAGCAGCCAGTGCAGTAAGCATTTTCAAGAATTAGTTCTATATCCCTAAAAAAAAAAAAATCAAACACCTGGTCTGCAGAAAAAGAGCTGGAAGATTTCGAATGCACAAAAAATTTTACTTCTTAATCTGAAAGCACAGACTGTTCTACTGCAAGTTACTGGTCTCTGCTGTAGCATTTCCTGTAGTTCAGACTTGGCTGTCATTTGATCAATTTTTCAGGAAATAAATTATTCATTTCCCTGTAAACTATTCTACTACTCTTTGTAAGGTGATGCTGCCAGAAGGAAAGATGGGAGATTGGCATTTCAGGGAAAAGGAGGGAAGAGAAGTCTCTTCCCATTAAATGGGAAGGATGATAGATGGAGAAAACATCAGCCCCATGGACAAAGGCCAGTTTATGTCTTTTATTTGCAATTCAACTCTCAACTTCAAAAATGCAAAAAATCTCAACTTTAAATATAAATTGAAAACATATGTGTGTACACACATACATATATGCTTGCTTAAAAGGCAGTTTTGTTTTGCCAAGCAGGCAAACACCAGAACGTTTAAACTCAAACATTTCCTACACTTGCTGTAAGAAAGCAAGAAGCACTCCAAGCCAAGTATGTTAGTTTATCCAAGGCAACAAGTATTAGGAATGGATACACTAGAAAGACCCTGAACACCATTCAACAAACCAGCTCAAGCAGTATATTGTGAAGCAGCCTGCATCCCAGAGGGCTTAGGAAAAAAAACCCATTTAAACAATTAGAGGTTCAATCCCAACGAGGTAAAGGGCAAAACTCACATTTGCTAAGTAAGACACAAAACAGAGAGGACACAAATAACGCTTTCAAGCATGTGCAGGGAAAGACTAAGAAAGATTAGGGTGAGGTATTTTTACCAAATGCTTTCTACTCTTGATACATTAATACCAGATATAGCCTCAGCACAGAGTCCAGAGGAAGTATTTCTAAACCTGTCCATTATGAAGGGTGTCATCCATAAGCTCTTATAATCAGCAGCAAACACACAAACCAGATTTTTAAAAAAAACCAGATTATGTCAACCTTATCCAAAGGTCAATAGCACAGATTCACGTCAGCGCTTCTCTCACTGATGCTGGATTATGAAATTCTCATAGAAACAGATACACCTGCAACACATCTGGTGATGCTGTAAGGCACAAGCCTTCCACCGTTAGGCAGAACCATTATCAGTTTCCAGATCGTTACCTTTAACAGTAAACTCTCTTGAAGGGTACATTTTATTGTCTCCAGAAGAGATTACAATAAAAAAAAAGAAAAGACATCTAGGTGTTATACATATATTCTTGCATGTATGTGTGTATATATATTATATACTGTGTTATATACACTAAACTCAAACAGAAACCTAATCAGGAGTTACCCAGTTTGCTGAACTGCAGCTTTCCTGGATAGAACTAATGGCTGTAATTCTTAGGAGATTTGCACAGCCTCTGACCAGATGAATCTATTGATTGTTTATTATTTGTATTCAGGCACTCAAGCCAAATCAAGTAGTGGTGTGTGATCATTTAGAGCAGTGAAGATCAAAAAAAGAGCACTACAATGCTGCTACATTTGAGAAATGCTGACCTGCCTAAACCAGAACTAAGGAAACATCTCCTACTCAAGCCTGAGGATCATGCCAGAAGAGGATGAGCCCACCACCTACCCTGCTCTTCTAATAGCTTAGAAGTGCAGAATAAAATGTAAAAATCCTTCTAAGCATTCACGTCTCCCTTTATGACTTCTTTCAGAAGCGGGGAGGAAACAAAAGAAAAAAGATGCATTAAAACAAGGGGCAGATTATAAACACGTTCACGACTACGCCAAAACCTCCAATCAAGCATGAGACGGTATAACCACTTATTACTTCTTCATATAAAACCCATTATTATTCCTCACAGAAAAACATCACATTATACTTGCAACAAACTCTATTTTAAACTATTACATAAAGGGAGTCACATTCAAACTATCTAAGCAATTTTTAAGCTTTGGCCAAAAAATCTTGCCAACATTAGATAACATCTTCTGCTATTACAACAACGCGCATCATGTCTGTAATAAGAAATAACAAAATTGTTCCCTGAGAAGACTCGTCAGGGAGGATCACGGAAGGTTAGGAGGAATCTGTATCTTCATGTCTTACAATAGTGAAATGTGACTAAAGTGGTTAATGCCTTTTTTTCTTTTTTAACAAGCTTGGAGTTTGTTTGCTGCAAGTTCAGGTTTTATAAGAAGGTGGAGAAATACCTTAGTATCTAAGGTATAAGAAAGGATCATATACTTCATCATGTGAATACGGCTGGCCAAGTATTGGTAAAACCTGCACAAATCGACAAGGTGACCCCCAAAGGTCACTTCAAAACTTCAACCACCATGTGGCAGCTACATATTTTGCTGTAGTGCTCTCAAACAAGCCCATAGCTCAGCCTGTTGTGTTCTGGGGAGGAGATAATGGCTCACAACTGGTATTCTGAGTTATCAGTTACCAGATCAGCTCCAAGATACGCACAACGCGAACACAGGAAAGTTTTGTTCTGTATGTCTCGTCTCTCCACACTGTGCAATATTTCTTAGGAAAATATTTTGAGGCACAAGCAAAATGTAATAACTGAAAGGTTATTCCTGGTTATCAGTGCTGGTGGGTGCCCAATAAAGCACCACTGAGAACAGATATTGCAGAGTGTGGGCACAAAAGAATTCCACTCCAGAAGGCTCCAAGTTCAGCCCTCTAAGGCGATACTAAGAAAGCACCACTGTGGTCTCAGCTGTAAATCAAGCAGGCGTAGTATTTTTCATGCTCGTGTTCATGAGGAAACAATACTTCTACTGAAGTCAGACACTGAATGGAAAAAACTGCACTAGCACTATTTTAGAACAGCCAATACATGTACGATAAGATCTTCAAGAACAGTAAAAAACACTAACACACTGTGGATTTTGGAGGGGGTGTAACAAAAGGAGAAAGAAAAGGGGGTTGAGCATTTCAGATCAGAAATGGTCTTATTAATGCAACTGTTAAATAATCAGTTCAGAAATACTCAGTCATAGCGTTCACTTGCACTGTTAAAGAAAAAATAAGATATGTTTACAAGCTGACAATTCTATCATACACTGAGAGGACTTCAGAGAAGAAACAGTTAATTTCTGCTCCTACACAGAACTTTGCATTGCTCTACCACAGTATCTGAAAAATACAGATAATCTACTATTTCATCTCCAGTGCTGGATCGTAACAATAAGTTATTTGTGCCAACTGTGAATAGCCTCCACATCTATTAGAAGTAGATTAGTAATGAGAAAATACTTGGTATTTTGGTAGAGGAGATCTGAGACTTTTCACACACAGCCTGTAATACAACGGTGCGTCAAAAAGTTCAGTAAAAACTGCTTTATTTAAGAGTTCTTGATAGTGGTGTATGTCACGCAGCACTTTTTTTTTTTGTAGTGAACTTATCTAAACCTCATCTTAATGGCAACACACTTGGGCTACGTTGAACCGTATGAGGTAGTAGCAGAACAAACATACACAAAGTCTCGTTTCTTTTCAAGAATCACAACTTGGAAGCCGCAAGTAAAGGGCAGGACCACCGGCAAGTTTGCATGTCAGACTATTTGCTGGATCTCCAGGCAGACTGCTGTCACTGTGAACAGCCGGATTTGGCGTGCTCCAAGTAGTCACTGACTTCTTTAGCTAATCCCTCCCATTGCTATTAGTCCTCTGCAAAAACAAGAGGCCAGAGAAGCACCTCAGACTGCAGCATTTAACTGCTTTTTCCACTTCTCAAGTTTGACCAGTTACAGGTTTAGCACATGCCACGTAATATGGGGTTCTTCTCACACAAACTCCCTAGAAAGGCTTTGCAACTGCAGCTTCTCCTCATCTTGACAGGATACAGTACTGAAGCTGGTTACAATAGCTTGTATTATCAGAATGATAAACAAAATCAAGAGTCACATCTTTTCAAGCTACAACTTCAGCAAGGAAAAAAGGCCTTCCACTACATTTAATCAAGCTGCTTACATTTAAAACTGCTTTGTACCTACATATTCTGATACCGAGCATAGTTCTCTCATGCTTACTGAGAACAAAAAAAAACAAACAAAGGAAGCCACCTGAGAACTATCTTTGCCCAAAAGGTACTGACAGAACAGTTCTATACATTAATACTGGTGGGTCTGTCCTCACCAGTCAAAGCCTCAGGAGCAGGAGCTCTGAGGTTGGAGATGTTCGCAGGAACCCTTCTTTCACAGATCTTCTGCAGTCCTTCACTGTGGTGGCTCACAGCCCTACTGCCAACCTGCTCACTACCCCTTACCACCACAATTTCTTGTTTCCATCTCCCAAAGGTCTGTAGGCATTGCCATTTTAAGACGTTCCTTATTGTGGAAGGAAACAAGCAGTGAAATGTATTGATCCAGATGCAGCATGCCAGCTGTCTCAACAGAAGAAGAATCATTACTTGGAGAGATTACACTCCCAAATATCCCAACTCCAGACCTGCACACTATTAAGACTATGGCTACAAAACCTGTTCTTTTCAACATTAACACAGCTCAAAACATACACAGAAAAAGAGCTTATGAACATTTGTTTTTTGCTTTTCTAATAAAAGGATACTTTAAGCAGAGCATAGATAAAGTAAAAATGACAGAATAAAGAGAGCTATCAAGTTACATAAGAATTGCTCAACATTTTGTCTCAAATGATGCTAACATTTCAAAGGATTTTTAAACACTACCTAAGATCATCTTCTTGAAAGAGCAAATGAACTTTCGGACTCTTGCTCCCACCCCCTGTGACACTTCTAAGGAGCTGAACGAAAGATTTTAGAAGTGCTAAATGTGTTTCATGCATCAAGTAACTGCACAGAATAATCCTACTGCTATGTTTATTTCTGATATAACAGAACTTTTGAAAATAGTCTGTGCTGGTACAAGTGTGATGCTGTCTGATAAAGAATAATAAGCTAGGTATTAAATGCTGTCTGAAGGACACCAAGCCGTATCAAATACATCTGCTCTTTAAACATTACTTTTGCAGCATGTTGATGTTTGCAGTCATAAAATTCCCAGGTTTTGCCTACGGGTCAGTTTGATAAGCTGTTTTTATCTTTTAATGCTTTTATCTACACAGTTGTGAAAGAGATCAAGAGGACTGAGCTTCCTTTCCAAAACACCTAAATCTCTACTGAATGGCTTTAAGCATATTGTTGTCCAGGGACACCAGACAGTCTTATGATAAACCCTTTATCAAGAAAAGCCTTGAATTTGGTTGCCTGACTGAGATTCCAGAGTGTTTCAGTACTTAAATACACAGGAGGAAAAATAAGTTTCCGCCCATCTTTCACTTAAGCTGGTGACACTGACTACAGTTTGTAACCATTTTCTCAGAAAGCCACCACTCAAGAGAGGCTGGGATGCCATTTCTAACCTTGCTCACAAACTACAAATCACAAGTCAGTTTTTAACACTGAACTTGGAAAACACCTCTGCCAAGTCTGACAGTTTTCAAGTGTTTTTTTCCTGTAAGGGAAATAAACAACTCTAAAGAGAAGAAGTATCATAGGTAATGTCTTTAAAATACCTTACTGTATGTAACACTCTCTCAAGAACAGTCTGGACAGTATTTTGTAAACTAGTCCTCCTCTGCTGGAATAAGGATGGTGACAGGTATGGAAGCTAAGAAAAAGTATGTACAACTCTCAACTAATGCTTCGTAATTGGCGTAATTCTGTTGAAAGAGCAATTAAGGTGTAAATTCTAAAATTAGGAGCAGGCTATGACTTTCTGCATCTTAATTACATCGCTAATTTACATCTTACAAGCAGACATAACAGTCTGAATCGTTGGTACTTCAAACACAGTTACCCCTCACTTAAAAGTTGCTAGTCAGAAAGCCAGTATCTTTCACAGAACACCTGGAACAGTCGACAAATTTCTGATCGTTCATTAGCTAAAAACAGTTTATCAAGTTAACAAAACAGATTCAGGTGCTCAAGTTTTTCAGGAGTTAGATGGGAAGCTTGACTGATTAGCATTGCTCCCAGGGGGGAAAAAAACCCAGTCAGGTAGCACATACAGAAGAAAACGTGGTACAAAGACATGTTCAAGACACCTCAGTCTGCCTAAACACCTTCTCAGCATTTTCTTTAAAGAATAAACTAAAAAAATGAATACTATCCAGGAACAATGACTAGTCATTGCTGTTGACAGCAGTTCAGAAACTTCAGCTGTCCTATTAGGTACTTTACTACTTGGTTATAAAACAGGAATGAATTATAAATTCTGTTAGCAAATTTGCTGTAATTCCTACTCCAGTGTCTTTACAGTCATAACTTTAAAAAGCCTACTAAAGCCATTAAATGGCATCCAGAAGTTACCTAGAATAGCAGGAGATAAATTGCCCAGATAAAACACAGCCTGTTCTTAAAACTTGGGATTCCTTGGAATCAAACATGAACAGCTACAATCATTGGTTACTCACCTCAATCAAAGGAAATCCTTTGCAGGTTTGCAGCCAAGAGACCAAAACTTAAGTGCTTTGACTGTATTACCTTCTCTACAATTACACATTTAAAATATAGTAGCAAATGCCTTTGGCATCCACTTCCAGAGATTTTAAAAGAGATTGCATCAAACACTGAACATTAATGTTATCTTAAGCTGAAATTAAAGAGTGTTGTACTGTGATTACAGCAGAGCAATTTTAAACAGAAGAAATTTATAGTTGCAATTAACATGTCAACCGAAAGATTAGCTATGTGTCTCTGCCATCAGGTTATATTTGTTTTGTACACTGTACACTGCTTTTAATATAGAAACTAAACATTACATGGGGTTTTGTGTGTGTGCGCATATATATATATAGTATATATAACGATTTTAAAAGCCATTTTTACTGTAATTCTTTTAAAGGGATAATCATCCACTCATCCTCCCAACTCTTACATGTAGTATGATGTATTAAATACGTTAGCAAGACTTAATCAGAAAACTTAGTCAGGCAATTGATTTCAGTTTAGGAGTAAATAATTTCTTCCAAGCTTGTATACTTACAAAGGATAGACAGCAGATTTGTTTATGAAGATTAACACTACTTTAATGTCTTACGTGCGCACGGTTTTCTTGACAAATCTCTAAGCTTACTACATGAAGGCTACATCCCTTTGAAGTAGTTTTTACAAGTGATAAAGCAGCAAAGTTTTGTTGACATCTGCAGGTATGCAAGAGCAGTATCCTATCAGAAACAGAAACAGTATTTGTTTT
>VZTA01018336.1:0-20196 GCA_013398855.1 Mohoua ochrocephala
ACCTGCAGGCGCTCTTTTAAACAGCACAGTCCTTCAAAATGCTTGTCATAGTGTGCAAAGAGAGAAATGACATGGCAGGAAGTAACAACAACTGCTGACTAAATTCTAAGTTGAGGGTTTCTTTTTGGGTATATTGCATTGAATTAACAACATTTTGCTAATGTTAGTATACTTTAAAACTTATTCAGATACCTTCTGCACAGCACTATCTTGATCCTAAAAAGGTAAAATATATGGTGATAACAACGTACATATTACAGGTACTCTTTTCCTGCATGTCTGCAGCATAAATTTATTTAGAATTTAGAAAGCCTGAAGACTTCTCAAAGATTTGTAGAGAATGAAGGAGACTGAGGCTGATCTTTGGGTTTAGTACTACTAATCTACTATGATTCTTTCACCTTTCTTCTCATCGCTTCTCTTTGGATTGCCAGTATGGTAGATTTTTAGAAAAAAATCCTTTTTGACTTACAAATATTTTTATGTACACAAATACTTCTATGACCATGCTGCCCTCATATTTTGTGACTCATTCCTGTAAAGCTTTTTCTTGCTTTACATCTCAGCAATTTTGACGTAGTAAGAAAAATAAAAGGAACAGTGTTTCTGCAGTCTATAAAACTAGTGGGTTGTTGGAGATCAGAAGATGATCTAAATACATATGAGATGGGCCAGAGTAGACCAGGTCACCAGTCCATTTAGTCCCACGTCCTGTTCCTATTTATGAAGGAGAGTGAGATTGGTGTAGGGAGATATGATTCATTAACACACTTCAACCTTCTTAAACATGGAGCTTCAGAGCTCAATGCTACTTACAACATATGTATAATAACCCTAAATTCATCCATTCTCTTCTTGAACCCATGTAAGCTTCTAAATAAAATCAACATGAGAGAATATTTTTAATGTGCTCCTATGTCCAAGAGTAAAAAGAAGCAAGCACCCAAGTGGGAAAAATAATGTTATAAATGAATATTTAGTTTCACTTATAAAATACACAATACATATCATATACAATTTCAAAATAAGTCAACATTTTTATAAAATCCAATTACAAAATATTGATAAATGTCACCAGTGAATTTGTTTTATACAATATTCTTTTGGCTCTGATGACTCCACAGAAATTGTCCTGTAATCTGAAATTAGCACCACTTAATATTTAGGATTAATAAATAAAATCCAAAACATGCCTTGTTTTAGCATTTTCAGAGATTTATATCTCAGAAATATTTAGATAGGTAGTATATAGAGTTGTAAGCACAATGCATTCAGAGCCTATGCTACATGGAGCTGGCATTGATGAGAAACAAGGTAAGAGCCAGTGCCTTCTCCACATGTATAGGAGGTAGAGATTCAATAATGCTACATACAACATGAGAAAATATCTGATAATAAGGATGCCAATGAGCAATTCTTGTTAAAATCTCAAAGGGTCAATTCACAGATGAACTGAAAAATCTCAGCTCCTTAAAAACTCTTGTTTCTCTCCAGTTATAAAACTTTTGAACTTGAATGTCTCACAGCTGTCACAGTCATTTGGTTTGATTAATGCATCCTCCTTTGGGACAGCACAGAAAACGTTGCCAACACACCCCAGTGTTCGGGAACACAAGGAGCTCTTCACAAAGACAAAATTTACTGTACCTTCTTATCAGCTTGTTCTTGGTATGAAGAGGGTAAAAAATTGCTAAATGGCAATAAACTGCATCTCAGTACCGCTGAAGAGTCCTTAACTTAGTTAAGAGCAGGAAATATTGGCAAGTCATTTTCTTGCACCAGTCTTCAAAGGACTAAAGAACCTCCGCAAAAGCACCTTCCAGAGGTGACTTCTGTGTGTCCCCTGCCCCTCCTCTTTGTTCCTTGGTGCACCAGCCACCCTTGTCCTACATGTAGGAAAGTGAGTCCCTTTCCTGGAAACCTTAGAATTTTGCATTTTGAGGCAGAACTGCTCCGTTTGGCCCTTTGTTTTCTGCCTCAGCACACATCAAACTCATCTCTACAGGGGCAAAAAGGAGATAGTCAAAGAAGTGAATTGTGTTGTCTGGGCATTCAGCTCCACATTCCTCCTCTGGTCCATTCAAGCTGTCTGTTTCAGGCAAGAATTTAAAGTGGTTCATATGTGCCAAACCTATTCAGGATGCAACTCCAGCACAGTCTGATCTCTTTCTCAGTTTTATCTCTTGATCTCAGCCCCTGTATTGTCTCCAACTTTAGAATAGCGTAATTTTTCTGCTGACCTTTTTGTAGAAACTTGAGAGAATTTTAGAATCTGAGTGTTCATTGCCAGTACACAAAAAAGGAGAATGTTGGCCTTGCAGTGGGGAACATGGCAAAAAGGCAAGCTATTTGTGAGTTTGTCGGGGGGTTCTGGTCAGGAAATTGTGTATTTTGGTCAAACATCTCTCTCTGTAAGCTTTAAACTCAGAACATGGAAGGTGAGGCGCTTGAAACAGAGTGCAGGCAGAGTTTTTTAAGTATAAAAATTGCAGGATTTTTACCATTTGGTCAGGTGCTATTTTAAAAAGCTTTGTTTTATTGAAAAGAAAGGAAATCTCTCTCTTGTGGAAATTTTTATGCTTATTATATGTTATTATTATTTTATGCTTATTATTGTTATAGGGTGCTGAATATATTAGGACTCTGTGGAAGAGAGTATTGGATTGATTTACGTTGTGTGGGCTAAACATACATTAGAAAAATGCAGTAAAGTTATGTGAGATTTTGTGGTGAAATTGCCTCATGTACACATATAGTGAGGGCGTCTTAAATGGAAATTTGCTACAAATTGATTATGGTAAAAAATAAAAGAAGTAAATATGATAGTATATATGTCATATTATGCAAAACGAAGTAAAAACAAATTAAATTTCTATCTTTTGGCTCAGTACTTTGCCATATGTTGTCTGAAACCTGTTGAGATTTGAGATTTGACTGTTATGTTATATGAAGAGAAAATTAATTCACCAGAGACACTAACAAAGGGTTTGGCCCTGCATTTCTTATCTACAGTATCTAGGTCTCCCAGACGTTCTATGAAACTGCAGGTGATCCAAAATATTACATTAAGAAAGAGTAAACTCATTGATTACAATGAATTAATATTTTTCTGCTAAAACCAAGAATAAAATAATTGTGTTAAATATACTCTACCTATTAGAAAATCCTGCCTTATTCATTATGAACACACAAAAAAGGTTTTTCTAAGGACATGCATCAATATTTTATGCTCTCTGACTGTACACGATTCAAAGCATTTAGAATAACATCTCATCCAGCTTTTTCATTTGCCAACCTCAAGATATAATAAATTTCTATGTAATGAATTCTGAAAACAAGGCTAGTATACAACTTTTGAAGTCCAGTGTACAGAAACAATAAGCTGTAAACTAAGATGTTCATAAATTTTTGAAGGAGACGAGAAGTCCAGAATGTATGGACTGACTGAAGCCCATCCTCTTTGCTTTAACAAGTCATTATTTCTCAGTAACAACTACTCAACGTGTCATTCTGTACAGAGTGAATTCCAATCAATTACAAGTGATTGCACATCACTGTGCATCAATCAGAGGATAATTCTTGATTCAATGAGATGCAGTGGGTGATGTCAATTATGTTTTGTTGATGCTCTTTGATTGCATATTCTGTCGCAAATACCGCAGCACCTGAATTGTAACACGCCGACTAACCTGGCTATTCTGCATTTCACAGGTTATGTCTGAAGTTATGAACCTGAACACGAGAAATAGTAAAATATTGCCTGTACAGTGCATAAAAATTAGCAATAATACCGGGACATACTATGACAGATGTCATTAAGACGTAGAGGGATGAAGGATCCACTGGAATATAGTCTGAGGAAAAAGGAAGGAGATATAATTTCTGCTTTTTTTTTTTCTTCTTTTTCCTTTAAATGAACTATGAATCAGTTTTTTGGCTTCTTTTCTGGCGTCATCTGGTTCTATAAGCTGGTGAAGGCATTGTTTATACAAGCCTATCCTAAAGGAGTGCGTGTGTGTGTTGTTCATTGAAGCCTTAGATGTGCACTTCATATCTACATTTTATTTACTTAATCCTGTGACGTTCATCAGTCTAGTGCCAATGGAGCTATGCCTGTTTTATGGGAACCCATAAAATATGAGAGCCCAAGTGTGTTATCCACAGCTCCTGACAAGGCAAGCCGTAAGTGAAGGAGGTGTTGCAGTCTTCTCTCACTCAACAACAGACTTAAGGGTGCTTGAGTTAAGCAAAGGCTACTTATCAGGCCAGGGAGAAGTACTACAGTGTGTACGTGCAGAGATGTTTCTTCATTATTTATTTTCTCCTCTGAATTCATTATCTTGAAGACATGGAATAACAAGCTTGACCTAGAGAATTTCTTTGGGTTTTCTCTAGGTGGCTTCCTTTGACTGGGTGAAATGGAACCACGGACATGTTGTGGGTTTACTGTTTTAGCACGACCTGTGGGCAACAGAACTGCAGTCCAGAAGCTTAGTCAAAGGGAAGAGCCATTATGTACATTGATCCAGGGAGAAGTGAAGATAAGCTGTGCATTTGAATAGCAGTCACAGCAGTATAAATTACTACTGTCTTTCTAATCGTAACTGAAGGGTGAAGCAATGTATAGAACCCAGTGAGATCTACTTCAGTGCTCATTCAAAGAAAAACAGCCTTGAATTGGTGTTGTACACTGAGAGAGTCCTCTTATAACCAAACTGATGGCTATCACCAAGTAATGCTCAAATGAATATAACTTCCTTCTCACAGCAGGGTTTATTCAGAAATTAGTCTTTTTAGTGGGTTAATTTTGTGGGGTTTTTTTCCCTATTTGTGAAAATATATTCACTATACAGAGAAAAGCCAAATCAAGTAGATTTTAGACTGAAAGAAAAGAAGAGGCGTACAAAAAAGACTGACATGTCAAATGCTGGCATAAAATCTGTGCCTTTATATAGATTAAACATTCTGTAAAGAGACAGTAAATTACAAAATGAAATGGGAGATGAGGATGATCAGCAGATGTAAAGGCTTAAGTCCAGAGTGTTCCTAGAAACACAAAACTGACACCTTCTTGCCAGCACAGTTGGTACAGTTTGTACTTCTGTCATTCTGGGATAGAGGAACATAACCATAGGCCTTTCCAGATGACTGAAACACAAACAAATTATATAACATAATGATGTGATATTAATATGACATAAAGGTTAATGCAGGCAAAAAGAAGACCTCTTCAGATGACTGGTTTCCAAAAATTAGTTTCTCGCTGAATAATGAGAGAGTCTGGCAGTCACACTGATATTCTTACTCTTGTTTCCATTGTGAAGGGATCCAATGCAACTTCAGGATTGAGAAGGAAATGTGAGACAGGTCCCAAATGAACCTATGAGCACAAAATATTCCCAGCTACGAGGAGACACCCCAATATTTCAGTCTCTAACCAATAACCTCTATGATGCACAAAAAGTAGGAAACAAAACTAGTAAAAACATACTGAAATTTCTGGCACAACAAGCTTGGTATCAGCTTCTACAACTGTGGTTCACTGACCTTGAAGTCCTGAAATAAGAGACTGGGAGATCCCTGCAGCACAGGCAAGAGTAGAGTGAGTTAAGCAAAAGCAAACCAGGCCTCTTCATAACTACATTTCTGGAGCTGCCACTTCTGGTATCTACAAAAGTTAATTTATTTCTGCCAAACATATCCATTCAACAGATTAAAATCTCTTTGTTGGAAGACAATCAGAATTGAGTAAGGAAAAGTTTTTGAGGGTCAGTGTGGAACCTGTACTGAAACTATCTCCTGAATGAATGCTTACCTGCAATGTCTGAGTGCTCTTAACGAAATGGCTTGTGACTCTCTCAATCTGTTGCTCTTTCCACCAGTGAATTATGTGACATCAAAAAGCAAGAGTAAAAACCGAGACCTGCAAACAGTGACAGAAGTATCTGGTGCCTGTAGGCAACCAGTCTCAAACTTTTCACTTATATCAAGCAGGTCTTGTCGTTCATGTCTAGTAAATTACAGGATAGTTTGGCACAGCTAATCTCCTTTCCCTTCATTTGGAATTGTGGGAAGTATCTTCAAGCTTTTTTTCACATTTCACGTTTTGTGATAGATCCTTGACCAGGCAACAGCTATGAAAGATGATTTTACAACCATCTAAATACTGTCATGTATCCTATTTGGCCATGGAATGTGTCTGCAGACTGTGCTGATTACAGCCTTCACAAAAGGTCCAAGGAGTACGATCTGGGAAAAATGCAATTAATCCTTCTGTTCTCTAGCACAGTTCTTATCAGATTGGAGTAGTTTGCTTTTTTGGCATTGGATGGATGGAGAGTCCCTAGATAGAAGTGAAAGTTAGGGTTATAAAATGAATTAGAAAAATCTAGCAAACACTAGGTTCATCTCCATATTATTAAGAGACAAAAAACAGCAGGGCAGGAAAGTTTTCCTCATTTGCCAGCAGCCAAACTGCGGCCAATTTGGATCCTCTTCTTCTCTGATGGAATCTCTGCAGTCACATTTCAGGCTTAAAATCACTTAATTTTTGTTTTGTAAATGCTTATTTGTGCCTTAAATGTGCTAAATGAAGCACTTTCAAAATAAGAGAAGATTTACAAGCCTTAGAGATAATCACAATGACTGGTGCCTTGCCCAGGAGAGCTGGAAATTCAAATGAGTTATTGGAAACGTCAGTTATTGGACATGACCAAAGAGAGCATAGCAGACGGAGTGACTCCAAATCCTCCTGCATAATGGAAAATATTGTATAGCCAGTTCCAACTGTGAAAGGGTAAAAGAAAAAGTCACACTAGGCTCACAAGCATGTTAAAAGCAACCTGCTTACTTTGAGCTTTGTGTTTCTGAAATGAAGCACTGAACTGTTGACTATAATAACAATCAAAGGGTAAAAATCCCCACATTCCTTTGAAAATACTTTGAAAATAGCTCAGATTGTTTATGTGTATTTGATCTAGGATGAAACTCCTCTGTGTTTGTGTAAAGATATGAGTACTATTTTCTCTGAAAAACAGAAGGCAAATTTTAAATACATTTGCCCCAGGAGAAAATGTCTCACATTTAAAACACAAGGTAGGATTTCCAACTTTTGATGCCTGTCATTCATATAAAGAATTAATAAATCAAAATCATTAAGAAAACATGTCAAGTTTTGCATTTTCAAGGCAATATGATTTTCTGTAGATCTCGTAGCAGTACATTAAATGTATAGTTTGTCCCTACCAGCCTCATACTCTAGAATACATAGTAACAGGTTCAAGCCTCTTGAACACTTTACATGGAAAGTATGAGCAGCATACAATTAAACAAGTGCCTATGTCAGCAGGGAAATCTCGATTGAAGTGAGGATCTGATCACACTAGCAGTTAATTTTGCAACTGTTTTCATGAATAGAAGTGCTTCTGGTTATGCAAGCCTCAAAACTGCTTCTACTCAAGTCACTGGGACTATTGGATTCAATGAAACTTCAGTAGAAATAGAATCTAAGTCATTACTATTTGAGCTGCCAGCAATTCTTGAAATGCTAGTGTCTTTTTACTTTCTGTAAAATGAAATTTTTGGAAGAGTGAAAAATGAGTAATTTGGACACACAAATTGGACAAAGACTTTTATATTACAAAGAGCTGTCCTAGTGGGATTTCATGTACTTGCTGACCCACAGGGCTATAGCAGACAGGGTATTTACCTGTTCAAGAAGGCAGCACATGATTTTACTGAACATCCACGTCAGAAATTCTCTTTGCTTTATAGGGATCAGTTGTCCTGAGATTGTAATGCAAACTGTAAATGTTGATCTGAAATGGAAAACATCAATACTTAAAAATGGCTGAGGTAGTTTGTTTTTGATGGGGCATCGCTGAGTTGAAAAAGCAGAATAGTATTGCTCCCCCCATAATTTCATCTTAGGCAAGTGAGCTAAATTTAGCAAATAAACTGGATACAAGGTTCTCCATGCTTGTCAAAATATGGTGGCAATTAAACTGGCATCTATTCTGTACCTCATTTTTTTTAAGGAATATATTTTTCAAGGCTTTGACAGTTAAAAACTATTTAGATTATTTATGACATTTCCAATGAGTTAGTAACATTTTTTTATTGCATTGCATTTTGCATAATATAATTTGTCACTTCTTCTTTATTAAGCTTGTTTTATATTCATAGTTGTCCCACAACACTATATTTTCCTCTTTGTCAGCTCAGAACTTCATTATGAAGGATGAGGTTTTATCGTTTCCAAGTGATGCAAATGTCTACAGTGAATAAGTGTCATTATGCAGGAACAGAAATTTAGTTTTCCTCCATTAAGCAGCCAGGCTAATGACTCAACAAGTTTATAGCCCACCACAAAATTTGATAGCTTGGTGTGAGTTAAACAAATGATGGTTACATATTTATATGAAAATGAAAGTGGCTTTTTGGAGCCTGATGTTGTATTTTTCTCATTTAAAGCCTAGACTTCCCTTTTTAATTTAAAGAAGGGACATTCTCAGTTACAACTCAAGATGAGCATGCCTTCCGTTTCTTATGCCTGACAGTATGACAACACGATCAAAAGGAAACAAAAAAATATCTATTTCATGGCCAACTTTCAAATCCCATCGACACCCACAGAAACATCCCCATTTAATGGCTTTGAATTCTCATTATTTCCCATTATATGCAGAAAAAAAAAAAAAGCTATTCATAATAAATATTACATCCAGCTGAAGATGATATATGCCATATCCTGAGCAATGGAATGTTTCCATCTGGGTATGACACCCACTAAACACTGTCTCAGGGCCAGTGAACAACTATATCGGCAAAAACTCTGCCAAGCTCTTTCTTTTCTTTATACAATCAGTTTTAAGTAATTAACAGAATGTGTGAAAATGACCTATTTGGCTGTCTAATTCATCTCCCCTCCAGTACAAATTTTTCTCCATGGTATATTTTTTCAATGCTTTGCCTAATCTAATTCCAAATATTCAGCATTTCCCATTGGAGACTGTTTCTCAGTTAAAGGGATCATGCTGTCAGGATTCTTATTCAGATATTTAGCTAAAGTTTAATTTTTTTCCCTAATTTCAGTCTATTTCTCCTGGGGCCAGATTCCTGGCTGGCATAGACTGTCAGAGCTTCCCTAATTTCCTTTGGGTTTGGGCAGTGTACACCAGCTGAGAATCTGGTCAGGGTTTTCCTTTTCTACTATGCTAACAATTTTCTTCTCTTCTGCTACACTATACTATTAATCATCATGCTCACACTTATTCATTGCATTCTTTAATAATGCTTTCAAATCCCGCATTCTAATACCATATTGCTTGCTGTGTCAATCATTCCGTTCCATAATTCACTTATTAATCCATACTTCATGTTAAGATTAAAATCAGCTGCTAAACTAGATGAGACTTCTCCATAGTGATGGTAGAACAGCTGCCATGATCATACGAGAGGATTTGTATGGAGGGCAATGAGGTAAGATCCTGGTTTTGATAAACTTTGTTTTCAGATAAAAGCAAACAGAACCAATATTATATGTTTTTTATGAAGGGTTTTTATTTTAAAGTACAAAAGTTCCTCTGCTTTACATCTCAGTATTTGTAAATGAAAACTGGCTGCTGCAAAGCAACTCCATTCTTCCAGGGGTGCTTCCTACCTATGATCTGCTGTCAGTGCTGTGTGCACTGACATAGACTCATATTACTTGCTGATATAAAATTATCACCTCTCCTCTACTTTATAAATCCAATAGTTCCATAACAGATGGATAATTTAAAAATAGGATAGTAGAATCAGGGTGGCAATGCATTGGCACAAACAGGTTTCATTACTGAGCTGTCCCTAGATTATCACTCACATTTTCTTCTTTTGTAGGTACTTAACACAGAATCATCAAGGTTGGAAGAGACCTTCAAGATCATTTAGTTCAACCATCAACTCAGTGTCTCCATAAGCACCCCTAAACCATATCCCCGAGTGCAGCCTTTAGATACCTCTTGAACACTTCCAGAGATGGTGAGCCCACAACCTCCCTGGAGGTGGAGAAATTAGCTTTTGTTAACTTCTGGACTACCCCATCACTGCAGCAACACAGAAGGCCAAAACAAAACAAGGCCAAACAATCTTTTCCATTGGCAGAATTCTGTGGTAATGAGGTGATGCTTAAGAGATATTTTAAAAGTAGCCAATGTTTCCTATTCTAAATGAATCATAGCTCTAGACATGTGCCTCTAGACATGACAAATAGATCTCCCTGAAACCAACAGTTCTTGAAATTTCCAAATCTGAATCAAAATAGCTAAGTTTTGCTCTATGAGTTCTCAGCTCATTTGGACCAGTAGATAAAGGCTTTTTTCTTTCTAATGTTTCTTAGAAAGTGACAAAACAAGAAAGCTTTTGAGCATTGTTGAGCACATTATTTACTTTTAGCTGTATCTTGTTCAAGTCACTTGACATGCTGCCATAGCTCAGGCCTGTTTGATCTATTATTGCTCATGCCATCTATCATGTTTTATAGTCAGGACTTGAGAAGATGACACCTATTGATGCAGGAGCGTCTAGGAGACTGTCTCATTGAGGACCTCCCACTGTGTGGTTAAGAGCCCATTGTCAAACTGACTCATAAAAGAAGCTTGAGCCCAGCAGTCAGTCACCAGGAATATACTGAAGCCTGGCAAAACAAGATCACCGTTGTGATATGGCCAACCTTTTCTGAAAGTCAGAGGTAGATTCAATTTTCCAACAAAGCACTGATGCATCATCAAACAGCATGTGATGAACTTTTTTGTGTGTGATAAGTATCACCAGCAGGAGCTTGGAGTTTACTTTACTTATTAGAAATACCGCAAAATCAGTGTCTATAAATAACTCCATACAATTCAGTGGTGCTCGAATGCCCTGACAAGGCTTATCTCTAAGCTAATACTTACAGAGGTCCATCCACAACAGGACTTACTGCGACAATATCAAGGCAGAACACAATTTTGAGCCATGTTCACAATGAGACCACATACAATCACACTTCGAGTCTACGAACATCTCCAGCCATTGTGCCATTAGTGCTGGGATCCCAGATAGTGTTTCAAGAGTTTGAGCAGTGCGCCCTTAATGGATATCCACGGCATTGAGAAGTACATTAGATGAAATTTCAAGCTAGATAAAAGTTCAGTAGTTTCTTGTAGCAGTAGATCATTTGATCGTGTTCCAGACTGTAGGCTTAGATCAGTGACATTCTTTTTTGCAAGAGTAAAAATAAATCTCCCAGGTAGAATGTATAATGTTAGTTTTTATGGAACAAGAAAAAAAGCATGCACTAGCTCACAAGTTCTCTTTCAGTTAGTTCTACATATTAACAGTCATGAAAATAAGGTTTGTGGCCTCAGGCACTGAATTCAATCACTTCATCTTTCCATGTAGCAACCTTATTTTTGCTTCCCTCCAGGCACACACTCACAGGGCAATCACGCTGAATTCTCAATTCAAGTATGAATGGTTAGCTAAGCTTTTCTCTCAACAAACCATATTATGGAAAATTTAGGAAAAATCAGGCAGTGACAGAAAAGCACAAAAGCTAGATTTTGTTAATATAATAGCTCTAGGCTTTGAAATAAGAAAATCAAAGAGCTGAACAAGCCTAATCCATGATACAGAAGGCATGTTTGATGCCATCTTCTAACAAAGTTACATACCATGAGTGAAGTGAGGAATGGTTCCACTTCTACAACTTAAAGTCAGGGGTCCAATAATGAAGTTGAAAATGCAATTAGACTTTCAGTTATAAGTTTTAGAAGATAGATGACAGATATGCTAGAACCAATGAACTGGAGAAGGTACTCCAATTTAGGTTTAAACATTAGTGAAACATTCCCACTCCAGATACTGTCCTGGGCTGGAAAAGATTTCAGTTTCTTTTTTCAGAGTTAGATTTGGTTTTCGTATGAATAAAAGGCCATATGTTTTTTCACAGAGATTCATCATTCACTGTCAATGCCAAATAGATGATAAACAATACTGTCATGTTGAGTGTCAAACAGGTAGGAAGGGACAGCAAGATTTGAGACCCTAGAAAACTCCAGGAAGGACCTGAAAAAAATCCTCATCAACTCTTGGAAGTGTGCCAGATTCACTTGAGCGGTAACATAATTCTTTTGATTTTCTAGTATTTCTTTTAACCGTAGTATATTGTAAAGTGAGAATAATTGTAAAATAAATTCCTGGTGTAATAACGTGAGAAAAAAATATTACCTTAGTAACACATTTTGTATGTGCTATAACAACATTACAAACATGTGCTATTACTTAACTTCAGTGGGGTTTTTTGTGTTACAGAATTATTGCTTCCATTTTATTGATCGAGAAATCAAGGTCCAGAAAGACAGTGTGATGTTTTTCAGACATGCAGAGCTTCTCCACCCAAGTGAATTGTTGTTGGTTCTCTTCCCATAGGTCAAGTGTTCAGCTCATTAAAATGTTCCACCATCACAATTCACTGACCTTGTGTGCAATCTTTGAAGAGGCTAATGACTTATTTAACACTTGTATTGATCTGCCAGGTATGATCTGTTTGAGTTGGAAGATCTATAAATATGGCTTAATCATTCAAAGGGTTTAATTAGCTAGTGCATTACTGCCATTTTATATCGATGCAATGTTATTTGGTTTATTTGAGATTACTAAAAACACACAGTGATTTAGTATTTACTGGCTAGTCTGTCAAGAATCTCAGAATCATCAGAGACTGTTTTCAAAGGTGCTGCTACCTAGTGCCCATGGGCTGCATGAACGTCATCTAGGGCTCATGGCTAGTCAGCATGTCTGTATCTTGGCATGCTGTTGAGAAGACTGCACGCACAACAGGTCTAGACCAGCATATATGTACAAAAATACCAAGGTGCAAAAATAAACCCACTCAAGGAACTTGATACTGGTACACACACATACTCACATCTCTGGAAAACTGACCTACAAAGATGGTTTCTCTTTTCAAAATCTTCAGTCAAATATAAGCATGCTAGGGAGATCACTGTTCTTTTCCTGCTGCCTCCTGTGCGAATAGTCAGAAAAACAGTCTCCCATTTACCTTTGGCAACACTAAAAATATGTGATTGTGTTCATAATCCTCATACTTCAATTAATTTTCATGGGAATATTTGCTACTTAAATATTACGCAAGCTGTTCATAGTTTAATGACTGTTTGCTCCTGCTCACAAAATTTCAAGGTTAGTGCAAGGTCAAGCTGCACTTTGCTGAAGAAGCCAGTTATAAATTTCACTAATGTATTTCATCATGTGATGTTTTTCTGTACTTACTGGTGATTGTTCTGGAGTAGAAAAAGGTTAGCTGAACATACATGATACATTGATTACTCCTGAATTTACTCTCTTCTTCCATAAAATATATATATTGTTACTTCTGTGCATCTCTTTCCTATTGCTATATTTGAACTAAGAACTGAGTTATTTCTTAAACATAATGAAACTGCTTTAGCCTGATGGCAGTTAATAAAATAGATTTCCTTGTGAGAATTTCAGCAGCTTCTGGTAGTTTCTAGGGGTATCTCTGGTGAGCAGTTTTTGTTATCTGTTTGCTAACTGATGGGGTTTTGATTATTAACTGTTTCCTGATATCCTGGTTCTTGCTTAAAAAGAATTCGCACCTTTAGTCTCTTATCTGCCTGCTGAGTAGAGGGCAGCTGGGAGACACTTGTTTACTTAGTGAGAGGGGGATACAGCAAACTGAGGCTTTGGGAGTCTGTGTGGAGGGCATCAGAAATGGCTTCAAAAAGTGTGGGAGCAGCAATGGTTGTTATGGGCCAAAGTGCTCAGTCCCCAGACTTGAATAACGAAATCAGCCCTGGAAAACCAGAAACCATGATCCAGGTTTAGCTCTGGAGGGATGCTGCTGCTGCACAGGTCTCAGGCAGCATCAGTCTCAAGTATCTTTAGATCTTTGTTATGAAAACCGAAAAGTATGAACCCATGACTCTCTATTTCATTGAATGGAAGATGTCCAAGGAAGAAAAAACCACAGCCCCTAAAATGATCAAACGGTGAGCAGGCAATGATTAATTTGTTAACTCTATCTTCATATCCAGAGATTTGTCTGAAATGCTACTCTACCCCATGGATGTGCCAAGCCAAAAGAAGTACAGCATTGCAAAGTACTATATGCTGCCATGCCTGTATCTTGCAAAGCTAATTCTGAATTAAAGTCTGCTCGTGCAGACTCGTGGACACGCTCGCCTGGACATGATGAGGACACAATAGAGAGAGGCAGCCAAGATGAGAAGTGTCCCTGAGGAAGATGCTCTGTCAGTGACTGACTTTTCTGCTAGATTCTTCATGTGCACTAGATTTCAGGGAGTTAAATCCTGAAGAGAAGCAGGAAACATTAATTTGCTAAACGGCCCTTTGGTTTGCCTGTTTTACATCTCTGATTGTTGTTCAGTGGTTCAGGACCAAATTAATTATTTTAGAATAATGGTTACTTTATAGGCATGCTAAAATACTTTAAAACATTCTGCAGACATTTTTGGATACTGATGGTCATGCATTTTCCCACTTACAATGTTGATTCAACTGACCATAGTGATTATAAAGAGTCAAAATTTTTGATTGAGTCAATAATACACAAGTTGAAATATTTCCGAATAGTATTCACTAAATAATCAATGTCACATTATTACCTGTCTGGTCAATTGTCCATGAATTATGGAGAATTAAAATAAGCCCTAATAGGGTGGGCTGTAAACACCAACACAAGCTGCAACATGGGAAGACCTTATCCACAGCACAAGAAATGAGTCAAGTGTGGATAGAAATGACTGAAGGTTTTCTTTATGTTTCTGTCTTTTAAATATTTACCTGGAATGCTGCCATCATTTTCACCAAAGAGTTTTCAGGATCTTTGCCTTTATAATTTGTATTAGATGTTCCAGCTCTAGGAAGAAGAAGTTGACTAAACTTGTTTAGGAGGAAGAAAGAAGCATGTCAAGTTTAAAATAGTGGCAGTGTCTTCCATGAAGACACACGCCAGAAGCAGCCAGGTATGGGGCTGGATCAGAGATTCCCCTAGAAGAGATGCTGGAATAGCAGCATATGCCTACATGCTCACTGCCACAGCTTTGTGCAGCAGGTGCCTATTTATATAATAAAAGTTCTGACCCAAATGTTCACTGAAAGAGCTCTTTGAATTTTTTCCCCAGTCACATGCACTGTACGCTCATGATCAAATGGTGCAGAGTTGGCCTTGCGCCTGTGAGAGCCTGTGAACCAGTGGAGTCAGGTTGTGAAAAGGTCCCCTTAGAACATTTCACTGACAAGTGCTTGCAGTGCCTCAAGCAGAAAATCACTAGCCTAACTACTGGCTTTCTGTCATCATTGCTAAGCAAACCCTGAGAGACCATTTTAGGTTTGTGTTTAAGGTAAAAAAGATGTTAGCCTTGATGTGAAATGTTGAGCTGTATTCTCTAAACATAACTATCTTCATGCACTGAAAAAAAAGAATCTCAAATTCATAAAATCAAATAGATTAAAATTAGATATTGTAATCTAAATAATTTCATCTGGAAATCACTATACATAAACTCAAAAAGGAACTGAGGTATTGCTTATAGGCAGGTTGTAACCCATGATAGTTCCTCTCAGATTAACAGCACCTCATCTCTGAAAGAATTTGCATCATCATTAATGGGTTGGGTTCCAGGCTGCTGCCATCATTGTATTTCTGATTCTTGAGGACTCATAAAGATACATGTGCTGTGAATAGTGAACCTAACTAGTCTTCAGCCAAACTTACAAAGATTGGAAGTTGCAGATTTTGGTGGTCTGCACAAGTCTCAGTTATCTGAGATTTAAATGTATTAGTCAATTTTTTAATATCCTTTAATTTAATTGACAACAGAAACCACTGCACAGTAAAATATATATAAAAATATGTATGTTACGAAGTATATATATTTTTATTAACTATTTGATAAGAGAGTTCAAGTGTGGTTTTTTGCTCTGCAGTACAAGGCTTTTTGCATCTGGACAACTAGAAGTGGACAAGATCACAAGTTGTATTTCTCTATGCCTCACAATAACTTTAGCTAAATAAATAGGTATTTGCACTGGGATTTTGTTTAAGCAGTTCCATGGACAATTCAGTTGTGAAATTTAGATTAGGCTTCAAAAGCAAACTTTAACTCATCTCCAGGCAGAGTAATTTCCTCTAGTGCTCTAGGCTAGATCTAGAGTCAGTTAGAAGCATCCAATAACTATGGCATTTCTTATCCATGTAAGCATAGCCTTTTTTATAGAAAACAAGAAAAGTTGATGGGCATTGGCTGTTCATCTTTCCTATTAACTGAGAACTACAAATCTTTAGTAGCTTTTAAAAGTAGGCTGGTAAGTTTTTCCAAGTCTAAAATAAAATTTAATTTTCTTCAGTATATACATTTTAAAGAAATAATGAGGATTTAATAGATTAATTGCATGCGTCGTTCACATAAAAATGTATTACACATAACTATATTAAAAATATTTTTTCAAAGTGAGGTAGTTACAGCTCTCAGTTAGCTGTGTACAAAGCTTTCACTTAGCTCCCTTCTGTCTATGACATAGTATTTAATTACAAGATCACCTGTCATATTTCTCACAGAATAGATGATGCTGTCTGACTAAGGAGCTATTCAACTCTCTTGGCCTTTTTTTCAGTGTGTGGCTCTGTTGCCATCTCCAGCACTGTCCCAGGCTCTCAATTGCCAGAGAAAGCCTTGACAGCAGTGAAAAGCAATGCCTTTTCCCCAGTCACAGCTTCAGGAATGGAACAGTTGTTTTGGCTGTAGATTAAAAAACGCATAAGGGGCTGATACCTGTCATGAAGAATATTAACCAGAATGTAGAGAAATTGGCAAATAAATAAGCAACAATGTCTTATAACTGTACCCAATACTTTAACAACAAAAAAGACTATGAGTCCTTGCTTCAATCTATTCTCTGTACACAACATTTCAGTGCAGAACTATTAGGGCCTGCAGGGAGGATGTGGTTTTCTGACTTCCAAGGGGGAAGCCAGGTCATGGCTGAGATAATTAAGGGAAGCCTCTGATTGAGGCAGTAGACCAAGCTAAAGAACAGGGGTCTTTACTTTACTTATTATGAGTATCTTTACTGGTAGAGGAAAAGACTGAACCCCAGGTTTTGCCACAGAACATTCACTGGTTGATGTTTAAATAGGATCCAGAGCGTAAAGCACCTTTGAAAGCCAGTTGGAAATTGCAGCTGCCACCACCTACTAGGGGAATCTTCTCTGTTTGCCTTCAAGGCTATCTCTACTCAAGTGGAATGGAAAGTGTGCAGATCAAAATGCTCATCAAATGAAAGACCTTACTGTTGTAGCTCAGTCAATCAGAAATCTGTTTCCTGGAGGGGAAGTAGGTTTTCTTCTGATATATCTTTATTACAAAGGAACTAGGAGTAACGCCAACGTCATAAAGACTAGGAAGCTATAAATAGAATGAACTCATGTGTCAAAGATGCATCTACATATAAGAAGGACAAATAAAAGTAATTCTGTGTCCCAAATACAGTGCAAGTGGGCTTGTGGGTGCTATTGGTCATCATGGCAACAACATCTTGGTGGATGAAAAAACACATGTATCATGTATTTCTCAATCAAAAAGCATGAAGATTGCATTTCTTTGAGGTTTTGGGGAAAAAAAGTAGAAATGGGAAAACCAACCAGGCAATCACTAAAAGCTATAGACACAATCAAGAAGGAAGTTAGGCCACTGCTGCTGAATATTATCAGCAAATCAGCCACTTGGGTTTTTAAAATGGTACATGAGGGTCATGAGCCATGGAAATAACAATTTTCAAGCACTGCATGAGGAAGAGCATGCCTGATACCTCCCAGCCCCACATCTGGGGTGCACACAGAGATGCCCGGGTTGTACTCTGTGTGCATGCAGATTGGCCAAGATATGTTCGAGTATTCCACAGATGGAAGCAGGCTCCGGTCAGATGAAATGTCCAGAAGACTTGAACCTAGTCCAGAGGCCAAAATATTGAAATAAGCCAGTTAAAAAGTAAAATTATTGAAAAAACATGATGGGAGGTAAAAAGAAATAGTGTAACAAGGAAGGAATCAAGAAGTACTTAGAATCCTAATTTAAGGAACCAAAAAAAAAAAAAAAAGCAGACAAACATCTTGGTTTATATTTCCAGGCTCTTTAAATTTCCTGGGGGGGCAGAGCCCCTCACGCATTTTCACCGTTGTATATGCACAGAAAACTTCCCTCCCCTTCCTTGTCTACATTCTGGCTCCCCACTAACAAAAACTACCTAAAGTGATTTATTTCCTGTGTGAGTCCAACCTTATTCTCTTTTCTTTTTGTCAGTCTTTTGGAGATTTTCAAGGACAGAGCCATGTTTGGGCCCATCTATGTTTGTCGTTTGTCTCAAAGTTTCAACATTACAGACCCTAAGTTCACCTAATAATATCAGATTTAGCATGATAAAAGCCAAATGATCCCACATGCCTTTGTGCTCTACTATCATCATCACTTTTTTGTTCTCCATGGCTGTCTGAGCAAAGGAAATATCCAGGCCCTATATTCGATCTTTTACTTCAGTCTTTCTGTCAGTCTTGATGAAAAATGTTTTATTAGTATAATGCAATCTGTCCTGTCCTGAATTTGCTCAGTGACTCTTTAGGTGATGCAGCTGTGGCTGTCAGTATAGGAAAAAATACTGATATCTGTATAAATTATTTTTTTAAATCCCACACAGTCAAACTACATGCAAAGACATGAGAACACACTTCAAAATTGGCTTTGCTTGTCTTCAGGTGAAGAATTTCCTCACTCAGCTCAAATATATACAAATTGTTCTGGAGAAGTAAAATTCCAATACAGGCCTTAGACATATACTCTTGAAAATCCCAAAATATTTCCACAAACAGCTGAAAAGTTGGCTGACAGTCTAAGAAGGACTGATATAAGCTTTTAATTAACGTGTAAATGAAATAAGCTGTGCTTCCTCTGTCAGCTCTAGTGTTAGTCTGAAATGTATTTCCTCTTTTTTTTGGGTTGATCATTGCTCAGAATACCCCCACAAAACTGTTGTGCATGATTTCCAGTTCATAGATGAAGTTTTGCTGAATTTTCACTTCTGCGTCATCAGTTTTTCTGGAATTATTCAGTTCCTTCAATTAATGGCTACCAGCATGCTGTACATGCAAGAGTATTGTGTTATAGCTCCATTTACTTCATTCCATGTCCTAGTCATTTTTAATTTTAGATTTCTCTAAATGCTTTTCTAAATTTGTGTTGATGCCTGGTAAACAAGCTGTGAAGGATCAGTCACCATTAACACAATCTGTCTATCCTGCACCAGCGAGCCCTTGAAGGGAATTTCCAGTGTGACGCTGCAGGGTGTCTTGGCTTTTTGGAATGCTACAAAGCAAACTGTAAACAGTCTTCACTATGCCAGCACAAGCAACAGCTTTGGTACCATTTTCGGCTGAATCTGCTTCACAAAGATTCAGTGAATGACAGTTGTTTAGGAATAGTAGGCGCTGTTTACCATCTTGCCTTAACACACTGTAGTTTTCCTAAAAGACTTATATACCAAATTAGTTGTATTAATCATATTATCCTGGTTTTCAGCCTTATGATAGGAATCTTTCAAAAAATGATCAAGTCCGTTTTAACTCTTGTCTTTCCATTGCAACTCAATAGCTCTGAGAATGCTCCTCAGCAGCATACCTTTTCTAGATACAGCAGATTCCTCATCGCCCTCAAAGGCAACAAGCCTGTTTGATCTGCTTTCAAGTGAATATGGTATAACACATTTCTGGTGAATTCTGTCTTGGCACCCTGTCTGTTCAGGAGCCGACACTGATGACTCAACCTCACAGTCACTGCTTGGCTTCACAGATAATCATCTTAACCCTCTTCAAGGAAATTGTATGAACATCAGCATATCTGTTTTTGTATTGTTCTCCATCACTGCACATGGTATTTCTCCGTTGTATGACTGTCAAGGATCGGGTGAGTCATTTTTCTGAAGACATATTTTTCTCCAGATTTTTTCATCAGCCTAAGGTCTAGCTGGAACTTCCTCAATAAAATTGCTATAGTCATAAGAGAGTCGTATAACCCAAGGAAGAGGACTGGTTTCTTCATATACATTTTGTATGGGACAACA
>VZTA01018339.1:0-42829 GCA_013398855.1 Mohoua ochrocephala
AGCCCACCGAGGACCCGGCGCAGACCTACTGCGCCGAGCGGTGGCACTCGCTGTGCAGCTTCTTCGTCGGCTTCTGGGAGGGCTGAGCCGCCCCGGCCCGCGGGAGGGAGCGCGGCCGTCCGGCCCCCGCACCCGGACACTCCCGGCCTCGCCTGCCCTCAGCCACCGCCGCCAATGCCCCCTTCTCCTCTTTTACTCCCCAATAAAGTGGTAACTATTTTATGACAAGAAGCTCGCGTAATTCTTTGTCTCGTCAAAGCCCTGTAACACCTGCAGCACTGTTACGGTGTGTGACTGACCCAGGTGAGAGCCCCTCGGCACAGCTCGCGCGTTCAAGTACATTAACGTTTTTCAAAGGACATAAATACAAAGAGACGGCCGTGCCCTCGCCAAAAATCTATTTCTATGAGCCTAAAGTTTAAAGTTACGCTGGAATCACCCAAGTAGAAAACCATTCATTTATACCAGAATGAGAGACAACTGAGACCTCACTAAACAATAAGTCCTAGAAAAATCTTTCTTGCTGACAGAGATTTCACAAGCTACATGAACCAGTCCTGTCCTGGTTCCCACAGGACAGTTGGTCAACTATCTGCCTCCCAACAGGAACTTGAACAGAGTTGGGTGAGAAACCAGCTGTGCAAAGAAAGATTGAGAAACTAAGAAGCATCTAGGTACACAAACTGGATTTAGGAGATGAATGATACTTCACCCAGCTAGTAACATAGTATTGAAGTAGGCAAGTTGTTTTACCAAGGGGAAAGAGGGGTTTGAGATGTTAAATACTTTATCCGCACAAAATGGGGTACATTTTGGTAAGGAGAGCTGAAGTTTTCCTCAGCTGCCTGGGGTCCTACACAGCCCCAGACATGTACCCATGACCAGGAACAGATGCAGACTCTTTCTGTACAGTTTTAAGGATGGCTTTGAGAAGGCCACCAAGAAGTAAAAAGGATTTGCCCAGTGGCTCTCACGAGGATCTGGACTGTTGCATGCAGCTCTTAGTGCCAGGGCGATTTCATTTACAGCAAATAGCTGGATAATCCTTAGCAGCACTATGCAAAAGCTCTGTCATCACTGAGTGTGATTTGGATGACGATATTTTTTTAACAACTGCTTTTCCTTCATGTGCTGTCACCCAAGCGGCCACAGAGTGGGCTGCTGGCCAGAGCATTGCCCAGTACCTTGCAATAATGCTCAGCTTTGTTTTATTTCCATGGCCCTGGCATGGCAGCTTTGTGCAGTGCTGCTAGAGCTTGCATTTCTCACCATCAGTTGCAAAGGTGGAACACCATGGCAACCAAGCTGATTACCCACATCACTCTGCATTTAAAAACCCAACTAGGAACTCTGAACAAATTCATTGTTTACCCAAGAGGGAGAAGAAAGAAGAGGATCCCTTGCTCTGTGTTTAACCACGATATTCCCCTGAGTCTCCAAAATAGCTCAAAGTCTTCCTTTTAGCACCACCAACTAATGAAATACAACAACCCAAGAGACTCTATTAATTGCATTTACTGTGGTTAATAACACCAATGCCTAGTGCTGAATAGCAAACAAATACTCAGTTTTTCTACTGAAAAACTGATTTGCAGATACCAAAGGCTGGAAAACCATAGTGAGACCCTCAGATCTGTTTTTAAGGGGGAAGACCATAGCTTTTTGCTTCTTATCTCAACATTTTCATCCTCTCCCATGACTGGATAACAGCTGCCACCGCAAGATAAGGCAACCAAAGCCAGAAATGCTTTGTAGCCAAGATCTTCACTTCCAACAGGAACTGTTCCTTTCTAGTCCTGTGGCAGCCCCACAAGACGTACTTGTGACACTGCCCACACCCACTCCCCACCCCCAGATTTATTTCAGACCCCCAGATCTGCCCACTCCCCCACTCTGCAGCCGCCCCTTACCTCTGCTCTCCCACTGCAGCTGTGGCAGCCCTTCACCACTCTTCTGGTTCCTGGCTTGACTGGCTCCTGTCATCCCATCCTTCCCTCCTCAGTGCTTCCTGACTGTCCTCAGCAAGAAAAGCCAGCGTGGCCAACCTGCCAGGCCCAACCCCTGACTGTTTATCCCGTAGGCCTGATAAACTCTTTCCTCCCAGAAGAAGGTGGTTCTGGGCATAATTAACCTTCCCCACACGCAGCTGCTGCTTGGGTTGTCATCACAAGGGTGCTGCCAGCTGACATATAGGACACTAGGTCTGTTTTTCAAGGAAAAGCATAAGCTACCTTAAAACAAAACCAAATTATTGACATTTCAGCTTCTGGAAACTGAATTCTGGGAGCTCTAACTCAGGAAGTTTTCAGAGGCAAAAAAACCCCAACAACTTTTTGCCATATCGCACACAGCATTGTTTTCTTTCCTCTGGCTGCTGAGCTCAACTCAGTATCTGGAGGTTCCAACAGAATCTCAAAAGCTGGCAATACCATTTCTTGATTTTCCTTTGGAGAGAAATCAATGATTCTGAATCTGGGCGTGCAATTAGGGTGTCTGGCTCTCTTTATACATAGAAAGCCCTTGATCCTATTAAACAGCACTAATCTCTCTTTCACCACCTTCTGAGTTTGAAGGAACAATTCCGAGATGTTACTCTAATTTGCAAGCTGAAGGAAGGCAGTAAGCTGTCTTGCTGTGTGTAGCAATCCTTTCCTATAAAGCGACATCAAAAATTAATAAATGGAATAACTCTTTCATCACTGTCTGAGCAGAGCTTCTCCCAGGATGGGTCTGGAGTTGCAGACCCCAGACTTTGAGCGGTTCAGTCTTTTGTCCCTGTCCACAACAGGAATTACTCTTTCCTGGGTTCTGCACTAGGCACTTCCTTCTGGAAAATGCTGATTTTCCCTCTCAGTCAGGTCTTTACAATTCCTCTGAATTCAGAGGTTCTACAAGTGAAATCTGCTCAGGCAGTCATAGTTCAGCCCTCAGCTCTACCAGCTATACTTGCCTGCATTTGCATATTTAATGTTTCCACATGTAATCATTTGATATTGATGTTTCCTACCTGAGTTTTTGACTGGCCTGTGCTGGGGGAGCCTGCAAAGGGATGCAATGTTTTTGGAGATCTGTGGTGCAATTTAAAAGCCATCAGACTGTTAAAAAATAAGAATGAGGAGGAAGCACAAAAAGAAAAAAAAGAAATGAAAAAGAAAAAAAAGCAACTATTCAAGTCGGAGCTGGCTGGATAATGGAACCTGAAATCTTTGGGAATCTCTCTTTAATTGCCTCTGACATATTTCAGGCCTCCCTTGTGCTGTGAGCCCTATGTAAGACTTACTGTAAAGCCAAGCAGCACACGAGGTGTGTGAATGGCAGGCTTTGTCAATTTGCCAAACAACAAATCCCCTCCTTTGTAATAATCTGGATTTTTAAGAATTCCAAACTCAGTTCATGAACACAGTTACATGAAAGGGGCTTTTAACCGTACAGTATTACAGAGTTTAGATTAACTCTCCCAGCCCCCACACTCCTTCCTTATGTGGAAGGGATCTGTAAAGTACAAGTATGTATAAAACATCTGTAGCTTTAGAAATAATTTCAGGGCTTAGCCTCATCTGGTCTGTGCTGTGCCTTGCGAAGTGTGGACGGTCTGCACTGCCCCTCAGAAGGCAGATATTTTGCCCAATTTATTTCAAGCCCTCAGCAGGTAAACGATGGCATTTCTGGGAGGGGGGAGGGTGTGAGAGGGGCGGCAGGCGCAGCCCGAGCTCAGCCCACATCCCTGATGGCTGGACAGCGGCACGGCCCGAGCACCGGGCTCTGACGGGGTCCGCTCCAGCCTTCCCACGGGAGACATCCCCCGGACAGCCCCATCTCCCCCAGGCTCTCACAGCCCCAGCCAGCAGGGACAAACACCGAGGGCTGGCCCCCAGGGTCTCAGCACCCCAGGGAAACACACAGCTGCTTCACCAATGGAAAATAAATAAATAAATACATCGATATCTATATCATATCTCTTTATAGATCTATTTCAGAGCTCTGTCCTTGCTGCTGGCCCTTGCACCCTGGACAGGCACATGCATTTATTTGACAAGGGCTCTGCTGCCTGCTGGGGCACACGCAGCACCATCCCACATCAGCACCTGGGCGTGCAGTTCACCCACCCATTTTACACCCACTCTAGAGCTGTTGGATCAGCCCGAGAAGCTTTTGTGTTAATTTGTTAGAGGAAACCTAGTAGTGATTGCTCCATGTAAAATAAGACTTCTTAGAACTAAGTTATAGTTAATTTTAGTCTCTAACATGACATTGTTTTCTATTTTGTCTGGCATAAAATGAGAAAATGTTTGATGGAAGCGTCATGGCAAAACACAGAACTAATTTCTTATTACACATTCACAAAGTACTAAAATACCTATTTAACAAAGGAAATCCATAGGACAAGCCCTGGTCCAATTATAGAGATCCAAATCCTAAAATGTAAAATTGTATGTAATATCTACTTCAATACACATTCTTAATTTAATAAAAAATGTCTTAAAGCATTTTATTCTCCAGATTATTTACGGAGCCCCTATTTAGTCTGACTACTGGACTCATCAGATAGTCTCTCATGAGTAAATGAAAGTCTTAGGTCCCAAAATGTCTATAGGGCTTGAATTCTTGGTTGAAAAAAAAAAACAAAAAAAAATCCTACAGTAATTTCTTTTTTTCAGACTGCAGTTGTAGCTAGAAAATACGTGAGATGCGTCATCCTCAGAGTCAGTTTCGTGAAAAGCAGGAGAAGAAAGTGTAGTGGGTAACCTTTTAAAGCTGTGCTTCTTTTCAAGTTAAAAAAGTACCGTGCACTTCCCAAAGTCACCATCCTTAGCAGCAGCATGATTTGCACTAACAGGAATAAATATAGCCTTAACTCCGTGTGTCTGCTGCTTCTTTTTTAATTTTAAGAGCAAAACCTTCCAAAATTATTAATAAATTTATCACTAGTATTCTTTTGATGGGAAAAGAGTAACAAGACAGCCACACAAGAGAGTATTATTTTGTGTTAGTCGAGACAAGAGGTTGAGGATTTAGAGCTGATCTTTTGTTTCTGCTCAAAGACAAATGGTATAAAATTTATATGCATGCTTCTGTCCTGACAGCAAAGGGCTTCAGCACGACTCTCGCTGAGAGCTAATGGCTCTTGGGGATGCTGCTCTCTGAAGTCCCTCGGCATGAAATGGTCTCTTGCAATTCATCTCCCGTTAATAGCAGCTCCAAGACTACAGTCTCTTTTTTTTTTAACTTCTTTTATCCCCGGCTGAAGCTGCCTGTGCTCTCATTGGAGCCGAGAGGGTGTAGTGTGAAGGTTTTCTCCCCTCAGCTCTATTCTCTCGCAGCCCTCAGCAGACGTCGGGACAAGCTGGAGGCCCTATGGAAAGCGGGGCCTGATGTCATCCCACCCAGCACGGGGCCAATGAACGCCCGCAGCCCCCGCCCCGCCACACACGGACACACCGACAGCATCTCAATGGCCTCGGGGCCCTGCGGAGCTGTGTCGGGCCATGGCGAATGGCAGCTGACACGGGACGGCTCCTTTCAATGGCATCTCTGAGCCGGGAACATCGTGGTGCCGTGGTCATGCAGGAAAACAGCAGCAGAAAACAAAAAGTAGTTCGGTTTAAGAAGGAAGTTTTTATAGACCTAAGGGAGATAAAGCTTCTATTTTCATTTCTGGGAGACGAGGTAGCGCTGGGGTGGGGGTCAGCCATGTGCAGGGGGCACCTATGGGGACAACACATGACTGGGACACCAAGCAGCTCCATCGGGCCCTTTCTGCCAGCACCAAGCCCGTGGGGAGAGCCCAAATCACCTGGCATTGGTTGCCTTCTTCCTTTTAATGTGTCCATGTGGTGAACATGGCTTAGTAATGAAATAATGTCACAAAATTAGGAGTATGTGCCTAGTGCTACCACAATATAACCTGTCACATCTTGGCCTGCCTTTTCCATAGGTCCTCCTCACCTGCCACGGTTGTGCAGATGTTTCATTGCCTTCTTCACGCTCTTTGATGCCTCAGGAGATCAGACTCTGATGCTCGTGTACGTTTCCACCTCTGTAGTTCCTCTGCCCACAACCTGATGGAGTGGTGGGACTCTCAGAGATGCTAATTCCTTTCAAATTATTCAAACTAAGGTGCCAGCGTGGAGTAGACTTCTTGAGGGAAATTTGGAGCTAACCCCTGAATGAGGTTAATGAAAATACTTCCATCACACATCAGTTGCAGTACAAGTCATTTGCACTTGAGAGGAAGCACCAGCTAATTTTAAATCAGTGGAAGTGAGCATAAAACACTGGTGTAGGTAACTTGGAAAATTAGGCTGGAAAAGTCAATTTCCTGTAAAAGGATAGCTCATTTATTTTTTATTATTACCATCTAAATAAGGAATAAGTACATATAAATACTCTTTGTAAATTTGAAACAGTGATTCGTTGGATGCCCTCTCTTTTCTAGGCGCCTTGGGAATCCTCTTCAGCACGTGCTTGTGCCACTAACCCAGTTATCCCACACAGGCAGCCCAAGGCTGGGGAACATTTTTGACGCTATCACCTTCAGCCAGCAGAAGGTATCCTTGCAGCTGGAAAAGGCAGCCTTGTCCTTCTCCTTGTTTGCTGCTGCACGTGTTGCTACGTCAGTGCAAGTGTTTATGCAGCCATGTCACAAACGAGATCAGGGAGCCAGGCTGGGCTGAAGCGTTCTGGGGCAGGAGTGGTTTCAGCTGGGTCAGAGCCCCCAGGTGCTCACATAAGCCCGAGGGAAGGATGGCACAGGAGCTGAAGTGGGTGCCCAAAGACAGCCAAGCCTGGCTCTTTCAGTGACAGGACTGTAACGGTGCACCTAAGCTGCATTTTACATCCTTCACTATCACTCCTACCCACCCCTAAAACGGCCAAGAGCCACACTGGGGGCTTGAAGGGACGATGGTCACTCTTGGTGGCCGGTGTTCCTGTACAGAATCTTCCAGTGCTGGCCATGCTCTCACCCCACCAGCTCTGCCATCCCACAGGGCCCCACAAGCCCCCTCTTCCTCCCCTGCTGTCAGCCTTGCCCTGGTGCTGCCTGGGGCTCGATGTTGCCAGCCAAGACCCTTCCCTGCCCCCAGGAAGAGGCCTTGTCCTGTGCCACCACTCAGGCAGACCACTGGGAGGTTGTGAGGGGTGCGTGGCCATTGTCACTCAGCACACAAAGCAAACTGAAGCCATCTCCAGTCCAGTGACCAGCACAAACTATATTTTAGCAACACTGGGTGATCACCATCGGAAAATAAAAAAAAAATCATGTTGTCTAAGTCTTGTGTGGGGAGGGGATGAAGGGACAGGGATTTAAGGCTAACAGAGTTTTCAGCTAAGTTTCTATTAATTAAATGAACCTTTCCAAGACCTTCAGTAATTGCTTGAGGCTGTAGAAAGGTAGCTTCTGTCAGATCTTCTCTCTTTAACTCCTAGGGACAACTTTTGCGGACTCTCATAGAGATGCACCATCATTCAACTTTGTGTGCGTGTCTGTGTGAGCTCACTCCAGTGAAGAGCATCCTTTCCTGAGCAAAACAACTTTTACAACTGCTGCTGCTCTTGAGTTGCATTAAGGTTGTAGCTGGAAGAAGTCAGAGCAAGAAGTATGATTTCTGCTAGGTCTGTTAAACCAACACTGCTGTGCCACTGCCAAGACTGACTGGAGAAGCGTAGGATGTAAAGGGAGAAAGCCCCCACTGCCTCCCAATCTATTAAAATGAGCCACAAACACAATACTGATGTGGTAAGTCAGGGCAGTATGCAAATGGCTGCATGTCCCAGAAACCCTAATCCTATCAAGAATGCAGAAGATGTTAATTTGACCATCTTTCACAGCTCATAAATCTATCTGTAGCAAAGCAAGGCTGCCAGATGTCATCCACTAGCACTTCTTTGAGGCTGGCAGTCTCCGCACAGACGCCCGATCATGCCTCAGTAAAGACCAATAAAGAGCATTGTTTGTGTGGCCTGAGAGCAGCTTCTCACATTTTGCTACAATAGAGGAAAACAGTGGGAAACGTGAATGACTGATTGGCAGAACTGGTGGTCTTGGTTGTCCTGCTTTCCACACAGGGAGCTATAGATTTCACATGCATTTTTCATCATCAGCATGCAGATTAGTCCACCTTGTTCTCAGCAGTTCGTGGTGTATGTTCCCCAACTTAATTTTATGAATCCTAAACTACAAGATGGACATAGTTCCTTTTCTCTCAGGCATATACTCCTTATTTACTTCAAACTACTTAAAAGAGCAAGCAGCTTTATTATGATGTGATCTTACTCCTAAGATTTAACATCTAGAATAGAAATACTCTATTTCAAAGCAAGCAAAGGTCTGTAAATAAAATATCTCTATAACGGTATACTCATTTTATCCTTCTCAAATACAAGCTTTAAAATTACCAGTTGCAATATAGCTTCTTTAATACCAGCCAGAATTAATCTAATTTTTACAATGAGGGTGGTAAAACAGTGGCACAGGTTGCTCAGAGAGGTGGTAGATCCCCCATCCCTGGAAACATTGGAGCTGGACAGGGCTCCGAGCAACCTGATGTAGTTGAAGATGTCTCTGCTCATTGCAGGGGTTTGGACTAGATGAGCTTCAAGGGTCCCTTCCCACCCAAACCATTCCAGGATTCTATGATAATTTACTTTAAAAAAGGGTATACTGAAAGCACCACAGCAGATATTTTTGTGTGAAGTTGTGTGGGAGCAAGGTGGGTGAACCTCACTTTTATGAACTGAAACGTCTTTCAGCTTCTCAGTGGATGTCATGACTATCACAGAACTCCATGTCAAATCACTTCATGACAGAGTTGGGCCGAAAAAAGAAACGAGAAAAAATGATAAAGAACGCTGTAGAGAAACAGGAATTTCCAGCACTAAAAATGACACGTGACTGACTGCTATTACAGGTACAGACATCCCCATGGAAACTGCTGTTCATTTAAGATGTGTGCGTTCCTGGCACAAGCCACCCACATCACTTCATTTTAGATCATGCACCTGCAGCCCCACACAACAGATTTCTCACGCTTCTTCAGATCAGACAGAGGGTCTGGAGAGGGGCAGGCTCTGAGCCGAGAAGCTGAGGTGCTTAGTGCTGGCAAATCCCTGCTCTCTGCACAATGGAGAAGGTGCAAAAGGCAGCCACAGTTAAATAAATAATTCTGATAGGTCTAAAGAGACAAAATGCTGCTAAAAAGAAGAAACCTGAATAAAGTCAGTTTTAAAACTAAAGGACATAATGAATTTGCTTGGCAAATCCTGGTTGCATTTTACTGTTAGAATTAGATATGACAGGGGAGAACATATTGTGAATATGAGATGATAACTATTCTGCTTGATAACCTTAAAACCACAGTATTGCTAAATTATGGTACAAATATAGTGCTCAGTAATTCTCCTGAGACTAACAGAATTATGAGGCAAATGTGTGTTTACAGATATAATTCATTATACTAAAACTAGTAGGTCAGTGAGTCCAAACCCACTATTTTAACAGTATTTTAAGTAGGTTAAAGATGCTGAACCACACACTCCACAAAATCTTTACTGTAAATTCAGTCCAGTGAAGGAGACATATTAAGAACTATTTTGTAGTTTGTTTTTTTTTTTTTTAAAGGAAAATACGTTATTTATTGAAATTGCAATAAACCATCTGTAATACATAACAATGCACCCTATTACACAAGCAATAATAATTAAGCTATTAATTGTACAAATTCACACCATTATTCTCTCTTCTTTACAAAAAACTAAACACAACTGAAACTTGATATATGAAGTATTTAACTCATACATTTTGTTCAACTCCTTTACTGAAAAGCTAGTATTTCTGAGAAAGGGGAGGGAAGTCTCAGAAGACAGAGAGCAGGCATACTTAAATCCATGAGTTTATGGATCATTTTGTAGAAGTCCTTGGCTCTTAAAATTTGCCACATGTACAAGGTTCTCATATCTCTTGCGAAGTATTGTCGTGATTTCAGTACTTCTGCTGGACTATGTCCCTACAGCAGACACATGGTACTTACAATAATAAAACTATCCAAAACTTTAAAGCATGTCCCTGAACAAAACTATTTACAGTAAGTGTGAAATTTTCCTTTTAACTGAAACATTCCACTTAACTGCTCTAGTCTGAAATTACTATTATTTCTTTACTTTATAAATATCTGTTCTTTTTATCAGTGTTCCCAAATTTATAGTTGACTAAGAACACTTTTAATAGCAGGTGGTATTTCAGAAGTGCTTTGGAAAATGGTCTAATACACAATTGCATTAAAAAAGCAGGTTTCCATATTTGTCCAATCCCATCCATAATGGGTTATTCCCATTAGAATTCTCCCCTGGGACTTATCTGTTCTGCGCTACTATTGAGGATTGCTTGAAATGAGCTAGCTCATCATTCTTCCTCTCCACCTCATTTTGAGTCTGATTATACAAGTGCCAGGAGGCTTTTACTCAGAATGCTTACATGGCATATATATGTAGGATGTTGGATAGAAGGTTCACTGTAAGTTTATTTCAGAAATTCAGCAATCTGACACACTTAAGAGCAGCACTCTTATTTTGCCTCCTTATCAAGACACTTGGTGCCTTTCACTCTAATTTGGTGTGGACTATTTCAGACCTTGTGGTGTACTGCTGACCAGATTTTCTCTGGTAATGTAGCTGCCACCACTCTGAGATGCTTGGTCAATTACACACACACACACACACACACACACACACACACTCTCCCCTGCTCCCTCCTTTTTTTTTAAACCTCATTTGTTGTCAAGGTCTGTTCTGCACCTTTAGAAATCCACCTTGTGTGCTAAATGGTTCTCCATTCAGAGATTTACTCCCAACAGAACTTCTTTTCTTATGATCTGTGTTTTTGCAGTTCCTAGTGTGCTTTCACATTCCTAATCTTTTGAAATAGGCTTTAGCATTAGTCCATTTAGTTTGAAGTCAGATTTATTTCACTTTTTGATTATTGGCTTTAGAATCTTTGCATCAAATAACACCTTCTACACAATGTGTTTCAAGGGCCTCATGTTATTACTGGAACTATACTGTCTGTAAAGCTGCACTTATTTATGTATTTTTTTGATTATTTCAAACTTTAGTTTTAGTACCCAACTGCTAAGTAGGTTTTTTCCCTTAATACTGAATTAGACTTTGTTTTATGAAAACAAGTGCTTTAACGAATACTTGTTATTCAAAGTAAAGCTCTTTAATTTCATATCTAATTGGTTAATTTCATGTTTGCAACATTTCAGTAAAATAGTTTCAAATAGGGAACCACTATCAGATATTGGTCATCATATACAGGTTTATTTATTTAAAGATGACACTTTTGGACTGCTTAGTAGCTCACTCATTAATTAAAACAATACTTAATGTAACTGCTGTCAGCTTGTACTTTGACTAATTCAACAATTAAAAGCTATTAGATACAATATCCTCCTCAGTTGGGTCATAAATATTATACAGGCAAATTGATTTAGTGTTACTTGTTTTTGCAATAAAATCTCTTTTCTCCTTTCACAAAATCACAGAATCAATTAGATTGGAAAAGTCCCCCAAGACTGAGTCCAACCTATTTGCTTAATTTATGTACCTGCTTGATTTACTTACCAGCTTCTTTATCAGGCTAGTAGGAAATTCAACTTCTGTACACATCTACTGAGCCATGATGCCCACAGCACCAAAACACTGAATAAATTTCTTGGTGTGAAATAAGCTTCCAAATGCACCACTGGCAAATGTTACCTTTTTGAAAAGCAACTGGACAACACAAAGGCAGACACCTCTTGCCCTGAAAAAAGTGACTACTTCCAAGTCCATTTCTCAGGCTATCAGCTCCACTATTCAATATTAATCCTTCCCCACATGTACCACCCCAGATCTGTACACAGTATTAGCAGCTGACACAAAGCTGCTTTTCCAGCTACAAAAGGCCTCAATCACACATTCTTAGGCACTGGTGCATCTTCTTTTGCTCCTTAAACAATTCAGAGTTAATTTAAATGTTAAGGTTTGCAAATACTACCACCATGATCTTTTGAAAACTCTTAATGGTCCAAACTTAAAAAACTCTGCAAGAAGTGTTCCCTTGGCTGTGTCACTGCACATGTCAGGGGCCACTCCAATCACCTTTGCTGCCACCCAGGAAGATCCCAGCTGAAACACACTCATAAATGTACCTGTTTTATCAAGATTGCAGGTGGAGAGATGGATCTGACCTCCACTTCCTTCGAATTTTCTGGATGCATTAAAACCCCCACCTCCCCATATACACCCTACCACTATACAGAATCCAGGCAGATAATTTAATGTGACATACTTTGCTCTTAAGCTGTCTACTGGGAGTTTTCAGCTTGCCTCTGATAATCGATGCTTCAAAACCAAAGTTTTGAAGAACTATTGTGCAGGGCATTTGCCTTTGGTATTTAAATCCTATTCTTTTCTTGCACACACTTTTTTCCAGGTCTAACATTAATGTTTTGAATCAGCTGCAACTTTCCCCTTCTAAAACATGTGTGCTCTTCTCAAATGAGCCCTTTTGAAATCCCTGTAGTAGCTACACATCAGTGTTTGCTTTTTTAAGTCAAACATAAATTGGGAAGCTGATGTACCATGATTACCTTGGCTACTCCTAACAATTATATTTGTTATTCCTACCATGCCTTCTCACTGCTTGTAGAATTGGCCTTTCTTTTTTTTGCAGGTTATTATTTCTTCTATTCTCTCCCTCCTGTTTGTCTTCTCTCAGTTGCCAACCTTGCCCTTTTTAGGGCAGAACTTGTTCCCTTCAAACCGGTCATCTACATGCTTTTTCTTTTTATTTTGTGTTCTGTTCTGGCTGCCTGTAGCTTTTTCTGATCTCGTGAGCTACAGGGAGAGGGAAGAAACCCCTCAATACTCTCAGAAGCACCATTGCTTATGCTTGCTGCACAGGGGCAAGAGGGACACACCCCTCATGCCCTCGACTGTAGCGCTCCCCTTGCTGGCACCACCTCCACCTCCTACTGCAACTCAGGCACAGCTCCAAGAACCACAGAGGGGCAGACCTCAGTCAGTCTCACTGCCAGGTCACTGAAGGCAAGAGAGCAGCCTTGGCTGCTTCAGGTCACCACCAATCGAGTCTCTATATAATTTTTTTTTAACTGGAAGGCAGAAGGAAAGCCACCCATGGGGCTGTTTCCAGCGAAAGAGAAAATCCATTTCATTTACTTACTAAGTTCAGGAGATGGGCTGAAGGAGGAGAAATGGCTCCTAGGCTGCAGCACCCTCACTGGCACAATGATGTTCTGCTGGCAAAGTCACTTCTACAACTTTTTTTTTCCAGAGAGTGAGCAAGTGTGTGTGTACTCAGATACACACACACACACGGCTAATGAGCAAGTTCAGGGTAGAAAAGACAGTGGCAACTCCTTTACATACAGTCATTTGCATTGAAAATGAGTGCCAATGCACCTCTTGAACATGCACTGTATGGATAATTTTAATTTTTATAATTCTATACGATAGAAGAGTGTGGCTGAACTCTTTTTTGATATCTAAGAACTGAAGTCTAAATTATGAGTAAACATTTTAAGCAAAGATCCTAATATTTTCAATTTTCTTAGTTGTACCACTTGTTTTCATACTAGTTATTTAACTAAACAAAAACAAATCTAATGCAGAATGGAAAACTAATTTTTTACAGCCTAGATAGGTGGAATTTTCAGGAGCAATTTTATCAGCAGCTGTGTTCCCAAGACCCTGTAAAGACTTTCACTACCACTGATCTTACCAAGCATTTGCTTTCCTGCCCTCTAGTGCTCATGTCTATTTAAGCCTTCTATACAAACGTGGTTTTGGAAACCCACCACCATATAAATGGTCCTACTGAAATAAAATTACTTACTTACTGCAACACTACCAGTGATCTAAACAGTTCCTTCTGTTGCTGCTCATGTATGTATCACACTCATGCAGTTATCTGAAAGGTAAGACTCTTGAGGTTACTTTTCATTTTACAGAACCAATGTAAGCAAGTTTTCTTTCTCAGTTCTGGACCATATAATGGAGTTCTAAGTGCACAAACTGCAGCTTACTTCTGGGTTTATTACTAACACATTTTCACTCCTAGCTCTAGTTGTTAGTTAGCCATATATCAAACTACAAGTTTCCACAGTATTTACAGGTTTTCATCCACGTTAAAAGCTCTTCTACGTAATGCAATTAATTTTGCCTCCAGTGATGCAGTTTGTTACAGCACTGCGCATGCTTAAATTTAAAACAATGGGTTAACATACTACATCTGTAATTACTCCCATGCTACCAGAAACCAGTGAATTAAATTTATTTAGTGTTAAATGGATATGGAATGTCATACAGTACATGTAAAGACACTTCAAGATGAGTAAAGCATAACTAATTGCACAAGGGATTAAAGGTTCACCTCAACAGTCAGTATTATCAAATCATTACAGCTTCCATCTTCAGAGTGCAAGGTATGTCATGCAAAGAAACAGCTCAAAAAATCCCCAAACAGACAAAACCAACATTGTGGTACCACTTAAAATGCTATCATACCACAATATTTTACAAGACATTAGGTGATCATTCATATAGAATGAAGCATTTTAGCAATAACAAAAAAGTTTTAAACATAATTAACAGATTTTGCATGAACACAAATTCCAGCATTACTATACCTAAGGAACAGGCAACATGCTGGGAGAAAGTACCTAAAAATCAAAGCCTCTTTTATTCATAGCCAATATTACTTTCTGCAAGAATTCTGCAATCTTATTCAGTTTCCTCACATAACTGGGTAAGGTTCAATACATTTTTACATAGAGCATAATCACATAACCACCACATCAGCAAGAGGATTTCATTATCTTGACCAGTTACTACATTTAAAACCATGGTAAGATAACATGCCCTGCAAACAAATTGTCTTCTGGGACAGTGTTCTGTATGTAGAAATATTAAACAACTAAAATAGACTCCTACCCACTTTAACCCCAAGTAAATTATAATTTGTATTTACATATTTCTGAAATATGTAGGTAAAAACTGCAGATGGAAGAAAAGCAGAATACACACGAGAGCTATGACAGCGCTGACTGAAGGGATGGGTGCAGTCAGGAGCCCCGAGTGAGACCCGGACAGGGGCTGTACCCTTTGCACCCTCCCTCTGTCCACGGGGCCTCACCAGGGCTGCCAAAGGCAGCTGCAGCCGGGGCAGAGCTGCTCCTCCCCTCCCAGCTGGCTGAGCTGGGAGCAGAACCGTGCAGCCCGACCAGTTCCACTCAGCTGAAAGCAGACAAAACACACTCCTACACACCTGCTTCAACCACAGCTTGCATGTTAACATGGAAGAGACACAGGAGACGACAGGATGGCTTTTAACATTTCCACCTTGCAATGCTCATATTCTGAGGGCACCAGCAGGTAGATTAATCTACCAAAATAAGCATACAAAAAAGGCCAAGTTGTTTGCCCTCATATTAGGAATAAACTATTTAACTTCCTGGCTTAAATGTAAGCAAGAGAAACTCAAGAAAGAACTTCTTGAGGTTAATTTTCCATCTACATTCAAAGAAAATAATTTACTAAAACTGTAACTTGCAAGGTCTACTAGCCTTGAAGTGAGGATACAGGTTAACTATACCTATAGTTAAATAAAAAACTTCAAAAGACATTTTACAGAAATAAAATATGCAACTCTAGGAAGTAGGTGGAAAACCACTTTAGTATTTGTACGGAACATTCTATTTTCATAGCCCATCATTCTCAGGAATGTATATTTCATAAATAAAAAATACAGAACAAAAATTTGTGTATTCAATCTAAAGTTGGATATTTCTAAACGTTTTCAGATAAAATTTGCTTTCTCCCTCACAATTAAGTGATAAAACCTGAAAAAAATTGACTTTTCAAATCTATCTTGCATGAGAAAACACAGATGAACAAACCAACATCTGGAAAGAACATTTTGTACAAGATTGCAGTTCTAAAACACTTATATTACAAAGCAATGTAAATAAATACCAGGCTAGTACAAAAGCTCTTATTTACAGTTTTACAAATGAAAACATTTTCAGTGTAAATGCAGTGTTTTAAAGAACACAATATTAGTAAAATGAGTTCCTGTATAGACCATTACAATTTCTGCTAGATTTGAATGCAGTATTGTATAAAACCATTGTTTCAAGTTAATTTTTGTTTATAATTTAGTACAGCCAAACCCCAGTTTATGCCTGGAATGGTATCTGTTAAAGTGCTGAAAAAGAGGACATTTCTGAAATTTTAGAAAAACGTACTGTACATTGTTAAAGCTTTATCAAGTCAAAACTGGTATATTTTGTTCACATTTGCTACCACACCACCTGGGAATGGGAAATTTTTCAACAAAAACTTGTAATCATTGGGATGGCAGCCATTGATATCTTCGCATCCAAAGTCTGATGGTTTCCCACGAGTAACTTGTCTTAAGCTTCAGTGGTGGCTTCAGGTTTCATAATCTGGTAAGTAATCAAGTATTCTGGATAAGCCTGGAAGAGTGACACACATATTTTATTACTATTTCAGTCTCTGGATAAATTCAGAACGTTTGTTAGAGAGGAAAAAAAATTATTAATGCCAAAGGAAAAAAGGGCAAAACGTCAAAGGCAAAAATCCTTGGATCATTCAGGAAACAGGCATCCTTTCACCTGCAACCACAGCTGGAGTTTGTTTTAAGACAAAAGCAAGCCCTAGCACCTCAAACCTAGGAAAAAAACCCCCAATGCATTACATGCCTTTGAAAAAGACAAAAGAGAGTCTGCAAAACCAACCCAAAAGCTATTTACCTGCTCTCCTCTGTAAATGACGTATTCTGCCAATGCCAATCCATTTACACTGGGCCGCCCAGTGACTGAGTGATGTCCTGGGGGAGAATGAGCCATTTTCATAGCACTGAACTGCAGGAAGGACTTGCCCAATGTTACACGACAGAAGAGCAACTGTCTGTGTTGAAAAGGAAAAAGGACCATGAATACACCATGCTTATGACCTTGAACCTTGAAGCCACTTTAGTCAGTCTTTGTGGTTCATAAAATTCCCAAGTTCTGTTTGGCTGAACAAAAGTTACATTCACTCTGGAAAGCTCTAGCCCAAGGAAAGGGTTGGGAGTAACATGGAAAAATGTTTATCTTAGTTACTGGAAACAGCATGCTTAACAATGGACTCAGAGATTGCCACCACCTTTTCTTCATCTGTTAGTTACTTATTTTCATTTGTTTGGGTTTTTTAGAAAAAGTTTTTCTATCCTCCTCCCATTACTCATCCTGACAACATAATTTACAAGTGTTCTAATGCTTGATTTGGATCCAACAGCCAAGTCAACATCAAGGCCAAGTGCAAACTCTAGGTCAATGCAAAATACCTCAGATTAGCATTTGTCAGTTTGTTATAACGTTTCCACTATTAAAAGACTCAACAAGGGCTCCTATTTCTGTACGTATGTACCTACCTCAATGACAATGGAATCCTGGCATTTTTATACACCAAGGTTATGTACCATTTTACTCTGCCAAAACTTTGGCTTTTCTTACTCTTTGCAGAAGACAAACTAAAAACTCCCTCTTATTCAAAACTTTAGAAAACATGAAAAGACTCTGACATCCTCTGTAACTCTGGAAGCTGATTCCCATTATTTGAGAGTGCCAGAAAAGAGTAAGCAACCTGAAAAGGGGCAGAGAGTCCAAGAAAGATACTGGAAGGATGACCTTGTCCTTGTATACCAATGCAAAACAGTATGCACACAAACACAAAATATTCTTCTGGTTGAAATGACTGCCACCATCAAAACTGACTCCATGACCTATGAGCTTATTCTGAACTGACGGTGCTGGTAAGACATAACAGGCGTTTCTGTTTAATCCACAAATTCACACCTGTATTTCAGTGTGTGAAAAAGCAGTGATGTGAGGGCTGACTGTTACAAAGTACATCTGCCTCAAAGAAATATTGCATCTGAATATCTCGGAATTTCTCCTTTCTCTGTAACAGGCAATGAACTAAACTCTCATATTGCTGCATCTTTCACCTAAGCATCTAGCAGATCCTCTTCACTCTCTGGCTCCCTAAGTCTGATTTTTGTATTAAGTTAAGCGCAAAGATATGGTTAAACGCACTGAAGATGGTCGAAGATTCTTTAGGACTTAAATGTCAAAGTTTTCTGAAAGTTTCTGTCAGGCCCAGCACACAGAGAGTACCGAGAAGGTCTGGTTACCAAGCAAATCTTTCTTCAGAGAGAGACTGCTGCATTGATAGTCTCGGACTATCAAAAGCAGAATCAGATTCTTTTGAGAGACTTACCTGTGGCAAACATAACAAGATCTATCTTTGTGAATTGGACATCCAGTGCCACCTCCAATTCCATATACATACTGATTGCTTTTGGAGGAATTTTCAGCAAAGTAAATCCCAGCTCCAAACATGCCACCGATATAGGCATGTCTCTCATCAAAGCCTTTGTGAATGATTGCATTCACAAACGGGGAGCCTAAGAGAAAGGAAGTAAAACACTGAACATACAGTACACAGATTTTTTTGTATGCATTACAATTCAATCATCTGTTCCCACTGTTTTGGGAACTATGTAGCCCTCCTTATGAACATGTATCGCAAACTTTGCTCATTGGGACAAGAGCCTTTGATTGGCCTTAACTTGCTAATGATAAGCTATCTTTTCTGGATAAAACCAAGAAAACAAGCAAAAAAAAATCCCACCCCAAAACAACCTATAACAGAACAAAATTTGATCTTTAATCATTTTGGTCATACAGCTGATAAAACAGACTCCAGGAGGCACACTACTTAATCTTCATTCATAATTTCTTAAACGGTTTCACTTAGGTCTTAGTCTCCTTCGGGGAGAGACAATTTCAGAAGAATGATACAGTAACATTGTATCATCCCTTGTGAAATACACAAACACTTGTTCATAAAAACGCATGTAAAACCTAGAACCTACTTCCACTGAGGAAATTTACTTTGTTTGAGACAGTAGAACCCCTTCAATAAAGAGTGCTGTTGATGAAATAAGTTCATGAAGTGCATTTCAAAATCTCACCATGAAACAGCATCCTTTCATTAGCATGGTTATGATTCTCTTCAGAGACCTCTTTCCTCCTGTGAGTGTATCTTTCCCATAGTTTTTTGTTGCATACTTTCTGAATCTGAAACAGTCAAAATGAAACTGAAAAGTTCTGTTCACTTTACAGGACAGATGTATATCCTACAGCCACTATACTACAGTACATTGACACGGCCACTTGAACAAGAATACTTTCCTTGGGACTCAATGAAACACAAATAGACTTATCCTGCACAAATTGATTGTTGTAGTATGACAAGTAAATAATAACTACATGCTTAAGAATCAGTTAATTTTACACAGCTCTTTGTTAATAATCCTTAAATTAAATACTCCCTTATTTAGATTTAGCAGACTCAGTCACAATTCTTCTCGATGCCGAATTACTAGTACAGACATCAATCAGTTAATTAAGAAATGCCTTCCATGAAGACTTGTGAAACACTTCTAAAAGAAAGTAAATTACATACTCCCTGCAGAGGTATGCTGGGCATTGCAAAGTCTTGTGCGTTTAGGTATAACATAGCAATTCCACTGGGAAAACTCTAACTTCAGAATAAAACTTAGTAGTACTTACTTGCAAATCAAAATCTTTATGGTATTAATGAAAATTACCATTACTTCAGAGGGAAAAATACATAAATACAAACCCAAATTCCATTAGATTATTTAAACTTGTCTACTGCCTGTTTTTTTACACTTGTTTGACGTTAAATCAAGCCAAAATAAGAGTTCGAAAGTTTTGCTTTCACTTATTGTGTTTTTTCCTGCCATTCTCCCTCAAAAGAAACCCTCTTCTGTTTCCTATAAAACCTTCTGCCTTTTTCTTCAAAAATTCTGCAGTTTTCTGTGAGATTTTTCTATGTCAATATCTCATAAAATTTCTTCATGACTATTAACCCATAAGTAGCTTTTCCATATAAACTTAGTCTTTGAATTTCCCTGGAAAATGATCTTTATCCTGTGCATGTCTCAGAATGACATTTTATAGATATGTTAATTTTAGACAAAACACCAAAGGTGTAAAACCACTAGCCATAAAAAAAACAACAGCCACCTTTAGGATGTTGTATCTATTGAAGACTCCACCAGCATGTCCTCCATCTCTGTGCTCTCGGACAGTACTCTGCATCTGAAGATTGAGAATTTAAGGAGGATTACATTCTTTCAGAACACATTCAACACACATTTCCTTTACACAAGTCAAATAATGAAAAGAACTAATTATGTTTTAAAACAATTAAAAATCATAAGAGAAATTTTTAGGCAATGACTGCATGTTAAGTAATGCCAGATTTTGTGGATGCACACGATTTTTTGTTTAATGATTTTTTAAAAGAAAACAACCTATTTTGACTGGCCCATGGTCTAGTTTTCAAACTGGAGAAGACTGTCACTAATCTCTTTACAGCCGTGTTTCTTCAGAATTTTGCCTTGTGTGATTACGATTACTTTTAAAGTGATTACTTTTAAATCACTTCCTTTCGAATCGTGTATGACAGACATGCAATCCATTGGTGGCATAGAATTTATATTCTATTGAAGAGATTTGATATCTAGCAGAGGTTTTAAACATAGTACAAGCAATAATAATATAAGTAAGAAAAAAGTTACAGACATCATGAACACAGACTATAAGTGATGCAGTCAAAGTCAGGAATATGAAGTATCCTTATGCAAGCTTTTGTAAGCTTAGTGATGTTTACTGCACTGTTAAATTGTCTAGAAATACTTCTTTATCTACTTCTTTAGTAGCAATAGCAAAAATACCGAGAGACTAAAAGAATGGCATATACCTCTTCTTCTACTGACTGAAATTCCTTGTCTTCGGTGGAAAGGTCTATGAGAATAGTTCCGCTACCAGAAGTATTTAGAGTCAGGTATGGGTTAAGTCCTGTGAGTGTAATAAAACACAGCAACAGTGTCAGACACTGCAATCATTTTCTCTGATCTGTGGACACTGATCAATCCTTCTCTCAGCAAGAATCATCATTTCAGATGCACTAACCCACTAGTCTGTGCTTAGCTCAGTAAGTTAATGCACACAACAACTACTTGTAAGCACTTCCTTACTTCAGAGCTCATTTCAACTCTAGGCAGTGACACAGCGAGCAGCCAGTCCCTGTACAGAGCCCACAACTACCGATGGCAATGGCATCATGAAAGAGGAAAAGCAACTTGAAGCACTAATTCAGGAGGAGTATTTTTCCCATGGTCATGCAGAAAGAACTGACAAAAGAACTAAGTCTGTCAACCCAAAAGGCTTGAGCCTGGTATTGAAAGCCAAAAAGATATTGAATGTTTCAAGGAAACTTCTTAAATGAAGCATACTGAATTATGATGAATTCAGGACTCCCGGGACGGTGCTGGTATCAACAGTCCCACACAAATAAAGAGGCTTTAGCAGTAATTTTAACGTAAGCTAAAGCTGTTGAACAAAGCAATTATGTTAATTTTGGTTCACTGAAAGCTATTTTTAAAGAAAAGTGTAAGTAAGAATTTCAGCTGGCTTTCTGAGTGAGCAAAGACAGCATTCTGTGGCAGGACCCAATGGTACATAGCAGGCCTGAATTCGTCAACAGAATGTGCTCTGCTCTTCAGAGTGCTTTGATGAAGATAAACATTCCCTATCTCAAGGAGCTGATGAGCATTTTGCACTAGATCGACACTTTACCTAAGTAAACACAAAACACTGACCACAGAGAAAAAAAATATATCAGAGAACTGAAAGGCAAGATTCACAGTAATTCACAGCAAAAAAGTACTCAAGTTTCAAGTCAGAAGACATTCTTACCATTTGAAGCGCCATTTTCTAGGTAAGGCTTTACTACCAATTCTTTTTAATGAGATACAATTTGGAATAACATAATTATATAATTTATAAAAACTGATTATGTAAAGGCAGTATTATGTGATAATTTAAAATGAGCACATACCTTGTTGTCCAGAAATAAGTCTTTCAACTCCTTTGATGATTTTATGCCTATGGCCATAAGCATTAATGCCAATTTCCTTCAATTCTTTGTGTCCCATTTCAACCAATACGTCCAATGTTATCTATAATGAAAGCAAGACCATGTTTTTTGTACTAGAACAACTGCCAATGACATTGAAAATATACCTCACAACAGCTGTGAGAAAAAGCAAGTGCGAAAAGAACAGGAACATTAGAGGTTTCAGTGTATTATTCTCATATTTTACTCAACTGCTTTCCTCAAACTTTTTGTCTTAAACAGACATGCTACAAACTACAATTTGTAACTTGCACTGCTTGCAAGGAACATGTTTCTGACTGAGAAATACTCTTCTAGATGTATTCAAACGAACACAAACAAAACCTAAAGTTACTAATTAACAGACTACTTGTTTACTCTACCTTTTATACCGCTGAAAGGAAACACTGCTACAACTGTTAAACTGTTGTGAACATTACTGCCCCCATCTGTTTATACATACATATATTTTAATATATATTTATTTTATATATCAATTAAAAAATCCAGTTACAGTCCTTTCCTTCATTCCACTGGTTCTGACAGTCACTCATTTAAAATCTGTCTTATTACATTATACTAACCAGGCACTCTTTACTCCATTGCTTTCTAGCCCTGAGTATCTGGAAATAAATATAACCACTTACCTGTTCTCTCTCAAATATGTCAATTAGATGTTCAAGGCCAAGGTTCCGCACAAACTGATTAATGCTAAAATCTACACCTGAAACTGGGTAAGAAGAAAAACTCACAATGAACATTCATACCTGCATTGTAAAATAAAGCATACACATCTCCCCCTGTCCGTGGCAACAATCAGAGAGACGGAAATTCCTGGTCTTTTGCAGATGGGGATTAAATATCTGTATCACTACCCAGTGGCAAGTTAATCTGCTCTTCTACCTCCCAAAGAGCAGTCTTTGTGCTTCCACAAGACAAGCCAACCAGCTACCAGAAATGCAAGTTCCTAGAGAAAATATACTGACAACTAAAATGTCACAGAAGTAACCTTTTTAAGACACCTGATCTAAGAACAGCCTCTTATAAATTAGATAAAGTTTGTAGTACAATAGTGCTCCGTATGGAGCCAAATTTCATTTGACTTCTCTTTTAAAACACAATTCACCATTTTGGTTCTGTACAGCAAACAACATTTTAAAGGCTCTGTAAGGGGAAAACAGTAAAATCTCACACTACAAGAGTTTCAGACTTTTGTTCCTCATTAATGGTATCATAAGGAATTGAAATATCGTGTATGTCAGAATAACCCTATGAATGTATGGGAAACTTCACACTTTTGTGTTCTTTTTACCCTATGTTAAGAAATGTTACTCATTCCTGAGAAAGCCTCACCTTCTTTTTTCTCCAGAACAGTAGCTCCCTCTGCACAGTTTGTACCAACAACAGAGGGAAGTTCAGAAAAACTACCAGACAAGTTGTCAAGACTGCTTGCAGCAGACAGACTGGATGGACTGGATGGAACAGAAGACAGGGAATCAGCTGCAGAACCGGTAGCCTGAGACACACTTATAACCTGAGGTTTGTAGCAAGTCGGTAAGGCAGAAGGAGGCATCGCTGCTGTCAGTAACGCACTGACATCGTCTGCCTAAGGAGCAGAAAACACCTCATTAAAACAGAGCAACACTTCTGCACAATGTTTTTTCCTAGAATGCACTATCATTATATCAGATTTCTTAAGTACACTACAAAATAATATTGGGAAAACATGCATTTTACAAATGGCCTTTTCTGCCAACAGCATACATGAAATTTATACATAAAAGCTGTAAAAAGGTAAAAAGACTTCAGTTTTTCTAAAAAAATGTAGGGGCAGTTAAACAGAATTAATTTGCTACAAAAATGAACAGAAGCTTCTACTGGCAACCAAAATTTATGAAACAAAACAGTTACTCTGAGTGTAGTTTTGGATTACATTATAATACTTAGAAAAAACACACCTAAAAACTTAACAGACAGATAGTTTCTTAAATTTATGCTGCTACAAGGTTTGCTTACATTTTATTGTCACAATTTTTGTACTAGTCAAACTATATGCACTGAATTAAAAGCATCAAATTATAACCATTAATTCATTTTGTTAGCGTGTTGAGGTTCCCCACCCCCCCACTCCATACTGAAATAAGATTAAGATGCCTGAAGCAAGAAATTATTTAAAGAAGGTTTATAAAGCTCTACTGACTTTCCTTGCCAGGCACATACAAACACCACAGAAACCACAGTATTGTAGATTTTGCAGAAGTGGTTGTATTACTGTTTTTTTAAAGGACAGGTTTTAGATGAGCTGACACAAATAGATAAGTACAGATTTCCCAAGAGGAGCCCCATCACTTACAGTGACCAGGTCCAATGGTGTTTGTCCTTCTTGGTTTTTCAGAGTAGGATCAGCCCCATGTGCCAGTAACAAGGCACAAAGCTGAGTCCTTCCTTTCTGGGCTGCTTCATGAAGAGGTGTGAAAGCCCATTTGTCCGTAGCATTCACACATGCATTGTACTTTATAAGTAAAGCTGCTACATCAACATGCTGGAAAAATAAAAACACCTGTTAAATTCCAAGGTACCACAGTGTATTAAAATAATTCAGAACTATTACTGCTATTCCTCTGTAATCAGAATAATTCTGAATTTTCTAGAATGCATTTAATTATGATTTTAAAACGTATTAAAGCAAGGTGTTTTCTTTCTCACCTAAAACACACCAGTAAAAAGTTAAGTAAGATTTGTTCCCTTGTGAAAAAAGGACAGAGTAAAACAAAATTCCAAATGCAGAGGGATCTGAAGGAAAAAAATGCCTGATTCTGAACTTCCAGTTTGGAAAGTACTCCAACTGTTTTGGTTAAAGACTTGATTCAAGGACAAAGATTCAGGAAAATCACAAAAACAATTGCTGTCTCAACAGCAGTCATATAAGTGAAAGTGAGATCTTCCTGATAAAATTTGACTGGCACAGGTAAGGAAAGGCATTTTACAGAACACCTTTCAGCCTGCTGGCTTTCTAGGTGTTCATGGTCAGAAAACTCCATTTGCGATTTTACAAATTCATAAGAGTTTTTACCTGTAACAGAAGCTGTGATCTAATTATTCATCCTGTGTCTTACAAATAAGATTAGATTAAAACTCAATAGCAAAAGCATCCTACAAGGTATTGGCTCAAAATGCTGTCAATGAAATGTACCATTTTTTTTAAAAATAAATAAAGTCTCAAAAAGTTTGAGATATTTACCCCATAAGATGCTGCATTATGCAGAGGAATCAAGCCTCCTTTATCCTGTGCATTCACATCTGCTCCATGCTGTAACAGGTACTCTGCAACCTCCAAATTATTGTAACCAGCTGGAATTGCAGAAGGACAGAATAAACGGAATTAAAACACCACCCTCAACAGGCTGTAGAGAAGTAGTAATTCACTTAAATTACTTGAAAGTAAATTAAAATATCAGTCCCAGTGAAGACAGTGTAATAACTACTAGGGAGGACAGCGTTACCCTACTTAAGAGTATTTGGTTTTAAAACCTGTCAATAAACAATAAAAGATCCTCTCTGGCTAGAGAGAACAGGAAAATAATTAAACAGTTTGAAAAGCAACATAAGATTAATAGGTATAAGATACTAATTTTTTAAAAGAGAAAGTACTGAATCCTCCAGCTTGAGGCTCCACTCTAAACTTGTGTAGACATAGAAAGTTCAGCCACAGTAATTAATTAGTAAAGGACCGAACTAGTTAATTAGAACACTGACCTGCTAAATGTAGGGGTGTTGAATGCCGCCCTTGCGTGTCCCGACAGTTGACATTGTCAGGTGAACAGAGCTTTTTTACTCGGGCCAAACAACCTTTCTTTGCAGCATCTAGGAGAGCTGCATCTCCTCTAAGTAGGTCTTGAATATCAGTATCACCATCTTTAACAAGGTCTAGAGGAGTATTTCCATCCCTGTTTTTCTTTGTAGGGTCAGCTCCATGCTGTGCACATCAAAGACAGGTGGTAAGTACAGCAGTTAAATAGTTAAATAAACATACTGCATCTTAGGCATCTAATGCCTTGTTGGGCAAATATTCTGACACATATTGGAATCCTGCAGAGTGCTTTCCATTTACTGTGTGAGAAACGACAACACAGTATTCCTTTTACTGAAAACATTTAACTGCAGTAATTTAGAAACCACAAATCAATTTCTTAAAGAAGTCCATTTACATTTCAGAGTGAACAAGAAAGAAAAGACAGTAACCTCCCTCCAGCATATGGAATACCTGTAACAGGAGTTTGCAAATCTCGTATTTTCCTTTTGCTGCAGCTTCATGCAAGGGAGTGAATTTCCACAAGTCAGCTACATTGACAACTGCACCATGTTTAACCAACAGTTCTGCAACTTCATAGTGACCGTATGAGCAGGCGTTATGCAAAGGGACAAGTCCTCTGGAAATGATTAAAAGAAGAGAAAAACTCTCTTTAAAAATAGGGTATTTTTTCACCAAGTGATATAAACTTAAAACACAATGCACCTTTGACAATGAAACCATAACAAAACCTTCCTCCTCCCCCACCCTCAGTCTAATATAGTAGGAATAACTTAATCAGTAGGGCACTGAAGAGAAGTAAAAGCACAGGGCCAGAGAAATTCTTGATGCTCTAATCTTAAGCACTGCAAAATGCTTTTGGATATTCTTAATATCTTCATTCTAACAGAAGTTTCCATGAAAATAAAAAAAAAAGTCTGTAGAAAAACAGGATGCTTATCAGCTAACAATATTCAAAAGCTGATAGATAGGACCAATTACAATTGCCAAGAAAAGACATATTCGAGCATTTACCCCTTATCTTTTGCATGTACATCAGCTCCATGCTGAAGAAGATACTCCACAACGGATACTCTGTTATATCCAGCTGCAAAATGAAGTGGTGTAGACTGACGTCCTTCAATATCTCTGCAGTTCACACTCTGAACTGTACACAGCTTCTGTGAATTTCCCCAAACAAAACATATGTCACTACATACAGTGTTGACACTTCTAATTTAGTCACAGAATGTTGTTATACACATCCAATTTTGCATAACTGTTTTCAATTAAAAAAAAAAAATTACAGTCTTCACTTTTTACAGATTGTGTCCTAAGAAAAATTTCCACCTGCTCCCAAATCAACACCTGTGACTTATTTATGCTTTTTATATAAGGCAAACATCTGGAGGTGATGAATATTGTATTTTGTAATCTGTAATAATTGTGTAATACAAAGGTTTTAGGACAGATCACAAATCTAAAGCAGTCAGTGAAGGACCGTTTGATTGCTTGCTTTGAGAAATGACACATTGAGATATAATTCTGTGCTAGTTTGGCTGGGGTGGAGTTAATTTTCTTCACAGTGGCTGGTATGGGGCTGTGTTTTGGATTTGTGCTGCACACAGGGTTGATAATACAGAGATGCTGCTGTCATTGCTGAGCAGGGCTTACACAGAGCCAAGGCCTTTTCGTGCTGCCACGCTGGCGAGGAGGCTGGGGGGAGACACAGCCAGGACAGGTGACCCCAACTGACCAAAGGGATATTCCAGAGCAGATGGCATCACGCTCAGTACGTAAAGTGGGGGAACGAGGAAGAAGGAAGTGGGGGATGTTTGGAGTGATGGAGTTTGTCTTCCCAAGTCACTGTTATCTGAGACGGGGCCCTGCTCTCCTGGGGATGGCTGAACACCTGCCTCCCCAGGGGAAGCAGTGAATTAATTCCTTGTTCTGCTTTGTTTGCATGTGTGGCTTTTGCTTTCTCTATTAAACAGCTTTTATCTCAACCCGCGAGTTTTCCAGCTTTTACCCTTCCAATTCTCTCCCGATCCTACTGGGGGGGGGAGTGAGCAAGCAGCTGTGTGGGGCGTGGCTGCTGGCTGGGGTTAAACCATGACAAATTCCCTCTTATTTTTAAGGAGAGGTTTACGCTTACTTTGACAGTATCCACATCTCCAGCCTTTGCAGCCTCCAGCAACTGTCGATCTGCATCAGAATTACCTAACGGGATACCTTCTGCAAAACAAATGAGATTGCATGACAGGTAAGTGTAGGGAGTTGAAATTTGTTATAACAGGAAATAACCTGAGTTTTTTTAAGGGAAATCCTTGAAATCAGGTTAACCAATTACCAACAAGTTTTGTCTCTGTTTACTATCTACAACTATAGCTGCTAGAGCTAATAGTGTTTGTGAAGTTGACTTCGGCAACATGCTTCCTGTATGTTTTGGAATATTGTGGAACCAACGAAGCATTCTAATTTCAGTTTCAGAATTAAGACTATCTCAAGTTTATGCATGTGTGCAATGTCCAAACCTTACTGTTGAAAATCCACGTACATCGTTACCTCCACTTACAAATGCACAGCAGACATTTTTTGTTTTAGACACTCATTTTCTACTTTCAATACTCCCCCCACCCTATGTCATGATTTTTATAAAATTATTCCAGGTGTGTCTATACCCCAAAATCTTAATCTCTGATGATCTAGACAGTAAATGATATTGTTAACTAGGGAGAAAAACACCACCTAGTACCGTCTTTTGTAGAACTTTTTTTTTTGTTGGCTAGCCTTCACTATTGACAGCACTTGAAATGGCAAGTAAAGCGAAGCACCACAGTGGATCTTGAATAACTCAGCATACCTTGTAGTAGCTGCTGCACACTTTCAGTCCCCATTTGTAAGGCTGTAAAGCCCTGCAGAGACACGATGGAAGGATCACATCCAGAACTCAGCAGCAACCTGCATGTCTGAAGATGACCACAGTGTGCTGCTCTATGAAGAGAGGTCTGGCCAAGATTATCTAATGCATTAACCTAAAAATAACACAGACAAGGAATACCACCATCAAGTTAGTATTAAAGATGATTTCATTGCTGACTGGGAACATTTCACGAATAGTATTCTTACTTTAATACAAAGAACATATTTAGTGTATTTCCAAAGGTGATGACATTTCGAACAGTAAAACGAAAACAAAAATGGTTCATAAAGTAGCCCCCTTTCAGAGGCACGTGAATAATCCAGTGCATTTTTACCACAAACAGGAGTAATCTATTATTTGCTCCTAGCAGTACAAATCTTCAGTGCCAACATGTAGAACAGCTTTTACCTGCATTGGCTTACTGTGGTTTTTCAGACTGAGGACTTCCTATGTGTTGGGTCAGCCAAAGTGTATTCAACAATTTAAAACTCTGCACCCAAACCTTACTTTTAATTCTCTACTCTTCCTCTGGGTTCTGGAAACTTCACAGCAGTCAGGCTATAATCAAATTTCCATGAAAGAAATTCAGCTCTCAGTCTTGGAGGATTCAAGCACTACAGAGTCTCTCCTTTCCACGTTTTCTTTTTGTGGAAGTTTGAACTAATCACCGTGTTATGACTTTACATTTTGCCTTCACTGTAATTTTTTACTGCACCATCACATAGTCTACCTGTCACACAGTTCAGTTTAGCTTCTTGCTGTTCATATACACCCCCAACTTTTTTCCTTATGTATTTCATCATTCCTGCTGGACAATGAAGCACTGAATAAGACACTTTGAAAGTCTTCTGTTCACAGAGAGAACATATGCATTTCTTAAAAATAGGACCAAAACAACGATGATTCTATAATGTATAGGGCTGTACTGATGGATTGATGGCCCACAGCTGAAGTCTATAAATCTAGAACCTTCCAAAACGAATTCTTTTAGAAAAGCCTGTCTACTCAGCTGTCCATTCTCATGGTATGAAAACCTGTACATGAATGTTAACAGAAGTATGATACTCATACCTTAGCTTCATGTTTCACAACTACTTCCACAACATCATTATGAGCCTTTTCTGATGCCACATGCAGAGGAGTCAAGAAGCTTAAAAAAAAAAAAAAAAGGAGTAATTCAAAATGTATTTTGCAAAATCTTCTAAAGAAACACTTAGTATTCATTTGTAACCACTCACTCTTTTGTTTTTTCGTTGATATTGGCTCCTTTCCTCAGCAGCAATTCACATACTTGCTTCCTCTTAGGATATGGAGATGCAGCAGCACAGTGCTGTGAACATTAAAAAGTTTACAATTAACAACTAGCTAGCAATATCCGGGTTTTACTAGTTGGTGATCGGCTGGCAGTTAAGAGCTGGTGGCATACAAAGACAACAGAAAAAACCCCCAAAACATGTAGAAGCTTATTAATTCGGAAGATTCCACATGGGCTTTTGGATTTACTCTGGTATCTTCAAGAACTCCCCTTTCTAATAACTGCTGGAAACCATCAAAACAAAGCTAACATACATCGCTTGCTGCTGCTTAAAGTGAGACTATTCTACAAAACCCAGTTGTTTATAGACAATCTAAACAGGCCATTTATGTTAGTCTCAACATTAAGAATGAAATATTAACCAGTGTTATTTGCTTAACTAGACACTGGATATTCCTGGTTGGTCTGAATTACACCATTTGACACTGCAATTTTTTTTGCTAAACTATTACCTAGTATGCTTAGGTTGGCCAAAATATATGCAAAATCATTAATAAATCCTGAGATATTACCAATGCTGTCTCATGTGTCTGAGGATGCTTGAAGTTCACTGTTTCCAAAGAAAGATGTTTCTTTATACGGGCTACATCAGACTCTCTTGCGGCCTGTAGCAGTGAGTGACCTTTGAATTCATCTTTAAAAACAAAGAAATACATAGCAGAGGGTTACACTCCTTGGCTCAAGAAGGATCAAGAGAATTGCTTCTTTCAGTTAGAAAAAAATATCCATTTTATTCAGCAGACCATGGAGCACACATTTCCAAGTCTGACTCAAGCTTTTACATCACTTGACAGAACTTGTTAGTTAAGTCAAAACACTACACAAGTTTTGCTTTGTTTCTAAACCAAAGCCAGAGACATCCAAACTGGCTGCACGAGATCTGTTTCACTCAACACTTTGTAGGTTCTACTGTTCACACATGTACCAACTCAAGCATAAATATCTACTTCTGACCTATTTTTGGAAAACCATTTCTAGATGCTAGCATGAAGCCTAGTGTAGTATTTACTAACACTTTTTGTAAATATCCCAGAAAGTTATTGTTTGACCACGCAAGGACAGAATCTGAGGTCACTCTTTTCAACTCTTTACGTTTGCTGAACAAAAATCAATGCCCTTCATCGATTTCTCTGAACTTTCAGTGATTATGGCACACTCAAATGTATTCCGCATTCTAAACAGTTATTTTTTCTTTTCTTCAAACAACTGTGGAATAAAAATTAATATTTCAACAATCTTGATGCAATGACAGGAACAAGTACGGGAAACGAAAGTGTACTGGCAAGGTCATGAGGGAAAGCACGTAATTGGGGAAAAGCTACAAACCCCATCACAACCACTTGACTATAAACCTGACAGTGAAATTATTTTAAATGCCTACATTCAGAAAATCTAGCAATTTCAAATTATAAACAGTGAAATGTACTGCGCGATGTTGCACAATTACTTTTGAAGTGTAAGCATTTTCCAGATCTGGTTTCTGGCGGGTCACTGTCTAGGGAACCTAATTACACATTACAAGCTGTAACTGTAGAACTGATCCCACTTTATACTCACATGCTAATCGTTCTTTTAATTGGGGCGTTGGAGCCAAATCAATGGTGCTTTTGTTGTGACAGTTCAACAGTGTTGGGTCAGCACCATAACTTAACAAAAGAGAACATACTTCCACCCTGTTCTTAGAAGCTGCTTCATGCAGAGGGGTGAACTGCCACAGATCCATTGCATTCACACATGCTCCATGCTTGAAAGGGAAACGGGTAAAAAAAGATGCAATCAAAACCAGAACGTTAGAAAAAGACTATGTTATTAGTTTTAATACAGTAGACTGTTAAAATAACAATAAATGCTTATATGCAAACTGTTTCCAAGACATTCATTTTCAACCTAACACAACATTTCAACACATTGTGGTTTTTAATCCTCTGGTGTCCCACAGGTACATTTGAAGAAGTCAAAGGCTGGCTAGTCTTTTCAGGCTTTTTTCAGAAAGGAAAGGAGCTCTCTACAGGTCAAATCAGAGGAGGAGAAATATTCACATTCTCCAGATCACCTGTTGAACAAGCTCTGGTTCTTTGCAGCTTCAGAAAATGCCTAGAGTGACCAGCTGCACTAAGATAAATACATATTCTGTGAATAACCCCCAGATATGAGTTCCACAGTGTCTAAAACAAGATGGGCACTCAAAGTTAACTTCAATTCCAAACATTTAAGTACAAGTTTCTACAAGTAACGCTCCCGGATGAGCAATGTATGTGTAGTTCTTCTCCAGTAACATTCTGATTGCACTTCCAAGTTCAGTCTGTAAGCAAGTACATGCTCTTTCCCATTGCTTCTCTTAAAGCTGTAAGGCTTTGCAAAAAGTAATTCAGAATTCTCCGGAGCAGAAATCTAATATGGAATACAACTACCTTAACAGTTAAGACACACAGCAGTGTATAGGCAAAAGCTCATTTGTGAGGTTGTGTCGAGTACCACCATTGTAAAAATTCACTTTACAACTGAAGTAAAAAAAATCATGACTATTTATACTTACTACAATATAAGCTTATATCAATAGGGTTTTTTTACTTAATTTTTTGCTAAACGAATAGAAAGACACATGGAATTAGTGGGGGGTTGAAACACACAGAACAGAATAAAAGCTATTCCCTGAGCAGCCAAATGTCTGGAGTTAGCTATCAGAACACCCTCAGTTGTGATAATCTTGATTTGCTGTGGCAGCTGAGAATAGGCACAGTTCAAAACTCCTTTGGTGGGAAACAAATATTATTTTGCAGACCACATCTTCAAGCCACCAGTTTAACGTGCATCATACTTATCTTCAAGATTAACATAATCCAGATAAACCACTTCGCTTCCAAGAGTTCACTTATGTAAGGGAAATTGACAGGTTTCTCTTTCTTTCAGGTAAAGGCTACAATTCAGGACCAGAACTGATGTTGTAAAGTTCATTTCCTCAAAAGACTGATTGCTCTTTAATTTTAAAACATTTACTATCTTTACCAGTATTCTTTTTAAACACCTCTTACTGCTTTGTCTTCTCAAATATTCTTCTACTGTCAAAATATCACTCAGCTTGTAGGGGGTTTTTCTGTGCTTTTTTATTTGAGTGAGTGTAGAAAGATTGACATAAGCAGTACTTACTTGGTGGTACGAAAACATTCAACTTTGGAGCAGAGAGAGTTAAAAACAGAAAGCACATTTATAAAGAAAAAGCTTCCTTGCAAGCAGAAGATTCTGTAGCTCCAGCTTATTAATCACTAACGTGTAGAGCAAAAGCAATTTATCATTCTTTAAGTTTTGTAAGTCTAAGTACAAAATAAAAAAATATGCAACTTGTCTTAGTCTATTATAAACTGTTCTTATTTAATAATATGTAATTTCATCTCTTCAAAGACCAACCTTTACTAGAAGCTCTGTTACTTCATAATGACCATAGGAACAGGCATTGTGAAGTGGCACCAGATCTCTACATAGGAGAAAAAAGAGAAGGATGATTACGTTAGTACACATATTTTAATTTCAAATGCATCTAACAGATTGCAACTGGTACTATGCTTTATGTTGAACATTTTACAAAAATAACATGACAAATGTTCAAACGAAACTATGGGGAAATAAACTGAAGAAGAAACCAGAAAATCCCATCAGCATTTACCAGAACAGCAAACATCTAAAATAATCAGAAGATGAGAAGTGAATTGCATTGTCTCGCTGCAGATGAAATGGTTCCACTCAGACTTGGAACCCTAAGCAGGAAGAATTATCTGCCGGGGATGTTCAGGAGTGACCCTAATTACATCCTTTTTCACAAGAACAATGCTGTAATATCTTCCCCTGTGAAAATTAATCAAGTTGCATTTTTGTCATAACAGAAAGGTTAAAGGTGACAGAACAGTCTCAAGTTGGAAATTCTTCATGGTTAAAACAGTACTGCTGCTCTTTACTTCATCTCAATTTTTAACAAATTCTGTTTATTCTGAACAAAGGGAAAAAGGAACCTACCCTTTATCCTTAGCATGTACGTCAGCTCCATGCTGCAGTAAGAGCTGTACTATTTTTACACGGTTATACCCAGCTGCTAAATGCAATGGAGTGGACTGGAACAACAGAAAGTAGAATTAATCAGTAACACAAAATCCAGATTGATTTTATATTTCTTTTTTCACAACTTGTTAACAGTACCAAATACTTTTGGTATTTCAAGTTTAATCCTTCAAGACTTACAAGATTAAAAAAAAACAACTTGAAGTCAACATAAACACAAATCCCAAATTTACTTCATCATTAACACAAAGGCCATTTTTGGTTTTTAGCCTACCATAGCTATAAATACTTTGCTGGCACAAACTATGTCCTTGTGAAAAGGGAAGTAGGAAGGCCATCAGCAACAATGACTGTTAAACTATGAAAAAGTCTCTCTGCCAATCAGTGAAGTAAGTTTAGAAATTATCAAGAGGGATTGTTATCCACTTTTGTGAGTGCAGTAAATGAGTGGGGTGTGGCGGAAATTTCATCTCTCCTACACTCTCACCCTCCACAGAGCAGACAGATAACTGCTCTATGATCTTTTCTAGCAAATGCATTCAAGCATCAGCAGCACTAAGGGCAGAGCTACAAATTAGTGAGGAGAAATCCTATCCTCTGCATTTACAAACCCACCCACTGAACCAGATTTCTACAGTTCCTAGAGGATGAGCCTCATAGCCAGATCAGAAAACAGAGATGCATCAGTGTTTTGGAGATCCCAGTATCTTACCACAGAGCCTCAAAGAGGGGAAGTAACTAGATCAAAACTTGGCTGAACCTGGAAGACTCAAGATTTTTCAACATGGAGATTTGGAACATTTTTTATGTATTTCTTTGCCATTACTTACAGCAATGAACAGCTTGCTCCTGAAACAGGAGCAGTAACTTGCCTAAGGGCGCACGTCAATTAACGCGCCTGTGTGTTTCTCCCTGATAGGGACAAAAACCTGTGAAAAGGCCTCGCTTCTCTATCACTACAGATATGAAGGTCAAGCAGAAGTTTCATTTGAAAAGGTGGTTTTTTTATTGCTCCTATACAGAATTACTTGCATAGTTCTTTTAAGACTAAAAGACAAGAAAAAAATCAGCTGGCTGCTAGAGAGGTGGAATCTTATTTTCCCACATGCAGTGAAGAAAATAGACTTTATGTTTAACGTTTTTAAAATCTGGTCAAGCAATAACTGTGGATCATGTAAGAGATAACTAATTTTAAGCAGGTTTTAAACAAAAATACCTTTCTGCCATCACTTGCATGACAGTTAACATTTAATGGTGTAAGAAGAGACATCATCTTTTCCTCATTTCCACTCCTGAAAAACAAGATATGAAAAGAGCAGAAATACTCTTATCCCAATTTTTAGTACCTTATTCTGGCTTTATATTTTTCACTGCTATAATGTTCAACAGACCTGAAGCAACACATTTCCCTCTGTATTGTCAGCATCACAGGGAAAACAAAAATGCATTTATGCAACTACTTTCGTAGCTTCATTCACAGAAAACAGCCAAAGCGTAGCATCTAGATGGAACGCAAGCTCCAAAGACTATATATCTATATATTAATTACATACAATTCTGCAAATATAACTAATTCCAGTTATTGTCCAACCATACATACCTGGCACTTTCTAAGAGTTCATCTTTCTTGTATTCACCTAGAAGACAAAAGGGCTTTCTTTAGTTGTCAAATAAATATCTGTTTGTGAAGTTCACTACTTCTCCTCCTCTACTCAAATTTCAGAGAACATAAGTGCTAGAAGTACTTAAAAGTACTTTTTTCAGTTGTTAAAAGGAGCTTTTAAAAAAGAAGAAGGGTGAGTTTTTACACAGGCATGTATAGATAGGACAAGGGGAAATGTGTTTAAACTGAAAGAGGAGAGATTTAGATTAAATGTTAGGAGGAAATTCTTTACTCAGAGGGTAGTGAGGCACTGGAACAGGCTGCCCAGAGAAGTTGTGGATGCCCTGGCCCTTGATGTGTTTGAGGCCATATTGGATGGGGTCTGGGCAACCTGGTCTAGTGAACGCTCCTGCCCAGGGGGTTGGAACCATGCGATCTTTGAGGTCCCTTCCAACCCATTTTTAGAATTCTACAATTCTAAAAAATTGATAGGTCATTACTGAACTAGCACAATAAACTATGCAGAACACATGCCATGACTGAGATGATGAAAGCCGTAAGGGAATGTCTATTTAGAATTATAAACCAGAGACAAGCTAAAGTAGTATCAAAAAGACAAACCCTAAACTACTGTATTACAAGAGTTCAACTGTTACTAGTCATAGAGTAATTTAAAGATTATCAATTACCAGTCAGCACTGCTTTTGCAGATGGGTCTGCCAAATCCAAAGCTGTTCTTCCATCTGTGTTCCGGATGGTTGGTTCAGCACCATGCTGCAACAGTACTAAAAATGCCAAAGTTTTCCATGAGAAAACAATTCTACAAGACAAGGTTTATGAGACATAGCACTACTGTAACCTGCAAGCAACAAAAGAAACATCCAGCTACTGATCCTAATTCCTTCCTCAAATTTTTCATGTCAGAATTCTGCAATGTCAATCTGTGACCAGCGTATCTGGTGAAACATGTCTAGACACATTTTAAGGGGAAAAAAGCAGAGCAGAAGGGGAACAACCACAGACTGACAAGAGGCAATCTCAGCTGAAAGCTTGTGACTGACCCACCACAAAAACTCAGCAGCTCTTTTCCATCAGCTCCAGAGCACGCTGCCCCAAATCCTCAAGCGACTATGTCCTAACCTGTAGACAGCAGTGGCAGGCTGTGCATGCTGCACTCATATTCAGGCCAAACAGGCAATGTCATACGTACAACTCTCTAGATGTGCTCCTTAAAGTAAATAACAGCAAACCACACAATCAAGAAAAGTTTCTTGACCATGTATCTAATTTTCTACCTCTTCCTTAAACAGTTCCTCTTAAGAACTGTGTAGGTAAAACAGGTGGTCAATATAATTGAAGTTTTCCCACCCTTAACTAGTTGAACACAGCTACACATAAGACAGAATGAATCCATTATTAAGATCACTTTTGTTCTTTCCACTGCACTGTGATCAGCAGCATAAGAGTCTAGGCTGAAATAGAAGAGAATTTAGCTCCATCATGTCACTCTAAAGCACTTTTCCCATGATGTCAATGTGAACCTTTAGAGGTAGGCAATTATACAAAATAGAGCCAAAAACCTGTATCTTGTAACGGTGACATAGGAATTGAAGTTTATGACAGATGTTTACTTTTAACCCTTGTATCAGCCATAGCTCCACAGAGTGAAAATGGTCTTTAAAAGGTTCTTGATTTTCCACAGTAAAAACAAGTGAGTCAGTCACAGGAAGAGTGGGAGAAAATTACCAATGCAGACATCTGTCTTCCCCTTAATGGCAGCTTCATGAAGGGGAGTGTAATTCCAATTATCTCGAGCATTAGGATCTGCACCGTGCCGCAAGAGCAGATTGACAACTTCAGCATGGCCAAAAGAGCAAGCGTTGTGAAGAGGAATGAGGCCTCCATCATCTCGGGCGTGCACATTGGCACCGCTTTGAAGCAAATATTCAACTACGTCCTTCCGACCAAAACCTGGAAGAGGAAAAGGGAAAAAAGGCATCAGGGTGGGGTAAGAGAAATCCCTGCCCCACATGTGCAGATTAAATCAACAAACTTAAATAACAGCAACCACTCCTAAGGACAATCACAACTGGCATGGTTTACTAAAGAAGCATTTACACACTAAGGATGTCTTTGAAACTCTTAAAAATTAGATTAAGCTCAGTAGAAAAATAATATTCAAAATTACTGAAACAATTAATATCTTGACAGGGCTCCCTCAAATTTCAGCTGTATCTTGCATACTTATATAATGGCAACTGAACTAGGACATCAAACCGTATCTATATTTGCCCTACTATCTCCACATGAGGCCAGAAGACTTTAGGATTTCTGCTTGTAGCCATTATACCCATCTGCTTCTGTGCCAAAGGCCACCTCAAAGGTTCCATGAATGTCTCTCTGGCTCTCAGCAATTCTTAGGACAGGTAAGAGCCATATTTTAGTATGTATCAGCCTTCTGCCAAGTCCCTTCTGGGAAATAACTCATGTATGCAGGTCTTGGCCTTCCTTGCTTTAAACATCTGAGTTACAAACTCTTTCCCTGAACAGATCAAGATCTGGATGAAGCCTTGAGCTTGCCCCTCAGAGGGAATAACCATACAGTTGCCAAAACCACTGATATCTACATGGCAGCAAATTTAAACTCTATTACAGATCACCTATAGAATGTCCATGGTAGGGTTAAGTCCTTGCAAGCACAATCTAAAAATTATGTATCTTTCTGATAACCACACAGCATTTCAGTGACAAAGTCACCAAAACATACAAGAAACGTCAGCATTTCAGTTATAACTCAACTTTCAGTTTTAGCTCAGTTGTGACTGAACCTCTTCATAGCACGTTCTTCACTAAACCCGACTTCAGTAAATCCCTCTTCTGGAGCAAGAAGCACTTTCGCTTCCTCCATCTGAAGCTCCAAAAAACCCCACTGCCATTAAGCAATTTCTGGATCCCACTTGCTAAGAGAAGATCTTATAGACAAGCTTTATATGTCAGAGAGAGAGAGAGGCCAGGACAAGTATTCAGAAAAACCTTAGTTAAATTCTAACTTTAGTCTTCTTCCCTCAAAAGTCTGGTAGGGAACCACATTCACCCCAGATTTGTCATTATTGTAACAATCATTTTATATTAAACTTTTGAATCACAAGATGAACTTCAAGGTGTTTTCCAGTAACAGTCACAAGACTATACTGGTGATGTGCTTCTTCAAAATACAATACTGGTGATGTATTTCTTCAAAATCCAATACTAACGATACAAATTTTAGCTTACTAGCACCCTGCCTACGACAGAACCACAGACCCTACAGCAAATTCACTTTTGAGTCTCAACATGACACTTACCCACCTTGCCTGTCCTAACAGAGAACAGGAGCTCAGCACACTTGGGATGAGAACTGGATCAGACACATGGTCCATGCAAAACCAACTTATCTGCACAGGCACAGTAAGTCATATTCACTGCACATGCATGCATATTTCTGCTGCCAAAAGAAAACATTAGTAGCTATACTCATGCAGCCTTATTGTCTATATTACATTACGTGCATCGCGTTTCTCATTCTTACATACGTTCGGCTATTCTAACAAAATATTATAAATGCTGTTATTTTCTTAAATGTTTCCTGACATTTTTCTTGCTTCTTCAAGCTTTCAAAAAATTCTGTTTCTGGTTTGAATGTATACTCAAAACTTACTAAATAATTTTGAGAGTCTATTCAAAAGAGACTTTTACAAGTGCCAGTCCTGCAAACAACAAAACTGTTATTTGATGACAGTCTGCTTGGTATTTTCTTCTTTGAGTACCAAAAATTGTTTTCCAGGACTCCTGCAATTATGTTAGAAAAGTCTCTGATCAAATTCTTCATCCAGAAGTTACGTATCTGGTAGCTAAACCACTCATTCTTGTACAGAAGGCATTCCTATCCCTCAGAGTATTGATGCATAGCCATGTTTTTGCAGGTAAAATTCCTTAGCAGGAATCAACATCATAATTGAAAATCAGCTGTAGTAAACCTTTAATATTAAAGGCATAGGGAATTCCCTCGGACCCCTCTATTTAGTACAGAGGTTCAATCAGACACAATTCATGAGCAATCTAGAGCTTCTCTCTGAGCAAAGCCTACATCCGTTCAGAAGTCCCTTAAGTACAGCAACGCCCCTCAACCACCTGTAGCGAATTTAATGTCGATGAAATGAACTCATTTGTATCACACCAATTTTTGTAACTTCTCTCCAGCACTGAATGCACAGCAGGGATTCTTTACTTCCTTGGGGAAGTATCTGTACAACAGGGCACCATATATGGAAGGGGAATTATTTTCCCATTGCTTTCTAAAGGATGAGTGAGTACAGAGGAAGTGACCAAACGGCACAATGGGCTCTGCCTCCGCTGTTTTCCCTGCGAGTGGAAAGCGGGGACAGCCTTTGCTGACACAGGGAAAGCAGCCACTACCTACTCCAACAGTTCCTCTTTACCATTAGTTGGCTGCAGTAAAAACTATTTCAACACTTTAAAAAACCCCAACACTCTCATTTTTAAGGGGTGGGGGTTTTCTTTGGCTCTTGAGCTCTTATCAAAAGACCACCTAAATGGGATCACAGCTGTGGAAGGTAATGGTCTTATCATCAGGAACACTTTGGTTTTTAGTGCAAAGAAAGGCTGGCTACTCAGGACCTCAAGCTGATACTCTTCTGCCACCTGTGACAGCTGAGCAGCTCACTGCACTTGCTCCCTGAAAAGTTACAAATCTGTAGCTGACAATTCCCAACTATTAATTATAGTAGAAATGTGCAACTGTGTATAATTTCAAAAAGGTATTTATTTACAGTCACTGTGTGTCATAATTGACATACAGCTACTTTTGATGGGATAAAAAAGCTAACAGAAAGAACTGAGCTCAAATTCTTCTCCCCCACCCTAGGTGTTCATATTTTTGATGAATTTCAGATTGCAGGAAGGGCATTTTGGTACCTGCCAAGTCCTTAAAACCTTGTGATACTTTGAAGTTTGACACACACTGTGATGAAAAAGACTGACTTGAGGAAGTATATGCAGCTTATGATGGGAGAGGATGGAGCCTCTTTTATTGTGAAGGGTGGTGAGCTCTTGACTAAAGCTTCAGCATACCTCAACTATCACACACACAGTTGTGTACTACCAAATCCAAAGAGCAACCTCCAGCAAAATTCCAGAACTCTTACTTCTGATAATGACACATTCCTAGGGAGCGCTCAAAGTATTTTTTAAATATCTTTTACTTCAAAATCCACCTTTACAAACTGACACATGGAAAAAGAGGAATTTGGTTTCTTTTTTAAAAAAAATCGTTAGGTAAGATCTGAGAAAAGACTTAAAAAAATAGAACCCAAGTTCAGACCCAGTATGCCACTAAAAAAGGAAAAAAGGGCAATACAAAACATGATGTATTTCGGCTCCAACTCCTCCATAAAAGAAGTCTCAAAACTGAATGAAACTAGTCAGAGAAGTTTTGTAATGTATTTTCTAAGAACACCCAGACAACTAGGACAAACAAAGCAGGAATACAACAGATTTTTTTTCTTTTACTTCCTGGAATGTGACTCCTTTAGAGGCAGAAGACAAAAGAAGTCAGTATTACTCCAACTGTGAATAACAGGGGAAAGGCAAAACCAAACAAAAGCAGTAAGCCCCAAGCGCAAGGGCTCCTTATGTCCACCTTTCACAGAGAGTCTATTGCAGGTGGGCTGACAACTGCAGAGTTCGACCTGAGGTGGTAAAGAGAGTTCCACAGAGAAATCAAACAAGTGTTTTCCATCACATGTTAACCAGAAACTCTCAGCATCTCCTACAGGCCGCCGAGAGGAGAAATTAATCTCTCTGTATCTCAAGAAGACTCGGCCATGGCAACAGCGTCTCCCATTTACACACCAACCTGCTTAACATTAGAAATCTAACAACTACGTGATCTTATAGCTATGCATTTTTAAAAGAAAAAAATCTTCCTACAGATCAGGAGTTCTTTAAAGTCAAGACAGATCACTCCTGTTCAGAGAGATAAACTAGATCACTGTATTGAATGAGAAACATCTTAGGCAAAAAGCCCTCAAACTAACAAAAAGCAAATAAATAAAAACAACCCCTCACTTCTCCAAAATGCTCTAAAACATACACAGTTGTTTAGAAGTTCAGAGTTTATTAGCGGACAGGCAGGATTGCTGCACAGGAAAAAATAGCTACAAAAATTTTTTCCTCTGACAGGATATTTTAAATTGTCTCCTAGGCTCTCTTGTCGATCAAGCTTCTTGAATTTATGAAATACTGCTGTCCTGAGGAAGCTTCAAGAACTTAAGACCTCTTAAGTCTGGGTCAAGATCTCTTAACATGAGGAAAGGACACCTTAAGCAGAAACCCTTTCCAAGACAATCTAATAAAGAAACGAACATCTTTGTTACTATCCATATTGTTTAGCTGAAAAGAAGCTGCTGTATTCTGCAGCCTGTCGGCCTTGGGGTCCTGCATCTAAGACTGTAATCAAACCAAAACAACCAACATGAAAACAACAGTCACAGTCAGGTCTTTGTCTGAAAAGGTGGGATACAATCTTCTGGCCTGTTGCCAGTGAAAGCAGTTGTCCTGTGACGTCAGTTGTTTGCTTACTTACGTCCTGAATTAACAAAGTCCATTTGTTAAAGATAAGAATGCAAAAAGCTTGGAAACGGTGTTATCTGACAGGCACCTTCACGAGTTCGATTCTAAAAATGCACAGGCCTGCTGAAATCCACGAGAGCTGTACCTGGGACATGTGTCCCTGTCAGAGCTCACGTGTCACAACACGAACAGTATAAACCCCACTCCAGATGTGTCCTCAAAGCCACCTGAGGGTTGTTTTTGAAAAAAGCAGAAAAAAAACAAAAAAAGGAAATAAGAGAGCAGACGCAGCTGTACCACTCGGCGACCCCCACCGCGTGGGTGACACCGACTCGGCCCCGGGGCCGGGCAGGGCCGCGGGCGATGCTCAGGGGCCGGCGGAGCGCTCGGACCCCCGCGCTG
>VZTA01018339.1:43435-64895 GCA_013398855.1 Mohoua ochrocephala
CTTTGCTGCTTTCAGTAATTAAATGTAGGGATTCTTCTCTTCAGGGATTTTTTTTTCCCCCTTGCAAAATGTGTAAGACTGCATTTTGGTGCTAATGGCTTCACGATCCTTGCACAGTTGCTTAAATAGCAAAATACTGGGACTCCGAGGAAGTTGAGTGCTTGCATAATAACTATGAAATGGAAATTATATAACATAAATGGCATAGTTTTCTTTATTAATCTCGAAAAACAGACATCAGAAAATACTGTTAGTTGACTTTGCCAATTCAAGGTTTTGGAAGAGAACAGAAAGTGTGTCGCCCCCCCCCCCCACCCCCCCAGTAAGCCTCATCGGCACGATGGGGAAGCCTGAGCCCAGGTGGGACTGACTAGAAGAGGATTCAGTTGATAATTCTGAAATGTGGTTTTTTCCACTCATACCATATTAAACCACTTACTTTGGAAAAGGGAGTTGAACAGGTCAGTAGCTTCCTGTTGCAAAGGCAGAGATGAGTACCTCCAAATTCAATTGAACTTGCAGACTACTGTTATATTGGGAAATTAAATGACTTAAGTACAAGGAAAGAGATCTAGCACATTTGTACAGTCTAGTCACTTCCATTCTGTCAAACATCCCTGTCCCTGAAACAAGTCAGTTACATCCCAATTTTCTGTCCCTGGTCCATGCTACTACCTAAACCATACCTAGGAATTTTTTTTAGGGGAGATTACAAGCTGTACCAGGCCGTCCCCATGCTGTAGTGACAGATCAAGGTCTGATGCTTGTGTCCGTGTCCTGTTCAGTTTAGAAATTTACACATAGCCATAGCAGCAGTGTGACAGAAGAATGCAGCCAGCACCGGGGCAGAAAGCACATGCTTTGACAAACACGTGATGCCTCGGTCATGTGTGTTTTCTGTAATCCCACTGGCTTTTCTCTGTGTCTCCATTTAAATTTCAAGCTGTGCTCAGCAGGCAGGGCATAGCCAGGCTGTGGCCAGAGTCCCACCCATCCATAACTCATCCGCTGCTTTGCATGGGGCCGTAATGTTCCCGCATAAGCTGTCATCAAATGTGGCTCACAGGCCTGCAGCCCTCTCAGACCCTCCCAACTTCTCCAAAGTCTGCATGATGACAACTTCCCTTCCTACCTGCAGGCTCCACAGACTGAAAACAAGACCTGCGATGCTGCCATTTGTATCTTTTATTATCACCATTAGCATAGCTGGAAAAACCATACAAGCTTTTGAGTTCATAAACCCTTCTCCGGGCCTACAGCAGAAGTAGCAAATGCACGAACTCGACTGCTTTCATTTCAAAACTGAAGAAGGGACTGTGTATCTAGAAGTCTGTGGAAATGTAAATATCTGTGTGAATACAAACACATCCTGCTCCTTCTTAAGTAATTTTAAATCCAGAACAATATTTCACTGTTTTGCTGGAGCACGATTATAAAGACCATAGCCTGAAATAAACTCTAAATTCTCTCCACATCACTATACCAAAAAGATACTATTATTCTAAATTAGCTATAGCCTGATTTCCTTTTCCAGTATGTCTTTGTGATAGCCCGAGTGTGAAGCTGCGGCAGGTGTTTATGAATGGAACAATTAAAAAAATATACTATACTGTAAGAGCAGGATTCAATTAGCCTCGAATTCAAGGAGTCTCAGCATGTTTTAGGACTGGTGTATTAATAGCCTTCACAGTGAATTTTGAGACTTACCACACATAAACCCCTCCCACTTTTTATCTTATTTATATGTTTACTTATTTTATGAGAAAATAATCTGTAAAATACAATATTTTTCTTCTGTCTTCTGTACAATAGCATGGTTAGAAAACTATAGCTGAAATAGATGCCAAATCTCACCCAGTATATGTTACAGGGACTTTTCTAGAGGCAGCAGGAGGTTTGTAACCTACCTGTTTTTAACCCAGCCTGAGAGGCTCAGCCATTAACAGCTCAGAAACATTTCACTGTTATTCCCTTTAGTATAATTTGTGGTATACCAAGGGCCTCTACCTTTGCAGTGCATTTATGCTGATGGCATAACCTGACAAAACAGAAACATAAAGTGTTTTGGAAGCGTGCTCAGTTTGTTTAGAAACATGTTTCATTTGTCACTAGAGGGCAGGAAAGGAAAGGAAATAAAAAGGAAAGGAAAAAAAAAAAAGAAAAAAATGAGAGGGGAGAAAAAGAAAAAGAAGAAAATTAAAAATAAATAGTGAAAGAAATAGAAAAAGAAAGTAAAAAGAGGGACTGTTGGGTATGGAAAGACTAAGGCAGCCTTAAAAACAAATCCTTTTCCTTTCTGCTTAGGAGATTAAGGTTTACTCATGGGGAGAGACATTGTTCATGCCGATCTACAAGGCAGTCCATCAGATTTAGGATTTTTGGCTGTCAGCCCTTCATGTTATGAGGATTTCCTAGTTCTTTCTAATTGGTCCCTGCAGTGCTTTGCCTTGCTCTTGGAAGCAAAGTAAAATGCTAGAATAAATACAACATTTCAAGAGTTCAGAAATTTAGCTTATTCCAAAAGGAGAATGATTTAAAATTTGTTCCATTTGAAGTGTTTCCAGATGAGACTGGGAAAAAAAGCCCAAACCAGGGATAATTAATGTGTACGTCAGGAAATAATAAAACATTCCTATAATGAAAAGGGTATATTTTGGAGAGAAACAGAAGTGATCTGTTGTTTATTACTAAACTTTTATAACTATAACTAGAAAGTTTCTCAGTGCAGGCTACTTCTTCTAATTGAAAAGAGAGGCCGATCGATTTAAGAAATATAAGCTCACTGCAGAATCAAGGCAGTACAGGCTGTACATCAGCGAATATGTGTAATACTGGATCTTTAAAGAAACTTTCTCCCTTCCCCTTCTCATTTCATCCATCAAGTACTTTGGCTATATGTCTTAAACAAGCAGGAGCTAGTTATTTTTTTCTGCCTGTCGCTCATCTGTAGGTAGTGGTGTTTTATATGTGCCACCTTTGTTTTACCAGCAGATGGGGGTAAAGTGGAATAATTATAAAATGTTGTTCTGGAATAATAAAGGGATTTTTAAAAAGGAAGGGAGACATGTAGATGGTGAAATGCTGAGAGACTGAGATTTTCAGAGAGGTGCAAACACAAAACCAAGTGGTCCCTCTAGGAGATGGGGATACACTGAGTTGTTAACAAGCTGTCATGGTAGGCCATTTAGTTATCAAAATACTGTATCTGTGTATGCAGCAACCAAGATAATTGTGCAGCAGCTTCATGACCAGCTGTGGCAACAGCAGTTAGAGAAGATTCTTTTTAGTGGTAGGGAGAAGCTTGTGATCCAGACACCAGCAGCACAGATAAGTGTATGAGAGTTCATGGAAACTAGATTACACAGAAAAAAAAGCTTTTCGTCCAGGACGCCTGTGATTTGTTTAAAATTATTCCAGTTTTCTGTCAAAAACTGCTAGACAGAAGCATGTCTAGAGGGCTTAAAGGGAGCTCTTGTTTGTTTTTCTGTAGTGCCTGGAACATTCTGGGATGACAGAGAGCTTTTTAAAAAGTGCGGACTCCTTGCATGCAAAGCAGAATTACATGGGGTTCCAGCATGGGAACGTGGCAGAGGCCTGGGAAGTTGTTATTTTTCTGTTGGGAAGAAACCACAAGCAGCAGAGGAGCCGTTGGGCCAAAGATCAGCGTTGACTGGGGATGCCAGCAAAACAGATTCATCTGTATCTCAAATAGGTATAAGAATATGGAAATGCTAAAAGCAATTAAAGGCAAACTAGAATATCTGTCCAACCATGAAATTAATTTTTTCTGAAGCCAATCAAAAGCAAAAAAAAATTGTGGGCTAATTAGGTTATAATCTGTGTAGAACTGACTGAGATAGTAATAGGGAAAGAGCAAATCTCTTGAAAAATCATCTTAAGGGAGAATAATTCAGAGGCGCAACCAACAACTAGTGAGAGACTCTCCATGTATTTAAATTGCAGTTCAAGTGACATTTTATTAACAAATTTCATTATTTGTTTTCTGTCCCAATTAAAAGCAAAAAATTTAAAAAAGGCTCTGTGGAGGTTCAGACATCTTCACAATCTATCCTGGGCATTTAACAGAAGCGTCCAGGTCCTCCAAGTAATTGACAAAGCAGGCAGGTTTCTCGGTGTTGTACTCTTAATTGCCCCTTGAAGCACTGTACCTCTTTCCACTGATGGCATAAGAAGTCTCTGCTTTTAATTTGGATACCTAAATTGGTTGCCTATAGTATGTAAATACCATACAGAGCAGGCAGTGTGAAAGGAAGCAAAGAAGAAACTAAATGTAGTAATTTTTTAGAAAGTGGTAGTGCATTACTCCAAATAGTTGCACATAGATTGTCAAGTTGTTACTTCAGGACAGATCTTTGAGAGGCAATTTCTCAACAATTCAAATGATGGCTGCTTGGAACAGCTAGTTCCACAGTCCAGGGGAAAAAAAAGGAAAATGAACAGGCTATTCTTGACTTAGGCCTAAGAAAAACAGTTACTTAGTTTAAGAAGTTCTTATAGTTTCACCATGAAGTAATAATTGTCAAATCCAGTGAATTTCAGTATTTCTAATGGAAGGCTCCTGCTGAAAAGTAGTCCATGGCAGTGATTCAGAAGAGGAATTGTGATGAGAAGAAGGAACGTCATTACAGTGGTATTAAAATCAGATATAAACCCATTAAAATCCTAAGACTTACTGTGAAGAATATATTTATGCAGATTTTTAACCGAGTTACAGAAAGTAGGAAACGTGTTCAAATGGTTGTTGGAGTCACACTCTAATGGTCACAAATTTTCAGTAAAAACCTATAAAAATAAATACTTTTTTTTTAAAGGAGGATTATGGGAAGTGAACACAGTTATGTACATGCATAAGTTATCATGGAGCTAAACCAACATTACAACTAGAAACTTCTCCTTTGGGACGATTTTTCCCACACCTTAAAATTCATTGTAAGCAGTAATGTCTCAAAAAAGGTAGAGTACATTTTGTGTGGGATATTCTTTTAGGAGAAAAGATGCTCCATTAAGACAATTCTTATGTTCCTGCAAGCAAGGTTTAAAATCTCCATCCAAAGATATTTTTGTCTTTAACAGAAAAATCTCATAATACTGAAACATTTATCCGGTAAAGATATTTGCCTTCCTACCTGAATGCAGAGTAGACAGCCACACTGCAAATAAGTGGCTAATCCTCACTTAAGGGACATCTATTTCATTAATTTGTTGCATGAGTCAATTGAAGACAGAATCTCTTTATCCGACCTCTGAGATCCAAAAAAAAGCAACAGAACTACTGGTTGTACCTTAAATTTAATGAAGAATCGGGTCTAACAAAAGTTAGAAAACACCGAGTAGTCAGAAAGTTCTAAAATAATTGTACACTTCCACAGTCTTGAAGCAAACTAAATTGCAAAATTAAATCAAAAGCCCTTAAGCTGGCAACATTTTGAGACTCTGTGACATAGGTCTCTATTTCTGTATGTATTACCTGACTAAATATGTGCAAGAAGAAGAATCTTGCACCAGTTTCACTGATGCTTTACAAAAGGTTTATTGAATTTTACACTGGAGTTTATTAAAACATTTTAAAAGTAAAATGTCTTGGGCATCATTGTCACACACACAAAACCCATGAGTAAAGCAGTTTTTAAATAGAATAGTAAATTGGTTGTCTTTGTTTATTGTCAATATTATACATTTAAAAGATGGGAAAGTATTAGCAAATTAAGTATTGGTGGTTTCCATCACAACTGAGTGACATAAATGCATGGCAACCATTCATTTATGTATATACACAGCCTTTCTCTGGATTTTGTATTTTTTAGCAAGAGAAAGAAAATTTTAAGTACTTTATTCAGGCAGTTTATTCTAGGATTGTTTCTGTGATCCACTTTTTTTTCCTGTAATTATTATAAGCAACTGAGGTGTTTCTTCTATATAGTTTATAGGAAGGCTTATAGCAGTAATTTATGTCTTTATTTGTCCATGGAAGATAATTTTTCCATTCATTCCAGAAAATTACTGATTTTCTTCATGTATCAAACTTGCCTTGATTGTTGAAATGTTGCCTTATGGTCACTCTCAAGATCTTGGGTACACAGTGATGTAATCTGACTGCCTAAAAATAGTAAATGGTGCTTGTATTTCACTTGCGACTGTGCTTATTTAGCGTGGCACCGTGTACTTGGCCAGTACAGCCAATGCCTAATACCTGATAAATTCCTCTTTAAATGGCAATATATTTAAGCATATAGGGTAATTCTGTGTCATGAGGATTTTAGGAGCTATCTGGGAAATATATTAAAGGTTTTCCTTTTTGTATTTGAGAGGTTACTGAATACATTTCTTTATAATTAAAAAATAGGTCCTTTCTACTTTACATAATTACATAAATGCCAACTATTGCTACTAAGGTGAAGTTACACAAGATGTCATTTCAACACCCAAGGTTACTTGGGGTTAGAACTAAATATATCTCAGCTTCTACCTCTCTGGAATCGTTCCAGGAGTGTGAGTGGTCATCCTTCTCTCTTCCCTCTTCAATTCTTTGCCTCATCTGGCCAGGCCCTTTGGTCTTCAAGACGAGAAATACTTAACTGAGTCTCCTACCTCACTTCTCCAGAAAATGCCTAGTGGGAGCCTATTTGACTTCCAGATCTACCTCATGACTTGAACCACTTCAAGACTGGAAACAGAACAGCTGAATGGAAGATTAGACTGGTGTGGAGAAGTGGGCATGATTAAGATCTTAAAACCTTGAAGACATTTGAAACGCCATCACTGCACACAATATGTGTGCACACAAATAAAGGTCCCAGAGGCATCTAACAGTGAAATAGCTTTCTCACGTTAGGTTACTAACTGGTTTTCTTCAGAAATAATTTCACTGATGAACCTTTCTCTGCTGCCTGGACAGCTCATGGAGCAGAGCTACTGCTGTCTTCCTCAATACTGTCCTTGCACGGAAACTATTCGGTATGGACCAGAATAGCCCTTGCAATTTGGATGACAAAGATGTTCTTGTGGCCCTCTTAGCTTGTAAACAAAAGTCCTCTGCAACAGACAAACGTGACACAAGTTGGCCTAATTTGTATTTCATCCAAGATAAATGGTATTCCTTGAAAAAAATATATGGAATGCATGCTAGTTACTAGGGATCTTAAATTGTAAGCAAACAAATTATCATTTGAGTCAGTTTGACACAACCAGCAAAGGCAGCCATGCATTCGGAAGGGGGCAGAGCACTGTAGAACTGATGACAGCACATGCACAAATGGCTCAGGGGTTTTCTTCTCTGTTCGGGCACTGTACACTGTAACAGTAGTTAATAATGCTGTTAGGAATATCAGTTTCCCTTTTTATAGCTTCATCGAGTGATCCAAAAACAGTCTGTGCTGCAGCAAAGATCTGAGAGGCCACAGTGCAAATTTACCAGAACAACTGATACATGCCTGTCTTCGTTTTATCTAAGACAGAGCAATTACAGTAAGGAAAAATCAGGAGGTATTAAGAATCCTCCAATTTAGCCAAAAGAGCTTTTAGCAAAACAAACTTGGAGTAAAATGAAATTGCACTTTTTCTGAGCAAGTCTCATTTGGCATCTACTCAGGTTATGCAGAGAGGGCAGTTGTGGAAAGCTGGATTTATCTCTTAGAGAGTGTGAAGTAGAAACTGTCCCTTGCATCTAACAGTACAGTAACACCATCTTCTGGGGGAGAATTGGTCTGCTTTTAGCAGAGATCTCATAGAGTCCTATAGATGTAGCTCACCTTGGCTAAGAGCTGAATTAGTAATTTTTTCCCCATGTGGCCTCATTCTGTCCAGCAAAGTATTGGAGTATTTGGAGTTATATATGTTGACTTACATAGAGAGACCTGCTTATGGGAAGTTCAGTAACATACCTAGATGCTTTGCTAACTAAGCTGGTCAGCTGCCAGTCCCTTTAGGATAGGAGAAGAATCTGAAGGCTTTGCTTCTGTGCTGGCAGAAGAGAGGGAGAGAAAGAAATAAATCTACTGTAGATTCCCTTAGCTAACATTCCTCAACACTGTGTTATTTATTTCTGGAGAGATTTATAATGTACTTTGATGCTGAGCTCATAAAATTCTTAAAAGGAATATTTAATAAGCCCCTGAAGAGAAGAACCAGAAATCAGAAGACATTATGCTTCAGTATAGTAAGAAATTAAACAAGTATTCATGCAACTTACATTGCTCAAAAAAGCTATGGGAAACCATTCTGGTTAAATCTAAATGATGCATTAATGGCCACCCTGAGACCACTCTCTAAAGCAACATCCTTGTCCAGCAGATGCTGACTTGGAAGCTTGGGTTAAGACATGGTGTGAGCTGGTGTCTCACAGTGCACAGGGCCACTAACGCTGCAGGCTGCAAGGAACGTGGGAGGCAGCAGGATGGATGGAAGATGGGCAGGAAGTACGACACTGCTGTGTGGACTCTTGCAAAACAGCATATATACAGCTATCTTGTCTTTTTTATTGAGGTAATTACCCAGGTAGGATGGTAGAAGAGTTCACTGTAGGTGTGGTAAGGGTTAATTCAAGGGTGAAAAAGGAGCGAAGAAAAAGCAGATGTTCTGCAAAGTGATATTAGGACCACAAAAATAGTTCTGTTGGCAGGTCATAGCCTTGCTATTATTATTAGTCTGATCAGAAATGTGTGAACTCCAAGCTATGCTCCCACACAGGCCAAGCTCACAGTGTTACTCAAGATAGAGATCTGTATGTATGGACAGAAGTTGGCTTGGCCCAGCACTGAAGCTCCTCCTTTAGGAAAGCAGCCTGAGGAACCAGACTTAACCTTTAGTTACTGACTTACTTCGGAAATATACTTTGTCTTGACAAAGAAAACAAGGAATCCAAGATTGTGTGTTTGTATTTTGAAATTGCCTGGTTACTGATTCTTTTTAATTTCTAAGTTACACTTTGTCCAAATACTTTAGACAGAAGATTTATTGCCAGTGGTTTTTTTTGTGGGTTTGTTTTTTTTTTCAGGCAAACTGCCAGTGTCCTCTATTAAACCCCTGCTTCTGCTCTAGCTGTTCCCAGCACAAATGTGAAAGCTTAGGTGACTTTATACTCTTTGGACTGGGGTTTCCAAATTTGAAATGTGACAAAGCTCGATATAGCCCCTCTGTGTCTATATTGGGAGGAATTGTGTAAAGCAGCTGGATATGTGGTTATTGCGAGTAATGGCAAAGTCTGCTGTTCTTTTTAATTCTGATGCCAAGCACCCTGATAAATCTTAGAACATGGTGCCATTTGGAAACCCTGCCTTCTGTCCCTGTTGTTCAGGGAAAAAGAAGTTCAATGAAGAGAAACCACCATAAACATATGTGAATTATGTGTCAAAAAGTTTCAAACCAGAAATTTAAAATCAGTGAAAGACTTTGATTTTTCAGGCCGATATGGTGCTTTTATTATGCTAAAAACTGTGATAGAAATATGGCTAACAAATTAAATTGTAATTCTGCTATTTTTGTACCCTGTTCTTTTGCAAAACACCGCAGCACTTAAAATTACTAAATGAAATTATTTACATAAATGTTAACCAAGAACCCCAAACAATAAAAAACTCCATATAAAAAAAGTCTAAGAATTTTTTGAGTTTTGGGAGGTGATGTGGAAATATTTTCACCACTATCTGACAATTATCTGCACTTTGTGGCTACTTAATAGGAAATATTATGTTCCTCCTCTTGTAGGAAAAAGTATGTTTGCAAAAAAAAAAGCCTCAAACAATAACAACCTTTCCAGAGACTGGTCACAAAGACAGACCTTCCATAATTTCTTGGTACCTTGATTTGTGTTCATTTCACATTCTGTCTTTCAATTCGGGGATCTCTAAACAACTTCTTAACTAGCAAGTTTTCTGTCAGCTATTAGAAGGTTTTAAGTTATCAAGTGATTAGCAAGGAAAAATATGAAAGAAATAATGGAATTTGTTTTTCTGTTTGAAGCTTAGCTTGGACCAGTTGCGTTGTGCTGTGTACAAACGATGACTTGACATAGGCATGGACACTCCAGGCTAAATTCGGAAGGAATTCAAAGCATGGGCACAGTGACCTGCAGGGATTTATTTGAATGTTCTTTTCCTTTGCTATGTGCCTTTTATTATCTTGTGTCAGTCTTCCAAGTTTATCTATATGAAACTAACACTCTCCTATTTTTAAGTTGCTTCTGAATATGGTGTAGACCCTTTCCTTTAAATTATATGTTAATAGTTGTGCATTTGTGCTGCCAAATTGGCACCTGTTTGCAGCAGACCCACTGACACGCTAACCTTGTTTTTGCACCTGGTGTGTTAGCATATGGTAAGACTAAATCACTGATTGTGTGAGGCACCACTTTGGAGCTCACAGGCTGCTCACCTTGTAAGCTGCCTCTCAGCTGCAACTGAGAACAAGACTGCTCTTAGTCATTTTTCAGGACAGAGGAGTTTATCTCAAGCCCTGCTCTGTCTTCAGCAAACCCCTGACATGACCCTAAATGACTTAGACTCACTGAATCAATTCTTGGCTTCTCCTGTTAGCTACAAGAGAGAGGAGGCAAGGATGAATCTGATCCCTTCCCCTTGTGTCCTCTGGGCAAGAATGGCACATCGAGTCCCCTGTTATATTCCTTCCAGTAACCTGCCTTGCCTCAGCCCAGGGATGAGTTTTCCAGCGTGGAGAGTTTGTTGTGCAGATACGTGAGCCCAGCCCCGAGACTGGCACACAGAGCTGTTAGACACTCGTGACTAGCACAGCTCCTCTAACTGCAGGGACAAAAAAGTAAGAGGTAGGAGGAGGAACGGGATGTCAGGAAAACGTGCTTCTTAAAATGTGAGGTGTCATTTAGCTGTCACCTTTACCGAAATTTTGTGCTGCATCACTTGAGGCACAAGGTGAAGGAAACAGAGCAAAGGAAGGGCAGTGGCCAACATCACCTCTGAATTGGGGACCTTGTGCTTAGCACTGCTCAAGGACACTAAAAGTTTTTGGGTTTTTTTTTTAATAACACCCAAGATTGAATTTCTATCAGAGTAATGATGTCTAGAAAAACTCAAATGTGCCTACAAAATACTTGCCTGCAGTGAAAATACAGAATTTATGAAGACTTAAAATTTCCCTTCATATTTAGACAATGCATCTAAATTATTTTTGCTTGGTTCTTTCTTGGCACATGTTGCATTTAAATGACGACATTTGTGATGGAGAAAAGGACCAGCATAGACTGGCAATGCTCCCTTCTGAGTCTCCTTTGAAGAAAATGTACGACCCCATAAAAATAGGGCTGTGTCATAGCCATTCCAGGACTCTGCTCATAGACAGAAGAAAGCCTCTGAGATACAGGCCCTCTAGCCCAACTTTTTCCTAGCCTGACATCCATTTTTTTCCATCATGATTTCCTCCCACTCTCTGCCTCCTACTCCCAAGTTAAACCAAATTTAGTAGGCAATTCCAGACATTCCTATTCAAAAGTGTCCCCTGGCAGGAAATCAGTGCCCTGTTTTTCAGATTAAAAAAGAGCAAGCAAACTAAGCATTTTCTCAGGATATATGCTTCTATCTCTCTCACCCACTCTAAATCCAAGCACATGCTTTTTTCATCAGCCATCCTATCAGCGGCCCTCTGAGCCAGGCTACCAAAGGCAAATTTAAGCTGGTTGAGTAGGCAATTATCTGCAAGAGTGAAGTCTCAGTGGGTTATTGAACTCATCTACTCAGAAGACTAAGAAAGGAAGAAAAGTGGGTTTAGATTTGATACTACATACCAACAACTGAGTCACAGTACATTTTGGTAGTAATTAAAATACTGTGTGACATAGCAGCAGCTCAAAGAGTTCTGTGGTAGTTTGGCTACAGGTTGTTGGAGTGTATATGTTCTGGTTTATCTGTCAGTCATGTTTCCTTCCTGCTATGTAGTCTTGCTCTAATTCAGATCTTTGACCATCTAGCTCTTTTGATAAGGCATGGAAACATCGTCATTCCGCTGTTAAAGTTACGCCAATATGAATCTGCAGGGAAAGGAGGTTTCCTCAGCTGGTCTGCTGTGCCACTCCTTCTTCCATAAACAATACAGACAGATGAAATAACTGTTAGGCAACACTTCATGAAACTGTAAGGTTTTTTATGGCAATTCTTTTCAGCATTGCAACAGATTTGAGTTGGTTTTTGCCATCGGATCTGATTAAATTATGCTGGTACTGAAGTACGGAAACCCACGGATTCAAAGGAACCCCATGCTCTGTTAAATTCCTGCAAACTATTGTGGCTGTGGGGATGATGCACAGTGAAAGTATAATTGTCCCTAAACTCGGAACACATCCCACTGAATGCGTTTCTAAGCGTCATCTTGCCCCATCAAGAGAAGACTGGTAGGAGTTTCAAGTGGGCGTTCCCACCCTTGTTATTAGTTGCATTGTAAGGGTTACACACTGAGTGTGGTAACGTTGTTCAGGGAAAGATCTTCAGGAGTATAATTACTATTTCAAGTTCCTATGGATAAAGAAAGGAAATGATCCTAAGAGCAGAGGACCTCAAAGACCCACTAAAGCAAGAGAATATATCTCTGTTGACTTAGCTGAGAACGTATCATTAGAAATGTCAGCCAGAGAATCGTGGCAGGGATTTTTTATATTTACGTGGTAGATGTTACTCATACTTCACACCAGTTTGATGTGCTTACACTGGAGTAGGTCTGATGCAGTTTCATTAGGAACAGCTGTTTTTTATCAACTTTGCATCCAAGTCTAATAGGTTTATACATTTTAAACAAAATAGAGATTAATGTCTTATTTTGCTAAAAATTGTAGAAAGAACATTTTGCTAACTTCAGCAAACTGATGTAAAAGTAAAAACCATAAATGTCTGAAGCCAGGAAGCTCCCTGTCTTGGACAGAGTGACTTTTTCCTGACAGAAGGATTAATTTGACTTCATTTTTGTATATGGCTATCATAAAAAACAGGGCGCAAGCATAAGCCTGGAATAAAAAGCTGTAGTATGCTATCAACTACATTATGTATTTTTAAAATGCTATATGCTGTTTAAAAACACAGAGGACAAAACAAGTACTATATCACTTGCAAAACTTACAACAAGGGATGGTAGAGGTAGGACACACTGGAAGCGACATTAAATGATAATGACTCTAAAGGTGATCTAGACCTTTTGATTTAGAACAAGATCAGTGACAGAAAGCATAGCCAAGCTCTTGTGCACAGCATCTAGAAAGATGATTTGACAATAGTCAAGAATATGTTTAGACTTGTGAAGTTGTAGTATGTGAATCAGCATTCTTGGTTTTCGGATGAACAAATAATGAATCATCTCTTCTCTTCCTCCATCTGCACTTAACATTGTGTTACATAAAAGGGCCAGGTATACTATTTTATTTTCTGGTATTATACCTGCAGGGCATGCATAACCTGATTTTGAAGCTAGCAGCTCTGACAGTAGGGTGTAATTTCTAAAAGAGAGGCATTCCATTGACCAACACCCCATCCTGCTTTCAACATTGCTGTGCTGTGACTAGCAGAGAAGTTTCTCCTTAAATACATTCTTCATGGGATCTTCAAACACAGACTGTATAAATCGTGAATCTGGCTATTATCTGGAGAAGCCGAATGTGTAATATATGATGGCAGTAATAAAATGAATGCATCATTTCTGTGCTACCTGTTTTATACAGAAGTAGAGTTTATTTTCTTTCATGCTCACGGTCTTTATTACTGCCCTGAGAAAAAAAGCTACCCATGGAGCAACTTTTCTTTCCCTTGGGGTACAGAGAGATTAAAAAAGTTAGTAATTTAAATGGGATGGAAAAAGATTTATTGTGTAAATATTTTACTTCCCTCCATTCCCTCACTTGCTCCCAAAGGACAGAACCACAACTTCCTCTCCCATAATAGCCAGTTGATATGGCCAGGCCTTGGCTTGGTGACAGCCAGCTCCTGTCCTATGAATAGACTGAAAACTGCCTTGACTGGACTCCATCTCTCTGAGCCTCTCCTGTTAGAGCTATGCATCTTTGCATACATAAATATACTGCAGAGAAATATATGGGCGTATAAAAAAGGATCAGGAACTTCAGGATGGGTTTTTCCTAACCTAGGAGAAGGACATGAATGCCACGCCACCGATGCCATGTGTTATTTTGTGTCCTGTCTCATTCTCTGCAAAGGGATCCTTTACAGAACTACTTGCTGAAGGCAAAGAGAAAGGTTGGCTTTGTTTTTAACATGTTTTTTAAATGTTATGTTTCCAAGAAACACTCTGTTGGACATTTATTCCTTTAAACATTAGAACTTTGTTAAAAAGAAAAATTTCTAACTACCTCTGGGTTAAGAGAAGCTTTTTCCTTTCTCCTAGTCGGAATACAAAGAGAATTCCTTTTCCTCCCCAACACACTCAGTGATTTCTCTTCAGATGAAAGCCCTCAACTCCTCATACCCTTAAAGTGTACGTTATGACTAGGAAATGCAGGTCAGTGTCACCAAGGTGAGATCCCTGCCTTTGCAGCGGTGAAGGGTAGATGAAATTAGTGCATGAGCTGTGTTTTGCTCAATGAACACAGTCCATCCAGTTGCCTGGTTAACACAAAGTGGTTAAAAAGAACTAGCCAGGAAGGATGCGTGGGGGTTAGGTTTGCATTTGAGCACCTTAAGTGCAGTGGAAGGTCACCAAGATGGTTAGTGGCCTGGAATGTGCTGCAGAAGGTGAGACTGAGGGAGCTGACTTTGCTTAACTTGCAGGAAAAAAGTTAGAGCGGGTCAGAGTGCAGCCTCCCACTACTAAGAGGGAACAGAGAGAAGATGGAGCCAGACTTTTCCTTGAGTTGTACAGCAAAAGGAAAAGAGGCAGCGGTCACATGTTGCAGAAAAGGAATTCCAGACAGATAAAGAGAAAAAATTACAGGAGTGGTTAGCACTGGCACAGGTTCTCTAGAGAAGCTGTGGACTCTGTGTCCTTGAAGGTATTAAAAGCTCAGCTGGACAAGCAACCTGAGCAGCCAGATCTAACTTTGAAGCTAGTCCTGCTTTGAGGAGGAGACTGGATTATGTGACCTCAAAAGGCCCCTTGCAACCTCCACTATTCTGTGACTGCAATTCTCCAGAGAAGCATGCAAGCTTATTCTCACTGATTAAAACCATTTTAAAGCTTGCAAAACTTACTGTAGGCATTATTGCATATATGGAGCAAGCACATTTTGACAGTAAACCATCTGTGTTCTGGGAAGCAGCATCTAAGAATAACCCAAAGAAACCAATTTATTGCAAATTTGTTTTTTAGGCCACAAATCTTTCTACACTCAGGACCATAACTACTTCCCCTTCCACTGCAGGATGAAAGACAACTGATGATGGTACAGCACTTGGATTGAAGAGCTTCACTCTTTCCAGCAAATCTAAAAATGAAGTGAATGTGTGCATGAAATCTGACCCCTGTGAAACTGGGGAAATATACGTTAATATACATATGTATGCTGCACCCAAAAAGGGATAACTAGGTCAGATCTCGGGAAACTCAAATTTTTTGTCTGAAGTGGTTAGAAATTAAAATAAATCTGGAAGAGAAAAGATTCATTCATTCATCTCTTAGACCTATGCCATAGGGGAGCTTTTTCCCCACATAGAAAATCCAAGAAAAACTTGGCACAGAATTTCACTGTACTGATTTCCAAGCCCCATTCTTGCCTTGTCATACACAAGACAAAAAGGACCTTGTAAGAGAACTTAAAATACAGAAATGGATCATGTCTCTCGGGTGGCAGAACAAGAAAAGGAGTGTTACTCAGACCCTTCAAGGGCTTCTAAACAGTGTGAACATCTTGCAGCTGTTAGTTGGGCTGCTGTCAGATATAGCAATGCCTATTCAGGAGGAAGGTTTTATTCAACATAAATTTTATGGGTATGGAAATCATATTGAATAATCATGTGTCTCCTGCAAGTCTGTAGGGAATTATGCACATGTGGATAAAAAAATCCCATTTTTCCTTGAGAGATTGCAAAGAACGAGAATACTTCCCACATAGCTGATGGAAGTGTCTACTCAACCAACATTTGCTTGTTCTCACAGCATTAAGCATAAAGCAAATTGCACAAAGCAGCATTTCACTTACTGTTTTCTTTGGAAAAGACTATTCATCAGCAGAGGTAACTCCTTCACCTGGGCCTAGGAAAAAAAAAAGAGAATAAACACCGATTACCTACACACAACATACAACATGATTTGTATTTATAAAATGTTTAGCCACAGATTATCAAGGTTCAATAATAAAATCCCCAAAAAATGGAGAAAAAGAATGTTGTAATGTTGAAATACTGCATTTATTTCAGACATCTAGGAGAGCCTTTGCATTCTCAAAAGTGAATCTTCTCTGTATTTACAAGCCAAATTTATACTCATGTATAAAATATATGTATGTATTTTGTTTTCTGCACTCTTGTAAAAAACTTCATGGAAAATTCAGGTTATTCCAAGAATGAATACCTACATTTATGATCTTCCTTCTTTCAGTTTTCATTCCCTTTTTACTCTATGTTGCAGCAATTTATAAATAATGTGGCATTGTCTTTATTTCATCTTACTACATACTAGCAAAGCAATTATACTTCTAAAAGGCTGCATTTTGCATAAAATCAGTTTAAGGAATTTTGCTCAAAATACCCTGAATTTAATATAATCACATTACATTAAACATTTGAGCAGCCTGAGATACATTTCCTTGCTTTTTCTATGTCACTTGTTTCAGAAAGCAATGCACTTCTCTTCCACTATACATTTTCAAAGTGATGAGTCATCTACAATTGACTAATTTATCATTAATCGGCCTTAACAAGATTAGACATTTTAAATCAATTTCTAGCTTCTAATTCAGTCCAAAGGTTTCAGTTTCAAGGAATTGAAATGCCTTAAATTTAAATGTCTTTGAATTTAACTTTGCAAGAGTGGCAGGAACTTGCACTGTTGACTGAAATAGAATGAGAGCTAGACCCTCTACCAATTCCCAAAGAGTTAGACCCATGTCCTGTTGCTGTAAGAAAACATAACCCCATCCATCTTTGCATGTGCATTTGGCTGCATGTTGCTCACCCCGCTCTCTAGGGGATGGTTGTGGCAGTATTGCAGTGGGGGCAGTGCAATATTTTTTCCCAGACTTTCTCTGGTTTGCCTATCAACAAGTGATCACAAGTCATCTCAGTGAAGGGTTCCCAACGGCTGCAGCATGTTAGATCTGGTTGAACACCCCCCCCTCAACCATGAGAAATGGGCTAATAAAAATTCTAAAAATATCAAAATTTTATTTCTTCCTTGTATGGACTGTGCCAGTGCTGAAGAAATCCCTAAAACAATAACAGAGTTTCCCAGGACTAGTTTCCTTGGTATATATTTGCAACCATTAGTAATTTTCAAAGTCCTCCAAAGGGTTCTGAGAAACAAGTAAAGAATATAGCCTTCTAATAAGACTTGGTAAGACCTCTGCTCACTGTATTTCATCAGGTAAATCATTACAAATAATTTTAAATTTTCAAAGGCTTACAGGCTCAACTGACTTGCTATGTACCTGAAAAATTACTGTTTGCCTCATGGTCACATGAAAGCAACCCACCTTCATAGATAATACACATTTACAAAGATTAGTCCTAGTAGCAGAGAACAAATATTGAACAGAAGTGCTCAATTCAAGGGAAAAAAAAAGGCTGCTATAAACCTTGTGTGACAGAATTGTCCCTGTCTATTACACAGATGTTCTTTAAATTTAATTCTTTAAAGCTCTGTCTCATTCACAGATGGTGTGTGCTGCTGCAGGAACAAAATATGTGCCAGCCAAAATAAGGTGAACATTTTCTGTTTCCTAATAACCCCAGTATAGTGCCTCTGGCCTAGCAATTCATTTTAGTTTCAAGCCCAAAACCAAATCAAAAGCTTCCCTGCTCAATTGCATACTGTAACTGCATTGAGCTAGCATTGCTCTCCCACCCAGCAAACAGCAAGGATTTCTCAAGAGATGCATTACTGTGCTAGTGAAATTGAGATTTTTTTTTCTCTCTGGACTTTTTTACCTGTAAATGTGGTCATGACTTAACTTTGCTCTGAGGAAATATTTGCTTATCTTTGCTTCAAAAGGCTTTAATTAAATGCTAAAGGCTCCTCTACTCTTTCTATATCCTCCGCTCCAATATATTTCCTTTCTTCCCTTCTGAAGCTGTGGGGGAGGATAGCAAAGAAGCAGAACGACCTGAAAGTAATAAAGTCAGAGTAAACCACAAAACCCTTGCTTAATTACTCAGTTTCAGAACAGAGGCTGAAAAAAAGCAGTTCCTTCATTCTCATAAAATGACAAGAGCCAGCAAACAGGTGACCAGAGCAGCCCACTGCGGTGTGATAGCTGACGGGAAGGCACAATCACTCATTATCTGTTCTCAGAACTGCTGATTAGTTCAGGTGAGGTGAAGAATGGCAAGACCCGGAGGACCATCTGCATATAAAAGCCTTCACTGTGGAGCGAATACCATATATTTGTCTTTGAACAGAACAATGTGAGCCCAATTGCCTGTTTGGCACCGAGCAACCTCAGCGAACTCCTTGCAAAGCGAGCTTGAGCCTTACATTGCATCTGGACCATCCAGGCTGCAAACTCTTTTAAAAAACATACATTTAAGCTTTAGTGAAACGATGGCAACTATAATAAAACTGTGTTTTCTATAGCTAACTTGTCGCAATTAACTTACTACATTTAATGTGCCACTTTTTCAGGAAAAAACAAAGAACTAGTCTGGATGATCGATTTGGGTTTCCTTCTTACAGAAGCAGTTGGAGGTACAACCCGCTGTGATGGGCTCGATTTTATAATCAGCTGTGCTTCTTCCAGTAATATATTTCTGCCATTGTGCACCTACAAGTGTCAGAAAAGCTGATATGCCACAAAGTGCTGTCAAATGCACAGTAAGACAGTAATTTTTTTTCCGCTGGTGTTCCCATTTTAGCAGCCCTATTTGAAAGGTAAGACAGACAGACAGATCTACATTTTAAGCTGCCAAACCAAAGTATCTGGAAAGCTGAGTCCTCTATAAAAAGCACAGCTAGGGAACCATCACTGACAGGACAAACTGCTGTGCTAACTCAGATAACCCTGTGAGTTTGCCTCAATGCAGGGACACCTCCTTGGATGAGGAAAGAGTTACCCTGGCTCTGCACAATGCTCTCTGCTTGTATTGGCAACGGGGAACTGGGACACCAGTCCACGGCCATGAATGTGCTCCAGATTACCAATTAGGCACAAAGTTACTGGATTCAGGCTGTATTTACTGACTTGGGCAATGATCTGCCAGTGAAAGGCTCTGGATCTCGCTACAGTTTTTTTGCTAAACGTATCACTTTAAACAATCTTTCATTATGTTTTCCAAGTTGGGCAAAACAGGTATTTTACACAGCAGGAGCAAAATATTTTATAGCACCAACAGTGCAATGAGCGACTACATAGCAAAAGAAATACGTGTAGCAAAGCCTTGAGGTGACTCCTTTTTTGCAGGCTTCAAGCAGCTCTTTAGTGCCTGCAGATAGCGTGATAGAGCAGCCCCGGCTGCTGCACGTGATCCCTGGTAACACAGCAGCCCAGCTAAGCAGTATGTGTGGGAAGCTGCGTGGACAAAGATTCAAGTAGCACAGGCTCATAAAACTGCAGAGTTATTTGCTCATTTTTTATGATGGGTAAATAGAAGAGATTTGGTAAGTGCCAGCCATGTGTCCAGTCCTCTGTTACACCCATGGAGGATGTTTGGCCTGGCTTACTGCAGGTAGATGGCTGGGGCTGAAAGTATTTGTAGCTTCTCCAAAAGAAAAATAAACCCCTTGCAACTAGTAAGGCTACTAGCAAAGCTTCCAACACACAGATGCTGTTTTCTATCACTTTCCTTAGACAAACAATGAGAAAATATCATCTGCCTTTGAGAGGGAGCCAGCAGTCACCAAAAGATAAGAGAAGGGAAAGGAGAAGAAGAGCAATGTGAGCAGCAGGGATGCAACTTGAGAAGCAAAGGACCAGGGAAGGTTGTCCTGAGTAACTGGCTCCAGGGAACAGGGCAGGACCTTCCAAAGCCTTGTCTGCATTGCCAATTACTGCTTCAGGCTTCATCTGGATGACACTTAATGTCATGTACTGTCACGAAAGGCAGGAACTTCAGTCACCAAGGGGCAGAAGGAAGAAACTGAAGTGTTGCTGTCCTATGAATACTCTCATTATATGTACAGAGGCAGCATACTGATCCCTGTGCCATCCATCTGTCAGCAGGAGCCTCTAGCCTTTCATGACTGTTCGTTCCCTCTGCTTGGATGTAGCTCAAATCCAAGATGGAAGTGTTTTTGTCATCATCTGCTATGCTCACATCCTATCTTCTCACACATAGGCAGTAGAGCTTGTAATTTCTTTTGCTCACAAATCAAGAACGGAAAAATCCTGTACTGTCTGTTCATCACTGTTAGCCCCCTTTGATTCGTGTAGAGCACAGGACTTCCTGCTGTTCATTTGTATGTGGTCTCATCTATTGGTAAAAGCTGTGAACTCAGAAAATCACAGTTCACAGACTCCCTCTCACATCTTGTAGGTTGACTGCAAGTCATCTACCGCCCTTGGGAAAGAGCTGCTGGGCAGCAAGAAGGTGACAGTGAAACTGTTGATCCACAGAAGACCCAGAGAGTCAGTCAGCAACCAGGACATGGTCTTTGAAGAGCAGTAGCTCAGGGATGGACCTTCTCTAGTAGGATTACTCACAGCCTGCAGAAGACAGCACACTGTCACCTGTGGGTTGTCCCCAGCCTCTGCAAGGGCTTGCCTGCCACAGGGCCTCTGGGAGGCAGGACACCAGCAGTGCCACAGTATTGCTGTGGCTAATGCTGCGGGGGCTGCCTTCCACCAGTTTTTGTCCCCTTCTTCCAGAAAAAGGCAGTAGGTAAAATGTGGGACCTATAGCAGGGTCTGTCATCCTCAGACAGTGCACAGATCACCAGGTGTGGGAGGTGAAAAGCGATCAGCACCATTCACATTAAAAGTTCAGAAATACTTTTTCACTGAGGACAAAGGCGGTTACATTCCAGGATTTCCGGCCCTGGGAGCATTACCTTACAACCTAGGGTCCCAGCTCCTTTCCATCGAAGCTGAGAAGCCTATAATTTAACACGGGTTTTGTTTCTCGCTTTTGTTCCCACTGGGCAAGGAAGGCCCTTTAGCAGCGCCCTGAAGCAGCCCCACTTCGGCATGTGAAACATCTACCGCGCACGGGAAAGCCCATGCAGCGATCCCCGTTTGCTCCCTGGCTGCTGGAAGAGGCGCGTGCTACAGCGAGCCCTCCTCGGACCCCTGTGTGCCCGCAGCTGCTGCTGCCCTTTCCGAAGGACGAGAGAGCAGGGGCAGCTCCGGGCACAAGGAAAGGGCACCCGCGCGTGTGCCCGGCCGGGCCCC
>VZTA01018345.1:0-11935 GCA_013398855.1 Mohoua ochrocephala
GGCCTGATGCCCCCCAGGACATGCATGGCCCTCCTGAATGCCAGGGCACTGCTGGCTCATGTTCAGCTCACCGTCGACCAGGACCCCCAGGTCCCTCTCCACAGCACTGCTTTCCAGTATCTCATTCCCCAGCCTGTCCATACACCCAGGGCTGACCCATGCCAGGAGCAAAATCCAGCACTTTCCCTTGTGAAATTTCATGTGGTTGGGGATTGTCCAGCCCTGTAGTTTGTTGAGGTCTCTCTGCGGATTATGATCTGATATATACAGAAAATCAACAGCACTTAGCCTGGGTTCTGAGTAGTCTCGCTGTAGAAAGCTAATCATAGCTGTCATGATAGAGAGTTTTAGTAACAAATCACACATCAGAGGGTGCTGGACCATGAAAGGCTGTAAAGAACAGCTTTGGAGTATAATGAAATATCTTAACATGATCTGGTGCTAAGTATTTCATGTGGTTCAACCATGGCTTCATACTAACTGCTTGGTGGAATCTCCAAAACTGATTAAAATTTAAATGAATGCAGGAGAAAAGTTTACCTGTCCTGCTTTCTGTGTAAGCAGAAGCATCTCTGCTCTAACTTGATTAATAAACCTTTATGAAATGCATCTGCTGTGTTTCAATCATGTTAGAATACTAAGGCTTCTTTTATCATGAGTATAGATGTAGGGCATCTTCTATCATGCTATTATTAGGACTTTCAACTGATTCTGACACACACAGTCATAATATATTTTCTTTGATCATCTGTGGCATTTGGGAGACTGTCCTAGTGTACCATTTTCTTTCTTTTTTTTTTTTTTTTTTAAACTTTTCACTAGCAATTTTCCTTTCCTCATCTAGGGTAAATTTTTCTGCTTAAAATCATGGCTGGAGTTGGGGGAAAATTTGGAATTCGCATTTTATAAAAACTTCACTACTTTAACATCTTAGAGAGTCTGATCTCTATAGAAACATGAAAACCACGAAAGTCTCAGGAGGAAAAGAAGGTGAAAATTTCATTTAGAATTCACATGAAATAAAAAGAAACTGAAGCAGTGGTGGAGTTTTTGATTGTCACATTCCTACTTTCTCAGGCGTGACTCAAATGAGGATTTTGTGTTTTCTAGGAGTCAATGTCGATGCACCTAGAGTAGGTATTGCAGTTTAGGCATGCAGTGTAATCTCATGTGGCTGAAGAACTAAATTGGGAGTGAGAAGAATGATCTACCAGGAATCACAGTGCACCTGTAGTGTCAAATGGTCTTGGTCAGGTGGTATTCAAAACTATTATTTTAATCAGTGCTGAACCCTCAAGAGGTTTGGGGTTTTTGAAATTGGGTTTTTAGTCAGCTGGATGAATTTTCTTTGAACAGTTGCACCTACCTGAAGAAGCAAGCTTTTAAAAAAAACCAAAAATGTATTTCTAATATGCGTGGAGAGCTTGCCTCATGTAATTAAAAATAATCACTTGAAGTTTCCTGTCATCACCATTGAAAGATGTAGCATGTCCTTGCCCTAGATAAGGGTGATTTTTTTCTTCTATTTTAATGCCTATTGTTCTCAGCAGGAAAAATGTTTCTTTTCATTTTCTCTTTGCTCAGTAGACTATGTTCTTTTCTTTTAAAAAGTGTGTTTCACTTTTAAGACCCTAATAGAATCTATGCAATCTACATTTGCTTTTTAGTCTTAATAGGTGTATATACCAAAAGAGATTTTATTCTTTCTCCAGAGCTTTTGTATTGTTTGACAGCTCACAAACAGTGTTCTAGTAAATAACTAGTGTTATCTGACACTGATGCTTTCACAATGTATTTCTAAAATAGACCATAGTCAGATTACATTTGCAAAATAATTGGTAATTTGTTTTTGATGGTAAACATTTGCCGATTTCTGCAATTTAAGAACAATTTGCATTCATAGGGAGAATTAGTTCTGCTTGGCCATTGTTTCTCAAACAATTACAAAGTGTGAAATCCCTTTTTGAAGGCAAATGCACAAACAGAGAGGCAGTCCTGTTATGGGAGTCCAAGTGACTTGTGCATATAAAGTCCAACACTAGGACTGTAGTGCCATCTGCTGAAAAGCAGTGGGGGCCCATTGGTACCTGAGCAGAAGTTTCCAAATAGCTCTTTCTATCTTGGATGGCAAATTCTCGCTTGTCTTATGCTTCTCTGCCTGTTGACAGTTACGAGTCTCTTACTGACTTATCATGTTTCTTTTCTTCTTATAGTGAATCTCATTAGGGATCTCAATCATAAAACCATTTGTTCTGCAGTGTTCAATGGTGTTTAAGTGGCAAACTCGGAAAAGACAGGACACAGACTGAAAGTATTTTATATTAATCTGCCAGAAAAGCTTTTTCTGTAACTTCATTGTGCTCTGAGATACCAAACATGGATTTACAATAAAATAGGCAATGTAAATCAAGAGGTGGTTTCTGTTTTCAGCATCCCTGGTTTTGTTGTTTGTTACCACCCCTGTGGATTTCTTGTTTGAGATGGTATGTTTATGTTTTGGGGTTTTTTTGGTCTGTGCTCCATGAAAGCACTATCTACCTTGAGGATAAGGTCTGCAATCGTTTTTGTTATAGTCTTTGCACTCAGTTCTTGCCACCCTCTTACTTTTCAACTGGCCACAGCTACCTCACCCCCAAAAGCATAGCTACAGCCTGGAAGGGACCACAAAGTGTGACACCAGGAGTCTCTGGTGGAGCAAGTCCTGGGTATGGGCACTGGCCTCCTGACACAACAGGGGCTGCACTCTTCCCATTATAACAGCCTCTTTGTCAGAAACGAGACAACAACCATTACCAATGGGTGGTGGGTAGAATAGCTCTAAAGGTGTCTCTAATGCATGATTTTTAGTGATATTTCTCTAAACCTAAGGACAATAATAATGTCGGTCCTGTGGGAACAGCTCAGGGTCTCTTTTACTCAGAGCTTCAAAAGTTGTATTAGCAAAGGTATTCCTGGGCATTGCTCTCACTTGTCATGACACCTGTCATAATATTATTTTCAATAATATAAGCTTCACTTAATCAGTAGCTAGAAGTGGGCTTTAGGTTGATGAATAAACTTGTTAGTGGCTACAAAGAAACAGAGTAGAGAGAAGTATGTACTTATAACAAAATGTGGGGTGATAAATTTAAATGCTTATAAGGGAAATTGACGGTCTTAAAAAAACACTTAAAAATATGAAAAAGTGGTTTTACTATTCATGATCTGACAATCTTAATCCTCAGTTAGTCATAATGGTTTGTTTCTGTCTCTATCAGTTCAAATGAAAATATGCAAGGAAAACATTGCAGGTCTCTGTCAAACAGAAACACAAGACTGTGAGGTTCACTTTACTGGAAAAAATATATTTGTGTCTCCTTGATAACAGGAATTGATCAGTCATTTTCAAGACTTTTGCATCCGTAAACTTTTTTGATTAGATGTAATATTGCCAAAGCAGAGGATAAATAATAGCAACAACATTAGCATAGAAAGCAATATAATATAAAAGGCATCCAAAAGGACAGATGTTAGAAGTCCTGTGGCCATATACATATATTCTAGGTCCAGGAAACAGTGTTCCATCTGTTTTGTTGTAGCAGTGATACTGATGTGAAGTTCTCTTGCAGTATATGGGCAAAGAGCAAGACATAGTTAAAATATACCAGTGTCTTCTAAGGGTCTGAATGATAGCTAGAGACACAGTGGTGCAGAAAGTCACAAACAACAGAAAATATTTGTAGAGGTGGATCAATAACCATAGTGGAAATTGATCCCTTGGGTAGCCTCTGATCATGCTGATACCTTGTGGAAGGGCATATTCCACATGAAATAGACTCAACCTTTTTGTTAAAGATGTCCTTATTGCTTAATCTGACCAGAACTTGACTCATGTTCTGGTTTCATAGTAGTTTATAAGTTTCAGATCTTGATTTTAACCTTTTTTGGACTGGAAGAAATATATTTTCTTTCCATAAAGAGAATAAGCATATGCTTGCATCAACCCTCCTCAGGAAGATCCTGGTTCCTATGGTAAGCAATGAATGTTCATGTCCTTCCCCTTCTTATTTGAGAGACAGGAGGTAATGAAGGCAGAGGTAGCTGTTGGCCTTCCTAATCCTAAGGTCAGCCAGATTCCAGGTCACCTTTTTGCACCATTACCTACAGAACTGGAGATTTCTTCTCACACTTTGCCAGCAAAAATTAGCAAAATGTATCCATGAACTGTTACAGCATTGTCTTAAAGTATTTTGCCAGAAGGAGATGGTTAGTTTTAACGGCTATGTCAGCAGATGGTCACTGTCATTTATTTTGTTTTCAGAGCCTTTTATTTTTGTGGTGCTGGTTAAAATGGCTTGCCTGCTGTTCAGTTGTTTGCATTGAAATAATACTTCATTTTGCTGCTCAGAGATCCATAAAAGGATTCACTGGGAAGAATGAGTGTCACATCAATGGACCTGTTATCTAAACTCCCGAAGTTTTTCTAACTCAGCCTTCTCAGGCATAGTGCTAAACCCAGCTTAGCAACTTTGTCAGAAGCAGTTTAATGAACAAGTAAGAAAAAGAACAATTCAACAATCCAAACTTGATATGTTGTATATCCCATACAGCTGGAGTCAGTGAAATAAACAATTTATTCTAATTAATTTACCGTCCAATTTATAAAAGAAAAAATGGTTTCCCCAGAGAAGACAATGTCTATTTTAACTTCAGACCTTAATACTAGAGTGGTCAACTAAGTTTTCAAAATGTCCTTCCAGTATTCAAAAGGTGTAGTTTTAATAGCAGTGAAAAAAGGCTTAGGTGAGAGTTGTACTACTTGATGGGTCAAAATGGTTATTTAAAGATAAGCTTTTTATGTAAGAAATGCTTATATAAAGATGTCACGTGATCAGTTTTGGTAAAATATATTTAGAAACTTATGTAGATAACTACTTATTTTTGTTTCTTGTTTATTTTATCTGCAGATACATATACTTTGCTCAGTAAACTTACTGAGTCCATTTTCTGAGCATTTAGCTACTGCAGGAGTTTTTATGATCAGATTTTCTTAATGAGAAAAGTTCTTGCTCATAACTGTTAAATTATATGATTGCTTTTTAGAAGCAAGACATCTACAGAATTACTCTCTCTGTATTTTTTCAGTTGTCATCCTTATGTGGCTTTACTTCTCAGGCACATTATACTTCTGACTTTAAAACCAATATTGTGCTATGTGGTCAGTAAGGGTCCTGACATGAGTGTGGATAACTTCAAAATAAAGGGAAGTAAGTGTTGTTAACTTCAATTTCAATGATGTATTTCAATTTCTGCTTTTAGTTTCTTTTCAAGTTTTAAATTTTAGTTTGCTACGAGCTGTGAACTATTTTTATCAATTTCATTTAGCTTTCTTCTCCATTTAGTCAGCAATTTCTGATGTCCTTAAAGGCAGTTATTTTGCTCAGGAAAGCACAATGCTGCTGAACATTTGCTGCACAATGTGTAGCATAAAAATTACTATTGTCACTATCAGCTATGGAAATACAACAGTTAAGATTTAAGACATGTTCAATAATTAATGATTTTGCTTACAAGATGCCTCAAATATTTTCATCAGGCTGTTGTAATTCAGGAGGAAAATGCTTGATTATGCTCTGAAATACATTTCATGTTTGAGATGTTTGTGTTTAGTTCTATTTCTAGAGAAACATTTGGATTGTTTTTCTTCCAAAAACATGATTTCTTATGGACACATACAGCTGTAATTCTCTAGGAACCTTTTGTACCCATGGTCCAGAAAATTATTTAGTCCTCTGTAGCAATATAGAAAACTTGAGATATGTGTTGTGAAGGGAAGTTGTTTGATCCATGGAAGTAAATGGAAGTTAAAACTTATGTGCTATGCATCTCAAATCTGTAATGTGGTCACAAGTGAGAGCTACCTATCCAAGCAGATAAAAATAGCCTGAGAGTAGTGTGTGTATATATATATATATATACAATAGAATATATATTATTATATATAACCGATAGTTAAATATATCTATAACTGAGTGTAAATATATTGTTAATTATAGAATTTTGTTTGTTTACTGAATGTTACTGTTCTTCAGCTGTTCAATGAATAATTTAATTCAAAAGTGTCATAGGACTAGAAATGACTTAAATTTTTAAGATGATCAAGAAAATTTAGATAAACAAATATGCATATATGCTCTTCTACACATTTTGATCAAAATAATGTACATATAAATTAAATCTGTGACGCTGAGTAGGAAAAGGCAAAGGTTTTAAAATTATTTTGTATTTAGCTTCTGTTTGTCTGTCTGCTTAAATAGGCAGTTTAAAATAACTAAAGAAAATATTGCATCGCCATGGGACTACTGAGTAGAGAGATGTTCCTGAGATATATCTCTACTAGAACTAGCTCTGCATTAAGAAGAAATGTGGTGCATTATTGCAGCTGGTACTGAGAACCTGCATTAATGGTACTTAACCTGCATTAGTGGTGTGAACTTTGGACATTTTACTTCAGCCAAACTTTTGACCAGTCCCCTACATACAATATATGTGTTGTGAATGGGGTTGAAACTATGAAAAGAAAAACTGCTCACCTGCCTGTGAACACTAAGTGGTCCAAGAAGTGCCACGCTGCCCTTTCTTCTGTCTCCTGCAGATGGTGGTACTTGTTGCTGAATCCATGGTAACATGTCATTTATTCTTGTTCTTTCTTAATTTCTCACAGTATTTCTATTTGTCCCGGCGTGTTGCCAAGTTACACAACAGTACCTGTGGCCTGAATCTCTTCCTGACTCTGGGGAGGCTGAAGTAAAATGGTAAAGAAAAAGGGGAGTGAGGGGCAGGGAATACATTAGCATGTAGGTACTATTTTGACCCAAAGACACTGAATAATCAATGGGTTAGTTCGAAGCTTCCAGATGTAGAGCAGCACAGCTGAAAATTTTTGCCAAGAGCCAGTGCCTTGACTTCACTACCCTTGATGATATTTTGGGAGGTTGCCTATATCTTTGTCCAAGAACGTTGCTGTCACCCTGTCAAGGAAACCTTGGCACTGTTGCAATGTACAAGCCAGTGGCTAAAATGTTCAGGGTGACCTGCAGGTGTGAAAACGGCTGTTGCTACGCAGGCCTTGGGAGAGCACCAGGGAAAACTTAGGCACAGCTCTACTGCCAGTTCTGGGAGGACCCGTAGTCCCTGTGATGTTCATCATGCTGGCTTTAAAGGAGGATGCTGACACCTCCTCTCTGTGGACTGGCAGGATCATCTGGAGAATGTGGCTACCCATCCACACTGTGGCAATGCTACATGATACCCTGTGCCCTGGGTTTATGAGTGAATAGCCAAACCATGGTGTAGTCCAGGTGCTGAAGTGCTACCAGCAAGCCCCAAATCCTCCTACCTACTGTCTCCACTCTCAGAATGTGTGAAACTTATTCTAGAACTGCAATCACTGGCACAGGAAGTTGTTGGCATTAGTGGTGGCCAGGAGCACACCACAGAGAGGCGATGCAGGGTCAAGGAATGCAAACTTCAGATGATGAGATCTCCTCCAGACTCTCCAGTGTAATAAGCCTGAATCTGCAGTCATGGGTACACAGGTCTGTCACCAGCAGGATCTGTGGTGTGCTTATGCCAAGAGGTCTGTTCAAGATAGCCACAGTAGGGGCACATCTCTAGAGTGTGTCTATTGGTGATTTTCCTTTCCTTGAAGTTTGTTAGATGTTTTTTCTAATTTCATTAGATCTTTTCTCTTCTTGTTGTTCAGGTTAACTGATCATTTATCAACTTTTTTCATAGCGTTGCCAAGTATCATGTTACCCGGTGTCAGAGAAGACTTTGATCTTCCCTTCATAACAGTTTATGAACTCTTCTGTTTGCTTGGGGCCACAGACTGCATCAAGCTGTATCTTTTAGGAGACCAATGGGATTGATTTTGCTGTCAGGAAAACATTAAGAAAAGGAAGAACAACAAAAACGATAGGTTGTCAATTGATGATGGCAAGAGAAGGCAGAGTGGGTACATAAAGCAGGAGAATTGTCATATTTGTATATTAATGAGATTTGGGCCTTAGGAGGGTCATGGGGTGGTATAGATGATCATATGAAAATATGAAATAACCAGTGCAGTTTGGCTTGTTTTACGTATGCAAAGCACCGTCACCTTTTGTTGTGGCAGTGGAAGGTTTGAAGATGTCTGCTGGCGCATGCAGTGTGCTTTGTGCCCCAAGGAACTTCACACTCGTACAATCCACTTACTAGCCTTGTGTCCCCACTTGGGGTTTGCACACATTTGGAAAAACACAGAGAACAGGTCTTTCCATTTCCACTGTTTTCCAAAAGGAATATAATTCATACTCACTGAACCTGGTTCATGTCCCAGATTAGTAAGGGAAGTAATACAGGCATTCACTTCAGAAACTCACTACAGATCTAAGTGCTAATATTGTTACATAATAGATGGCAAAATATGGAAATGTTTTCTGTCTTCTGTGTTTGGTTAGTGACTTTTGAGAAAAAAATCTTTGCTTGGGGTTTTGTTTGTAAAGCTAACCGTGAATAATGTGAATTTCCAGAAAAAATCAACAATGTGTTTTTAAGTTTAAAAATTGGATGAGTATTATAGCTATTCTCCACACTAAAAGAGGATGGAAACTTGCTGTTTCTCAGCGAAAGCTAAAATAAAATGTGACATTGGTAGGATTTCAAATGAATTGAAGAGGGTACTGTTCAATTGGTATCATGAGGCCTCAAAGGCTGTTACTGTTGAAATTGCTAACAGCATGGCAGAAAAGTTGTTTTCTTGCTTAAGTACTCAAAGATCCAATATTGTTATTCATCCATCGGTAATGTTCTGAAAGCATGTTATTTAATGTTTGTAGTTTGCTTTTCGTCTCCAGAAGGCGACTGTTTTGCAGCCTCAACAAGGAGGTAGAAGAGAGCTATTGTGAGGGAAAAATTGCATTTCTCTTGTCTGCCCTGGGCGATACAGCTTTTTTAGTACCCAGACAAAGGAAGAATAGGGTTGTTATGACTTGGAATTGACCCATGCTTAAATTCATCAGTGTAAACTTATGCAAAAATGTGTGGTACTTAGCAAAGTGCATCTCCACTGCCCAATCACAAATATTTTTTACAAAAATAGTAATGCAGCCATTCAGTGGTGTGGAAGGTGCTGAAAAATAATTAACAGAAATTCAGAATTGAACTTAGGCTTTATCACAATTTTTCCCTCTTTGCTTACACATATATAATTATTAATGACCTACATTTCTTCAAAACTGAATTTTACTAATTCCTGGTACATCTGTTTGGCAGTGAGATAAAAGTTATATACCTATTAGCAAAACAAAGTCTACAGATGAACACCCATGCTTTCTGCAGAACATTTGATGGAGTTATTTTTTGCCTGATGTAAACTCTAAATTCTACTTTTACTTTGGAAACATGCATACAAATAATTCTGTTCATGGCCCTATTGTGAAAGTTCAGGATCCATAATTTTCAATAACCAAGAGTAAAATGAGATCCTATAGAGACTATCACTGAGCAGAGTAGTCATCAGACCCAAGTTCTCATTTAGGATCTGGGATACCCTTCTCCAGCTTTTTTTCTTTCGAGTGGTCCTGATTTGTCACGTACATATAATGGCTGTAATCCCCACAACCAAACTTGTCATTCATTCTCCACCATAATAAACTGCTGAGGTTTTTAAAAATCTGGTGATGAGTAGTATCTCATTTAATCAACAAAGAAAACTCTGATAATTGTTTCAAGTGCAGAGCTCTGCTACACTGCAGACTATATGCAAGTCCTCCACATTGTCTGGGGTCAGTGACCTAGAAACAAGAACTCCAGTGCTAACAGAGGGACTTGAAGTGTCAGGAGTTTCAATATAGAGAATGCAACAGAGTAATAACATGGAGCTTTTTGCATGTATCTTGATGCTTACACTTTGCTTCCTAAAAGGATGTCCAGCAAAAACCTTTTTTGTTTTTTTAATTCTCTGTGAGGAATAGTTTAGTAAGAAGCAGCTCTATAAGGGAAAATTGAAAGAAAGTATTAAAGCCAGTAAATAGGCAGTTTTGAGGTTTCTTAGGTAATGATATGCATTTATACGTTTTCAAGTCCCAGACTTACAGCTGGACATTATTCCTGGTAAGCATTGGAAGAGAAAGATTATGAAAATTGCTGACCTGTAATTCAGATGTCTTGACTCTACACATTTGTATGCTCTAATAAAAGGGCTGATTCAACTCATGCTGATGCATTCAAGTGAACTTTCTGCTAGCTAATATGAGTGCTAAGGTTAAACCAGCACAAAGATTGGTATGGCTCACTGCTTGAGTATTTGGTCAGGATCAGTATTACAACCTATACTTTACTTTGATTTCAGTAATTACATGATTATCAGTACCTGAGTTTGCAAACTTGAATCGTGCTTTGTACTTCTGCCTGCTGTCAGGCTTTTGGCTGTGCTAACAACATATCCCTGAACTGATTCATGGTGGAGTAACATTACACTCCTGACAGCCACTGCCTGTTTGTCAGTCACAGCATTGGCCCTGTGTTACTCCTTCCACCACAGTCCACCACCACTGAGCATTTCTTCCTTGTGAAGATCCTCCATGGATAAAATTCTGAGACGGTAATGTGTGCCACAGCCTCAGGCTGCTCGTTATTCTGAGACACTTCATCTTGCAAAGCTTTCTCCATCATGTCAGGATGATTTCTTGCTTTATTCAAAGAAGTGATGGCATACAACCAGTGACCTCTGGAAAAGGATACAGTAAGACATGTTGCGCATACTCAGCACATTCCCAAAAGTATTTGTGAAATCAAAGAAAAAAAAAAAAGAAAAAAATCAGTTATATGGCCTGAAGTCTTCTTTAAACTATAGCTGTTCTCACTGTGCTACACAGTTTTCTTCATATCAGCAGATGAGGAGCTCTGTTTACTAGATGAACCATTACCTGTGTTAGTATAGAGGAGCTGCCATCACCCTGCAAACTGCATCACACCCTTATCACATCCCCAGTTATATCTATGCAGATCAGTGACAGTCACTCCAAAGCCTCCACACACCCTGTGCAACTGAGCCAGGATGATGAAAGGGTGACACTTTGCAAAGTAAAAATCAATGACCAGAAGTTAAGGGAAAATATTATCTTTTTTATCAAATTACAGAACAGGAGATATTGGAAAGAACCTTTGGAGATCATCTAGTCAATTCCTCCCACTCAAGCATGGTGAGCTTCCACAGGTGGCTTAGCTCTGGGCCTAGTCGGGAGTTGAGTATCTCCAAGAATGGATATTATATAGCCACTCTGAGCAACTTGTTCCATTGCTCAAATGCTCCAACGCTTTTTCCTATGTTTAAATGGCATATTTATATCAATGGGGGCTCATTGCCTCTGGTTCTGTCTATGAGCACCACTGAAAAAAACCTGGCTCCATCTTCTTGTCACCCTCCCTTTGCACATTTATATACGTTGATAAGACACTCTGAGTCTTCTCTTCTAGAAGCAAATAGTCCCACCTCTCTCAGACTTTCCTTGTAGGAGAGATGCTTCCTCTGAATGCTGAAGGAAAAATTGAATGGAAGTATCCAGCAAACAGAACTTTTTCAGACTCCACCATTCGATGGCAATCAGCTGTAGCATGAATGAGAGCAGCAGAGTTCTAATTATCAGGAAACACACGTAAGAGGTGAAAAGAGCAGCTGCTTTTAGCTAGAAGCATAGAAAATAACTAGATGCTTGAGGAATCAGTAAGCCATGTATAGTGCCTCTTTCTTGGACTCATGCTAGGCTCATTTGTTGCTACAATGGCATATGGGATCCATGTAATGCCGACATAGCAAGCTGTCTTCTGTCACAGAAACTGCCCTGGGCTAATGTGTGCAAGGTCTATGAGATACCATCATGATCTGAATTTCATTTTCTTTTCAGGATAATAC
>VZTA01018346.1:0-16877 GCA_013398855.1 Mohoua ochrocephala
GTCCCTTCCAACCCCAATTATTCTATGATGCTGCGATTCTGTGCTGGCCAACAGCAACTAAACATGAGCCAGCTGTGTCCAGGAGGTCCAGTGGCATCCTGGCCTGTGTTAGCAATAGTGTGGCCAGCAGGATCAGGGCAGTGATTTTACCCCTGTACCCTTGACACTGGTGAGGCCACGTCTCACATCCTGTGTTCACTTTTGGGCCCCTCACGACAAGAAAGACATCGAATTTGGAGCATGTCCAAAGAAGGATAGTGGAGCTGGTGATGGGTCTGAAGCACAAATCCTGTGGGAAGCAGCTGAAGGAGGTGGGGTTTTCAGCCTGGAGAAAAGGAAGCTCAGGGGAGACCTTATTGCTTTGTACAACTGCTTGAAAGGAGGGTGTAGCCAGGTAGGGGTCAGCCTCTTGTCCCAAGGAGCAAGTGACAGGACAAGAGGAGATGTTGTGTCAGGGAAGGTTTAGATCAGATACTACAAAAATTCCTTCTTGGAAAGGGTTATCAAGCATCAGATCAGATATCAAGAAGGAAAGTGGTTGTGTCACCATCCATGAAAGTATTTAGAATATGTGTAGGTGTAGTGCTTGGGGACATGGTTTAGTGATGGAGTGTTAGGTTTATGGTTGGACTTGATAATCTAAAGTGTCTTTTCCAGCTTAAATATTGCTATGATTCTATGAATTTGTGGAAGATGAAAAAATAGGCCATATTCGAATAATTAGTCTCTGAATGCCCATGTCTGACCCTTGCAAGGTACTGGTGTAAATTGGCCTTTATTCTGACTTAATACAGCAGTTTCTCTCTAATAGATTATCATCCGAGTTCATCATGTGAGGTGATGCAGCTTTCCCATATGTCCAGTCCAGTATCGTTAAAGTTAATTAGCTACAGAGTCACAGCAGGGAATGAGTTTTGGAGTGTAGATGCGTAGGTAGTAGCACTTAAACTTCCCTAAAGAAATGGAGATCTTTGCACAGTGCTGGCAGGTGTGTCCTAAGTGCACAGAATATTCTTCACTTCTGTTGGAGCATGTAGGGGTCGAGGCAGATACCAGAAGTTATCTGAAATGGTACCATCATATGTGTTTAGGCAATTGAATTCCTGGGTATGTATCACGTTACAACTACATTTTCTTCTCAGCATTGCAGACTATAATCATACTGAACATTGCAAGTACAGAGTTTTCATCGTACAGACTAAATAAATCAAAACTGTAGTTTCAGGATTAGTTTCTACAAACTGTGATAGTGCATATTCAATATGTACATGGCTGGAGCCACAGACAGTGCCATCTCTGCCGTGAATCTGTGCTGAGTTATTTTCTGTCACTGCCGCTTAGTCCGCAGCATGGCACTCACATTTGTGTGGTTTTAGAGCTGCCAAGATTATTTCCCATTCATTTCTTCAACTTCAGTGGATAATTTAATATGGCTTTGAAACTCATGGAAGCTAGATCTACATATACTTTGAACTTCATGATTTCCACTGATTTTTGGAAGGTCAGCATTGAAAATCAGATGCCAAATCCAATTTGCAAAATGCGAAATGAATATCCATTCTGTGACATCTGTAATGTATCCTGGAGTTAAACTAGCAAGAAGAAGTGTTTTGCCTGCACTGTGAGCTTGCGTTTGGCCTTATATGTTGGGGATAGTTGTCCTGGGGAAAGGGATGATGCAGGACAACTGGAAGGTGAAAAGATCTCGAACAGATAAATCAAGGTTTCTCAGGAGACATCTGGCAATCTCCAAAAGCAATTCTTTGTGGTTCTTTGCTACAGCCACTCATGTTGCCTCTGTGCTCATGCACACCCAGAGGTGTTTGACACAGACCTGGGAATAGAACAAGGCCCAGTGTTGAACTACAGTGTGTACTGGTACAGTATTGCATGAACCAACATAGGCATTACTGTCTAGATATTTTTAAGACTCATGTGCAAACTCAGACTAATGTAAAGTTTTGTTGTGATTAAATGTAATTGTTAATCATGGCTAATCTCTAGAGATGGCAATTCAGGAAGTACTTTGCCACTCAGTGCTGTTTATGCAGCAGTCACTTACAAAGCTTTATTCCAGCTGAGTTGGCTGATTGAATTACACAGAGGCCATTCAGAAAGTGTTACCTAGGCAACCCTTCAATTGGTCCTTTTGTGCTCAGATTTTATCTCAGTCATCATATTTCAAAGCTGAGCCTCCATCTCAGGTTGATTTTCCCACCCCAACAGCATCTACCAGAATGAAAAAGAAATGCATTTGGTTTTGGGAAGTAGCCTCACAAACTTCTCCAACACAGTTTCCTTAAAGTCAGGCTTCAGTAGATTTGCAGCAATGAAGCTTTAGTATGTCCACTTCAGTGAAGAGCTGAAAGCTAAAGGCAAAAGCTAGCCTCTTAAGCTGCTCAGGAGCCTCTAAAGTACTGTGTTGAGTGCTCCAAATCGTGCCTATATATCTTAAAAATTTTTTCAATGATTATAACTGTTATGACCTGTTCACTTTACTGTTGTCTTACAGTCATGCAACTTGGGAGTTCACAAAGTATACGGATTAATAAAATATTGTCCTCTGTTGACATCAACACGTAACTCAAAAGTAGCCTCAACTTGTCAATGTGTGAAGAGGTAAATAGGAATTTGCTTCCAGTCCATCGGCGTCAGGTGATAGTGAAAGATCCCGAGCTAAGAGCTGAGCTTGTTTCTATAAGTACTGATCAGTTCAGGTACTTGAACAATTCAAGAGTTCACAGTAGTGTAATAGTCAAGATCGGTTCTTCAAAATTAGCAGTAAGTCGAAAATGTTATTAACAGTATCAACATACGGTGACATTTCATCAATAACTCTTTTGGTTAGAAAAAAACAACTGGTGTGGTCATTTAAATGATTGCTTCATATGGCATTGTCATAAGGTTTGTGTAGGCAATCTTAATAAAGGGCAATAACTGAAAAGAAACCTGTTATAAATCTGTAGGAGGAGTTAAATGCATATTGCAGAGATGTCACAATTATTACCTTTTTTCCAAAAATAAAACCCAAGAACACTACAAGTCATCCCATATCACTCATGTTCTCAAACAGTTTTCACCGGGTGCTCTTTTTGAGACCTTTTTAGTTTTCATTGAGCTCTCTAGAAATCTTTCCAGTTTTAACAGGGTTTGCATTACACACATCTGTGTGGAAGTATCGTTCAGGCTATTTTTTCAGTTGCCTAGTTCTGCAATTTATGTGCAGTTCTGGAAACATCACCTACCTATGTTAACAGTTTAAAAGTTATTTTAAGACATGCGTGCAAAAGGCTGAGTCATGCCCGCTATACTTGCTCCATTTTGTTAGCAGAAGCAGTCTCAGGAAAGAGAAGCGTGTGGCAGCCAAATGTTTTCTGTCATAGCAGAGGGTTCCTATACACCTACTCTGTAATAGGCATGACAGGTGGGCAGCTTACACAGAAGTGGAGACTAGAGACCAATGAGAAAACCAGCGAAACAAATTGGAGAGGAGTGACTTTAGTTTTAGCACCAAGTTGTTGAGAACACTGCTGTGTTGTGACTGGTCTAAACACAAGAGTCCTTGGGGAGAGACAAGGAGAAGCCCCTTCCTCGTGTGGACAGCCCAGCAGCGGTGTTGCGGCCCAGAGAAGCTGGGCCATCTCCATCCTTGTTGGTTTCACAGTTTGAGTGGGCAGTGCCCTGAGCAGCCCAGTCTGACCCCAGCAGTTTAGCACTAGTCTGACCCCCACGAGGTTAGCACCTCCACGGGTGCCTGAATTGCCCTGTGTTCCTGTGAAGAAGACAATACATACAAATATATATGGCATGTATATTTAATAATAACTTTTAAGTTCCTCGGAAAAGCTTAAGAAGTTAGATATACGTATACATTTATATGCATGCATAAAGATGCACATCTGTCTCTGTGTGTGTGTGTGTTTGTGTACGTGCACAGGCACCTATGCACACACATTCTTTCTCTCTTGTCTGTGTGGTCAGGCTTGATGCAGCCCAGACAAGCCTTAACCCCTGACTAGACTAGCCCACGCCCCTAGAGAGAGCCATGGGAACACTCATCAAAGACACCCTGTGCATCCCAGGGGACCAGCCACACTGTCAACAAATGGACATCCTCAGGAAGCCTGTGCTGTAGGGACACCTCACAGTCCAGCCAAAGTCTTTTTTGGTGTGTCCTAGCTAATGTTGTTAGGCAGGTGTGGTGTTAATGCAACGTGTTCAGGTGCCGTAGTTCTCACTGAAACACAACACTGCCCTTGAACTCCTTTTGAAAGAATCCCTAACTTCATTTATCCACTGTGATAATCTGCTCACTGGAGCTTTTCTTACAGAATGAAGAGGATGAGGAGGAGCAGCCTCTCAGCCTGGCCTGGCCTGAAACCCGACGCAAGCAGGTCACCTATCTTTTAGTGTTACCCATTGTTTTTCCGCTGTGGGCTACCCTGCCAGACGTCAGAAAACCTGTAAGTAGCTGTTGTTGTAAGTCAGTGTGTTCTGCACAAAAGGGTGGCTCCCTAGGTAAAGGCCAAAAAAGAACTGTAGCAGATTCGTGTAAAAACAGAGCTAATAGGTTTTTTTAAATGTTTCTTCTTTGAAGAGGAGGTCGCAACATTAGTATTCAAATCTGCAAATGGCAAATGGGTGTTTATGAGCAACTGGTTGGTAATAGCTCTATACAGATTATAATTTGTATTCGCTAATACTTTATGACATAAAGTGAGAGGTCTGAAAACTTCTTTGGGGCCTTCACGTTTGTATTTCTGAATCTCTACTGAATGTCTCATGAGTGCTGGATAAGTCTGTCTGTCTGCAGTGCCCTAAAGGGTATGACTGGAAGGATTTTAGACTGTCTAAATTCTCTCTGTAGTTCAAACATAATAATATGCATTTCTCTTGAATTTATGTTCTATTAGACCTTTCTCTCCTACCCATAATCTTGTCATTTTCATACTTGGATGAGATCCGTAAGTCCCTTCATGTATAAAATACTGACTAGTTTTGTCCTGAACACAGCTTGAAGTAAAGTAAGTCTGGCAAGTTACCAAGGCTTACCACTTTTATACTCACGTACACAAATAGACCTGGCTGGGAAGGCTCATGGAAAGCAGAAGAGAGAGAGAGTCAAGAACTGAAAATAAAATTTTAGTAGTGTTTTAGTCTCTTTTCCTTTCTGGATCAAAAATGGGTTTAAAACTGCTGCAAGAGAGGCATGCACAGCATGTAAGTTTATAAACCAACACCCTGAATTCTTTTTTCCTCCTCAAACGCAGTGAAAAACCTTCCCATCCCACATGCTGCAAAACTGCAATTCAGTGCAAGAAAGAAGCTAAAATAAGATCTCTGATTTGTTTTTAGATAAAGGTTTCCAAAGGCTATAAAGTGACGTTTTCCCTTCCAGTCTTGAAGCTTTCTTTTTCTTAGAGGTTCCAGAAAACTCTGGTAATCACTTTTGTTTCATAACACACAGAGCATACTACCTGAGAATTTCAAGACTGTTTATTTCTGAATTTATGCCCTCCATCCATCATTCAAAATCATCCTTGTAATTTTTTTCATAATTTGATCTAAAATGAGCAAGAAATATGTATGGGCATCACTTTGAATTTTGAAAATCTGCAGTTAATAGGAGTAGACCTATAGCTTTATCCAATATTCTGTATTGTACAAATGAGAACAGTTTTGTAAATAACAGTTTTGGAAAGTGAATTGACAAGTTACCTGCAACTGTGTGATGCATGTGATTATTAACGTTAGTACCATTCACAACAGAATTCCATGCTGACATCCAGCATCTAAAATACCCTGCACTAAAGAGAAACACAGTTGTATGTGCCAGGTAGGCAAGTGGACAACAGAGTTTTAAAACTTTATTCGCTGAAAGGAGTAGTTTTTTATACAGGAAAAAAAAAATGTCATTTGTAATTACATGTAGATTAACATAAGAGGTAATGGGCTGTATCAGTGTGACAAGCTGTTTACTTTGAACATTCAAAGTCAAAGAATTAACCAGATGGTTGCATAAACTATCTAACATATTAAATACGCTTCATTAATGTATCTTCAAAATATTCTCACTTATTTCTGTGTACCATCCCCACTAATCCCTTCCTAACAAAAACGAAACCTGATATCACAGCTCAGCATGTGCATCAGAAAACAATTTTCAATGAAATCTGTGAGGTAAAAGTTAAAGCAAACCTAAAATAGTACTTAACTAGATTTTTTAGATAGGCCTGCCATCAGGGGCTTGATTTGCAAGTGTGGTAATTTTAGTGAGAAACCCAAACTCTTCATCAGGATGCTCAGATTAGCATGTGCATATGTAAAGTGAATGCTTGTGTGCTATATACTGATTTAAGAGACCATATGGAGCCTTTGGCATCCTCTGTGGGTGTCCACTTTTCAATAAGTTCTTCTTTCCATCTAGAGTATTTTTTTTTTATCTCCACACAAAGGAGATGGTTTGCTTGCATTTATTTGTACTATTCCAAGATATATTTAGCTCCATGAAGCCCAGAAGCTCTAGAAAAGTTATTCCGTAGACAAGGTCTCTGGTTCTAAAGTTAGCAAAATCCTGCTGCCTTATTATGCTCTGGTGCACACATACGCAGATTTTTATATACTTAGAGTAGATTATGCATTAGTTCAGCTATCTGTCAGCTGATTGACTAGCTGTTTTAATGTGTTTAGTGCCTTAATAACACCTGCTCACATTAAGCCAGTATATATTAAAATCCTTACTATAACATAATAATGTTGTTGGCATATCCCAGAGGTAGGTGTGCCCCTGGGGAATTTTTTTCCTGAGTTTTTGCTGAGGTGTTTTGAACAATAATGGGTGTTTTTCCTGTACTAATGGTTTATTTCCCCAGTGGCTCTGTAAAGGTCACATATGTAACTGCCCACCTCCGGCAGTAACAGATATTGAAAGAGTGAAAGACAAGTTATGTGACCAAGGTGCCCCAGTAGGTCAGGAGCAGATATTGAACACCTCTTTTGTTGCAACCTTACTCCACTGTCCATCCCTTTGCATTACAGGCCAGAAAAATGGCTCTTGGGGCTCCCGTCCTGCCATCACTGGACCCATATGGGGGAGTTCCTTCTGTCTCTGCAAATTCCCATTACAAACGAAGAACTGCAACTTCCATGCACTCTTGTTGCCATTCAGAGATGCACTGTTACCAAGGGGACAAGGACAACATGTTCCTGTACAGATCCAGTTAGAGGAGCAGGTTCTGAGTAATCAGAGTTAAGCACTGTTAAGTGTGAAAGAAAGATCAAACTTTGCAATGCAGATACATTTATGAACGAGACAAACATATGAATCATTCACGTTAAAGATGTTGGTAATAATACTGGCTAAAATTAAAAGAGTTACCTTCCAAATCATTCAGCACGCACTACCCTTCAGGATCAAGCTCTTCCAAGAAAAGCCTTCATACCTGGATTATTTTTGCTATTTATAGTCCTGTTTTTCAGACAGTAGCATGAAATAAATATATAGAAATATATCAAGAAAAATGGCCTTATGGCTTGTGATAGACAGGAACAGCACCAATCTATCTAATCTACAATGGAATTACAAAATCTTTTTGCTTTTGTTAAAGGAAAATAGCATATGAAGTGAATGAACCACGGCTTCTCTCATTTGCCTGTTACTAGGACCACAAAAGAGCCAATTGGTAATAAACTAGGCACTCTGTCTTTACAAGGCAACCACCACAACAGCTACCGAAAAAGATGGAGAGAAGTATTGCTGTCTGCTGCCTCTGACTAATTCTTCTAGGAAAATGCTTAGAATTGGCAGCTGTCTGTATTTCAAAGATCTAGGGAGTAGAAGTGACATAAATCTCAAAAGAATGCTAGTTACGAAACAAGCATGATTATTATTATACTCGGGAATAAAATCCAGCATACAAAAAAGAATCAGCATTCTTGTTATGGCTTTTTAAATTTTTCATCTATATGCAAATTATATAGCAGCATCTATGGAGTCCATTTTTGATTTCATCGCCTGTAAAATGTACAAGCTTTAAATTTTGCCCTTTCTGAATTTAAATGTTCCCCTTTTTAAAATAGGTAATTTAAGTGTTAAGCCTATTAAAGTATCTTGGACTGCTGCTTATCAGTTAATTTTAGTGGGAGAGGATTAGCTAAGACAGGCGAGGAGTACCCATGCTGCAAAGTTACTGACTCGTAATTCTTAGCCGTCCAAATTCCGTGGGTGTCTGACTCAGATAGGCAGTGTCGCCTTGTTTTGCAGGAACCATTTGGTGTGTGTAATCGCGCCATCAGAGATTACTGGCCAGCACGGCTCTGGCCATGTTAGTTTTGCTTAAGCCAATGTATGCTTAAACCTTGAGTATTGTGCAGTGATCATTCGAATTGCGTTGCTGCAAGGTGCTCTGTGCAGATTTTGTGCAGCAAGGTGCAACGAGTTTATCGTTTCATCGTCTCATTAACCATATGTCTTGCCAAAAAATCCCAGCTTTTACAAGGGAGATGAAAAATGTTGAAAGTTGGAAAAGTTGACTACTAAGAATGGTGGAAAAAAAGTGTTAGCTGCTTAGTTTTAAAAGAGGAAATTGCTATTTAGATGCATTTATTTCTACCAGTCTTAATTCTGCTCCCAGTGGTGTCAGACCACCATAACAGCCATCTATATGTTTCTTTCAAATTGTGTTCCTTTTCAGATGAAGGTCTTCTTTCCCCCAATGCATATAAAATTTTGATTTTAAACTTAAAAGTCCAACTGGGTAGGTTTAAATATCGTAAGCTCATTATCATATTTTCTGGTTTGATAGAAATTTAGAACTCTGTTTTGAAAAAGTAACTCTGTAATGAGTTGAGAAGCAATTAAGAAATAGATCAACCAAAGTACCCTGAGTAGTTCTAAAAACAGTGCTTGTGACACTAGTGGAATTTATATGAAAAGGCTGTTTCCAGGTGCCGTTGTGGTTATTTAAGGGTAATCCATCTGAAACACCTACTGACTGCTTCTTTTACTCCAACAGAAGTTCAGTTATTTATATTATGAGGGAGTTTAGAGTCATCGATTCATAGAATGGTTTGGGTTGGAAGGAACCTTGGAGATCATCTAGTTCCAACCCCCTGGCCCTGGAGAGGGACACCTTCCACTAGACCAGGTTGCTCAGAGCCCCATCCAACCTGGCCTTGAACACTTCCAGGGACGGGGCATCCACAGCTCCCATGGGTAACCTGCTGCAGTGCCTCACCACCCTCATACGAAAGACTTCTTCCTAATACCCAATCCAAACCTACTCTCTTTCAGTCGTCTTGTCCTGTCACTACATGCTCTTATAAACAGTCTCTCTCCATCTTTCTCGTAGGCTCCCTTCAGGTACTGGAAGGCTGCAATTAGGTCACCCCAAAGCCTTCTCTTTTCCAGGCTGAACAATCCCAATTCTCTCAGCCTTTCCTCACAGAAGAGGTGTTCCATCCCTCTAGTAGTGTTGTTAAATCTGTACCATTTTTAATGTGTGTTCCTGTGTGCATTCAGTTGTGAAATGGTATAGGTCATGTTAGTCAAATGTTTACATGCTCAGTTTTCAGGAGGACATTTAGCATTATGCAAAGTGTACACAGGGAGTGAGTAAGTGCTCTGTTAGCACAGCCTGCAGCTGCACCTCCTGCTGGAGCAGATATGGACCTTCTCCTTGTCCCATGCTATAGATGAGTGTGCACAATTGCCATTGCTGACTTTACCCTTTTTGCATCAGTGAACGTCCTGAGCTCATTGCAGTTACATCAGCAGAAAGTCTATCGTCCCATTGAGCTGCAGACCGGCCTCATTGTTTTCAGGTTCAGCTGGCAAAAAACAGTGACATTCCTGCTTGACCAGCTCTAATGGCCAGCCCAATACACTGATCATCTCTTGGTCTACAGCCACCCTGTGGTTCCATGCTCATCAGTTCCTGAATGTGAAGCTGTTCCATTTAAATGCCTGTTGAGCTTGTTACGTAAGAAAAGCTGGCTGTGCAGCTCTGTAAATTGCCTAAAAAAGAAATGTTTATTATGGCTTGAAGAAGCTGAATCAGAACGAATGGTATTTTCTCTCCAAAAGTCACATTCAGGGAAAGCCCTGCAATCCTGTCTACTCCCACAACATCTAGGAATGATCCACAGTCTTATGAGCCTCCTGGTGCAGCAGGGGTATGACCTCCAATGAAAGGGAGCACAAAAATTCTGGAGTGGAAGTGGATTTAGTGAGGACCAAACAGGAAGAAGTAGTGCAGGACTGAGCTGCAGCTGAAACAGGCATTCAGAGTGGTATAACTTATTTCCACAGGCAGTTCAACTGGTTATCCATGAAAGTTTGTAGGACTCTGCTAGTCACATGTCAGAAATCATCTGGGGTAAGATCTGCTTTCAGAAGGTCAATGACCATAAAGAAAGACTGGTAGAATTCATTCATAGTACAAATTTAATTTTAAATACTGATTTAGATAGTGCTTGCCTGGTGCAATACGGCAGTTTTGTTTCCTTCCTTCAGTAGTTAACTTGACCTGTTTTTGTTACATAGATTCCGTTAGTAAATAGGAAATATGGAAAATGCAAAAGACTGGAAAGAACAGAAACCACAGTAAATCATTAATCTGAGTATAACCCATTCATTGGCTTCAAGAACACTATCTGTGGAAAATCTGACACTAGTAAGGGAGACTGTGAAAATGAAAATTAAGTTACTTCGGTGTTATACAGAGTTTTTAATTCATTGAAGGGGCCTGACAGTATGTTTTGCATGTTTTTATAACAAATTTCTCTACAAAATGAAGCATGAAAAATATATGCTTAACATATCTTCTATTGAGAAAGTGAGTAATTTTCACAAGAAGAGTAAATGCCGTAATGAATTTTAGGTGTGCGTGTTTTTAGCTCTGCCATATGGCAGTCTTTGTTATACCGACTGTGAAATTTGTTGCAAAAAGTTACTAATGTAGGAAGGAAAGATATGGGCACCTATTGAAGCAGTTTGAAAACATTCATTCCGAATAAGCATGAAATTATTGATAAATTTAGAAGTCAAACCACTGTTGAGCTAAACCCATATGCAAACTGCATCATCAAAAATTACTGTAAAAATGACAACCCAAAATTTGTCATTCATCATACAAGTTCTTGGGAGGTCTTATTTTATGACTGAAGCAATTGGAAGAATGGGGCATAGGTAAGTATATACCAATGTCAGGGCATCAGTTTCTTACCTTTCTTGACATGTATTTTGATCATCTGGTGATGATCAGAACAGTTGCTCAGAACAGGATATCAGAAAAAATGAGAAGCCCCTCTCATACTGAGACGCAATTAAGAGTATGGCACGTCACCCTTCAGTACAGGTTTTCACTGTTTCTCCTTGTTTCTGTTTCAGACGTCAAGAAAATTTTTTCCTATCACATTTTTTGGCTCTATCAGCTGGATCGCATTCTTTTCTTACTTGATGGTCTGGTGGGCACACCAGGTAAGGAGGTGATACTGGTACAAAATAAAAGCCCTGCATTATGTTTTGCACTGTAAAAGATCATTTAGAATCAGAGTCCATCTGTCTCATGCTGGGTGCTGCTTTATTTCGGCAGCTGTAACATGGGTGAAGTAAATCAGTACTCGCTAAATGGAAAGTGGTTCAGAGAGCTATGGTTGGCCTGACCACAGGACTTAATCATTCTTGTAACATCAGAACCATCAGGAACTGCCTGTCAATACCTTATGCTTCGACTTGACAGTCTTATCTTTCTCCTGATACATGGGGAAATCTGTGAAAATTAGTATTTCTCCGATCTCGCCTGGTATTCTCCAGCCTAGCGGGCAAGTCCAGGACAGCTGAAAACATTTCTTCACTGCAGGACACCTTTTTCTGTTTTTGTTTAACCCCTTCTAGGTTGGAGAGACCATTGGTATTACTGAAGAAATCATGGGATTGACTATTCTAGCTGCTGGCACATCCATTCCTGACCTTATCACCAGTGTTATTGTAGCACGCAAAGGTCTGGGGGACATGGCTGTATCCAGTTCTGTTGGAAGCAACATATTTGACATCACAGTGGGGTAAGTTCTGCACTGAGAAAATTGTGTCTATTTTAAACAAGTCTTTTTTTATTCTTAGCACATTACTGTGGTCTTGCCCACAAGCAGCAATCTTTAAAAAGGAGAGTGATGCAAATAGGCAGTGGATGTTACTGTGGCAAGTGCTCTAAAGTTTATACATACCTGCATGAAGAAATGTTATAAATTTGTTGCCTAATCCTTGCTTTGATATATTGCAGAGAGGCCTAGGCAAGTGAATTGCACTTTAAAATTGTGCAAGAGCATTGTTCCGAAAAGGAATTTCAAAGCTTTTTATGCTTTTGCGAGGTTGCTGTTTGCTTTCTGCTACCACTCATTGTGCTTATACTAGAGCTTTCTGTATAAATGATGATCAGGAGCAATTCATTGCCTCTGCAGTATTCAACATGTTTGCTGTAATAACAGCAGAAAGTCATTGTCTTGTGTAACTCATTTAGGCTGCTGTTGACATGTGATTAATTTTTTTTTCTATACCTGACAAATCCCAAATTACAAACCAATTCTCTGTTAACCAAAAGAACCCTTTTTGTAGCTCTGACAATGTGAAGCTACATGAGATTGTGCAGAAGTTTTCTATTTACACTTCACTGCTTCATGGCAGCTCTAGGGTAATGATTTGTGGCATGATGTTGTAATTCAAATTATTTTTTGATCTTTTGAGACCAAGGTAGATCGGGTTCAGAAACAGTGTAATCTATGCCTCAGTGTTTCAAAAATGTGAAGGAAATACACAGATAAATTCTGTCTTTGTTCCCACATTCCCATCTTTAACACAGGATGGAGGTACTGAGAAACATGTCCGTACTTTCAATTTCTCCATCTTTGGTTGTTTCTTGCTATCACATACAAACAGAAGAACAGGTCTAGTCACAGTCGCAGTGCCAAACAGCCCGGTTGTAGAAGAGATCCTGGTTTTCACAGCTGAAAATATAGCAGCAACTGCACGAAGCTACAAAAAGGGATACTGAAGTTAGAATGGATAGTAAATACCTTTTTTACTTTATCTGTTAGCTAATGGCAGTACCTTTAGATATAGTAGGAAAAATTGGCTACTTTTCTATTAATCCAGAAGCATGAAGTCTTTGAAATATCTATATGCAGCAAACCTGTAAAATATATGAAAACCATGTCCTCCAACTTGGAATACAGAGGGTGCATTACAAAATTCTTTCTGTTTTGCAGTGCTTTCTTACTTTTTAAAAAATGTTTAGTCTTCCTGCCAGTGGAAATGGTTTTGTCCTGCACCAGTCTGCTCCATTTACAACAGAAAAGGCACAGTGGAGCTGTAGACTGGTGTAGTTAGTACTGCAGCTGTAATAAATTATTCTCTCCTGAGCTGCTTGTTCAAAGTTTTAATGTTGTGAGCTTCTGACAAGTCACTTCATGCTTTCTAAGCCTGCTAAGCTCCAATCAGTGTCTTAAATATTTATTTCAGCTTGACATCTTGCAGAGGGATATTGTCTCCTTCTGTGGCGTGAGAGATGAGAAATGCAGTGACAGCAAACACAGAAATAGAAGTTAAGCTGAAGTTCAATTGGAGTTCACAGTTTAACAGAGGTTTATACAGTAAATGTGGACAAAGATATTTAAGGGCCAAATTTTGCAGGCAGTGCCTTGCAGAGTGCCGGTTCTTCATGGCAATGGCATTTTTTTATGCAACCCACCCTCGTGTCAGGCAGGCTCTTGGAAAGAGTGCAAATAGCTTCTTCTGCAGATGGTGTGAAATCTAGAAACAAATGAAAGGGATTTTCCTCTTCACAGACAGGATGCCAGGTGGTTTGCCAGCCAAGGGAAATATAATTCACCGGTATAATTGGTGGAAGAGTGGGGGGGGCAAAAATCCCATGTGTTCTCCCCAAGAACGATGAGAAAGCTTACTATTTATATTTATGCAAATATTAGAAGGGTTGAAACTCTTCCTGCCTCACTTTATGCAGGAAGCCTTTGGTTGTGTTTTGAATTGTCTCCAGAAACTTTCTAATGCTCCTTTCTTGACTTCCGCAATGTTTTAAATTAATTTTTCTATTTCTTAACAGCCTTCCTCTTCCATGGCTCCTGTATGCTGTGGTTAACGGCTTTGCCCCGGTGACAGTCAGCAGCAATGGCCTGTTCTGTGCAATTGTCCTCCTCTTCATCATGCTGCTCTTTGTCATCCTCTCCATTGCTTCCTGCAAGTGGAGGATGAATAAAATCCTGGGTTTCCTCATGTTCGGGCTTTATTTTGTGTTCCTGATTGTCAGTGTCCTCCTGGAGGACAAAGTGATCCAGTGTCCTGTCTCCATCTAGTGGAAAGTGCTGTTTCTCGACCAAAAAAAAAAAAAAAAAAAAAAAAGAAAAATCGAAACAAAACATATATATTTATTAAAGAAAAGATAAATATGTCAAAACGAAACAGCAAAAAAAAAAAACCACAATGGAAAGCTTCAGTGGGAATAACCCATGGAACTGTAAACTTCCTCAATTTTAAAAGAGTGAAAGAAAGAAAAGGATGCAAAGGGTCAATCTCAGAGCTGAAGAACGACTGCTGCTGGACAGTGCAGTTACGCACGAAGGGCTGAGTCCAGGCGCACCGAGGGTTTCTTTGCTGCAGAGCACCCTCGCTGCTCGGTGCTGGACGCGCTACGTACGCACGGCAACGGCGAAAGTGACTGCTTCTCCTCTGCCTACGGTACACACCCGCAGACTTCTCGTTCTCTCTGGTAGTATGCACAGACACACAGTGTGCTCGGTTCTTAAAGCTCTCCCCTTCTAAGGGGAATGCTGATATTAACTTTGTGGAGGCGCCACCCCCCCACACACCCTGGTACAGGATTTTTTCCGATAACCTGCTGAAACTCCTGAGTGGAAAGCATACACCAAGTGATGAGTCACAAACGGGGAAGAGCTTGTACGTCTCTTCATGTAAGTGGATTTGTATGATGTGATTTCAGCAAAGCCAGGGAATTCATCAGTTGTTTTGATCATCTGCATCACAGGTCTGTGAAGGCAATCAGCAGGATGTTAATGGTGGTTTTTTACATCTTGCAAAACTCTTCAGGTTCCAGAAGCTCTGTCTCTGGCACTGAAGGAGCCATGATGCCTGACCGTTTTGTAACTGGTGCAGATTTTCATTGCATTCTCATGCAAAGACCAGAATGGGGATAATCTTTCTTCTCTAATAGCAACGCAGCATGCAGTGACATCATACAGCTATGTGAACACACCATTTTTTCTAATGCAGCAATATCAACAGTACCAATGGCTTTCAGATGCTGTTATGATTATGAGTTTGCCTTTTCATGCCAGAATAAAAAGGCTAATTTGCTTATGCATAGTATTTCATACAGAAAATAGAAGTAGTTATAAAGTGGCAGCCTAATTGCTAAATGAATATATATTTTACAGGCTTTCACTATTACTTGGAGTGTAAGGACCTTCACAGCTACATATAGTTATTGCTGGAAGAGATCCCCAGCTGTTGTATAAAGCTGGGGCAGTTCACATTTGCTGTTATAAATCTTGAAACTAGGTAGGAGAAACACAATTTAAATACAGTGGAGCTGCAGGAAACTTACGTGAAAATTCTTCAGTATTGCTGGAAGTGTACATGTCTAAAGAAACCCAGGAAGGAGTGAAAATGCAACATCCTTTTTCTGAGATACTGAGGGAAGGAGAAGGTCCAAACCTTGAGCAAAAAAAAAAAAAAACAAGAAGGGAGAAAGCAACTAATGTTCATGTTTCTGTAGTTTGGCTGATTTTTTTAAAAAATGAGAGGACTGGAATGAATTTTAAGAAATTATTTCAGATAATCATCATTTGTTCGTTCAAGTCTTTTGTGCAATTAAGAGTTCATGAAGTTTCAGTGCATTTCTGTGACCTGTTTCAGCGTTGTTTTGTACGTGTATTGTGCTCACAATGGCAATGCCATACTCACATCTGTGTAACAAAAGGCTCAGCACATTTTGTCTTATCTGTTTTTCTCTGCTCCACGCTGTTTGTTTCTCACTTATCCCCTTTGTCCTTTACTGTTTTCCTGTTATATGTGTTTTTATGTAATGGTATATGGTTAGAAAGTAAGGACTTGACAGAAAACAATGGTAGAGAAAACAGTACAAAATTCATATTAGGAATATTAATATTATGTGATATCATGAAGAAAAAAAGTGAGATATTAATGAAATAAAGGAAGGGTACTAGGAGTTGCAGTGTTTGCTACTCTTATATTGTCCTAAGGTATTAAGTCCTAGCTACATGCAGAATCAGTATTTGATCTTAACCGTACAACAAGCAACATCTCTTACTTCTTAGTGCTTTTTAGAGTGAGCTTCTCACATTGTGAGCAAAAACTTGTCTTTGTATTCAAGATCCTTCACTGGTCCAGAGTCCTTATCTGTCTTAACGATAGTGCTGCCCGTCTCTTTACCATTTGTTCCTACGGGTGTACACGCTGGAAAGGTAGGTGGATAGGCATAACTGCGGTGCCCTCTACTGACAGGAACAGCAACCTAAAGCAAATCTATAACCCAAATTCTGACCTCCACCGAAACGTGTGTCCCAAAATACAGAGCTGACTCCACAGTACAATCTATTCCAGAGGAGTCACCAAATGCTTTTGTTTCTGATGACAGTGATCAAAGCAGGCAATCCTTTCCCAAGTAAGCAGAATCAGACAGAGGAGTGATCTGAAGGAAGGGCTTTGTATGTGAGCACTTACAAAATACTGCGATGCCCGGATTCACTGATCTGACATTTCAAATGAAGAAACCAGACCAGAGTCCAATCTTTGTTCAGTACACTACTCCTTTTTTTTTTTTTTT
>VZTA01018349.1:0-23696 GCA_013398855.1 Mohoua ochrocephala
AAAAAAAAAAAAAAGATGAGACACTCATGAAAATATTGGCTTACTGAGAAAATGCCAAAAAATAGCTCTTTGAAAATCTAAGTGGTTTTAGGTAAGGTGGAACACCATAGAAACATTCAATCTTTACACTTCTCAGATCACTATGGATCCAAAAAGATTTATCATCGCACACAGTGCTAGAAGGTCATTATGACAACTTTTACTGGTAAACGAAGTATGTTACATTCTCCCAAAGATGAAAAGAGCATCATAGGTAGACTAGAAATAGCAGAGAGTAAAGGAAAGGAAAACACATGGAGAAAAATAAACCCAATTCTTATTAGGTTACTTTTAAATTCTTAATTTCTGAGTTTTCTGGTACAGAGCACATGCCACTGTTGCCCTGCTTTGGATTATTTTGTTGAGTAAAGCAATGGAAATGAGAAGGGATAAAAAAAAAGAAAGAAAGAACAAGACTTACTAGAAATAATAAACCAATTCATGAAAATAATGTTTTGGGAGAAGACAAGGTGGAAGAAATGAAAAAAAAAATTCTTTGTGAAAATGAGTTAACCATAAAAAACTTTGTAATGAGTCTCTCACAAGGTTCATCTGCTCACGTGTTAGACCAGCAGGCCTTGTGCCTCAAAATCAAACAAACAAAACCAAACCAGACTAAAAGCTTATTTAGCATCTAATTTTACTTTTTAGCTCCTGTTCTCACATTTGATGTCCAGGATAAGATGGACCCGTCTCCACACACGCAGAAAATCAAGGCCACTGAGTTGCAAATGAATGGAAAATAAGAGAAGTTAAGGCTTGTTTGGCTCTTCAGTGTTGTTGCATTGAGTTTCTCCCACCACCTGCTTCTTCCAGCAGAATTCTATTTTGGCAATAACAATCGCAGAGAAACTGGGGAAACATGACAGTCACAAAGGAATGCACGCACTACGCAAAAGAGCAGAAAATACCTAAACTGCATTTTAGACACTGCTTTTACAGTGCTTAACCCCCTTAACTTCTTTGAATTTACAGTATAAAATTTGGAAGTGTACTGAATTATGTTCTGTTTCTTATTTGACTTCTTTAGGGCACAAGAGCCTAAAAAACGCTTTGGAAATGATACAGATTCAGGGATGCAGTGATAAAGGCCAGAGGCTTACACTTCTTAAATGACCCTTCTTAAATTTCCTGCTGGAAATTTAAGTAGAAATGATAACAATTGCAAAAACAAAAACAAGAAAACAAACAAAAACCCAAGCCCAAACAAAACCACCACCACAACAAAAACCCAAACTAAACCAAATCACCCCAAAAACCCTCAAACCCTCCCCAAAACACCCACACAGGAAACAATCACAGAATACGCTTTTCACTAAGCACTCTCCAGACACATCACTTCTGAGCTGAAACAAGATCAAAGCAGCAGCCACTTCTGAGCTCGCAGAATTAAGTGCAAAATTACTATTTCCCTGTGCAGGGATGACACATTTTGGCTTAACTGATGAAGTTACACCTCCTGTGGTCCAGCTTACTCAGAACATGAGGACGGCTGACACGTCTGTGAATTTTAACTTCGAGCTGGAGGCACGACTTTTAAAGAAAACGACTACAGGTTTTTGTTTGCCCTTAAGACTTGTACTGTAAATCTGGGCAGCTCAAAAGCTGACTCAAGGCTCACTCAACCCGTGGCTTCAGGGGCAGGGGAAACGGAGAAATAAATCTTCAGCTGTCCCAGGCCACCACACAAGCATGGTAAATCCTCCTGCAAGCAAACTTGGAGAGGGGAACAATGTGCTCCCGCACCAGCAGAGGAGAAAGGACTTCAGGAGACTGAGGAGCACCCAGAGATCACCAACCCTGACTTTGAAAACGGGGTGATTTTGTTTCAGGCCTAGGCAGAGAAAGGGAGCTCACGGTGACAAATTAATATTAACTCTTCTGCGAAGATGGTGTAAAGAGTTTCATCTCTGACTCATAACAAGCTAAGGAAAAGGTACCGATGTATCTTATTTATAGAGGCACACTAATTGCAAGATAGATTTTGTGTGGGTTTGTGGATGGAATTGCCGAGCAGCCCAGGAAATGTATCCAATGCAAGGAACACTGGTGAGAGAAAGATATATAACCTCTAAATTGTTGCTGAGCAAACACACCAAAAACTTTCTTCCCATTCTTCCTCTGCCAAGAAGAGTATTGCTAAAACCCTACTTTTACTGGGAACCACTGGGAGTGTAACAAGCACGCACTTTCAAAAAATGGTTTTGTACTTTTTTTCCCTGCAATTCAAATAGCACACCACAGCCAGGACTGGGACTCCCATGTGGAGTGTCTGTGTCTCCGGGATGCTGGCAAAGATCACTAGGAAATGGCATTAAACTGGTTCCACACACCTTAAGGGGTAGAAGTTCTATCCCAGACTGACTCTAGATCACACTTAGTGACAGAGATCTCAACCCTCACTTGGAACTACCCCAATAGCGTTCTGAAACTGTACATTCAGAATATTAACTCCCCTCAGATTCCTACTTTCATCATTTCTCTCGGCCTAGTCCACCATGCTCTCCTAGCTACTGCAAGCCCCGGTAGGGCGACCGGGAGGTCAGTGGAATGGTGCTACAGGGCACCAAACTGAGTCCTGATCTGGAAATTTTGTTAGATGTGTCTGAAAATGACACCAACAGAGCCAGGAAAAGCTACCCCTGTATATATAGGAATAAGTGCAAAAGCAGGGTTGGTATCAGTTTTGCACTCCCACACGCAGACCTTGAACACTGTCTGCGATATGATAGGAGGATCAATCCCATCCTGGTAAGCTTCAAAAAAAGAAATGCAAAATGCCATTCATCAGGATTTTATGATTCAGCTACAAACTTCACCTTGAGTGGTCAATTAATCACTGCTGCATCTGTTAACTTCTGCTCCAACACATGAAAGCAATCTGCTCACACATCCAGCGAGCACTGAGCCCGAGCCGGGGTTTCCTCCACCATAAGGAAAGCAGGTATCAAGGAGCTGGCTCTCAGAAGCTCCTCTGCCAGGTCATCCAGTCCCCAAACAGATACAAGATGAGTTATTCCCTGCTCATCTCAGATGGAAAACTCCCTGTCTCAGAGTGGTTTAAAAATAACCCAAAACAGCAGCAGAAAATGTCTTTGTGGTATTTCAAGTTTCTCGGCATCAAGTCCCCGCCTGCTGTCTCTTTTTTGGAGCAGTGGCAGTCTCGTAACAATAAAAGCTACACAAAAAAGCTTTTATTAAAAACCACTGCAGAACCTGCAAAGGTGCCAGGAAGTGAACGTGCTTAAGCAAATGAAGCTACCAAACAGAGAGTGGGAGGGCACCAGTCACAAACAGGTGCAACACCTTGGCCTGGAGTTAGTAGATCACTTTCCAGCACCCTTTAAGTAGCATTCTTTTGTTTTGGTTAGGTTTGAGTAAAAAATATGTACTTTAGGCTAAAAGAAATTTTGACCAAGTGAGCCTTTCCATCAATGACTGCATAATATGCATCCAGGGGTAGTAGGCCTCTCTGCCTTAGCAAGATACTGAAAAACATGATCATGAAAATATCATTTAACCTTCCCCACCTCTCCAAAAGGAGAAGTACTTTTAACTTTGGACAAAGGCAGCACCTTCTGAAGTGAGTTATTCCACCCCCCCCCCCNCTCAGTGCCAACAGCACGGAGCTGCACTGAGTGACCCAGTGCCCGCACGTTTTCCTGTTGCCAAGCTCTGCACATTACGAGCAGCTTACTTGTTGTTTTATTTTGAAATAAAAAGTTGCTGAGTAAGTGTAACAAAAGGACCCATCTGCAAAGGTCACAAGAAAGTCTCTCTCGGAAGTTTCCAGCATTTCCCAGTTGCCCCAAGGCTTTCAACAGTATAACTTTTTTTTGTTGAATTTCTGTGGTGCAAAAATGCAGAAATCACAAGAAAGGAAGAAAAATGGTTCCTTGGCTTGTTTGTAGGGTAGGTGAGGTTTTTTGGTTTTTTTTTCATTTTTAATTTCCCTGAACTACCTGCATATGTAAAAAATCTATGACTAACATGCAACATTCCTAAGGCAAGGAAAACAGGCACACGTGAGCCGATGAGGAGAACTGCAGTTTCAGTTCCCTCCCCGATCACTGCCACACTTGAGTGCTGGACCAAGGCTCCCCCAGCAAGTACAGAGGACATATTTACCCACTCTGACTTCAACTGCAGACTTCCCATTTCAACCAAACTAAGTGCAGAATTTTCAGTGAATTCATCAGTCCCTGCCAGTATCCACACAATCTCTTAACCTTTAAGGAAATATTTGAAATGAAAATATAAAAGCAAGAAAAGAAATCTCCAACCCACTCCAGCATAAGAAACTCATTTAATTAGATTCCTTAATTATTCATTATTCCTTTTCCTATGTTGAAATGACCATCTTTGCCTCATTCCCAGAGGACTGTCTCCATAATTAAGTCAGGGGATCATTAAAATCTCAACATGCTGCCTGAGTGAGATTTTAGTGCTTTTTAGTGTTCTGCATGCTCCATGCAGCCAGTAAGTTGACTTTTATAGGAAAAAAAATGCAAAAAAGCAGAATCATTAGCAATCAATAACAAGAGGCAGATGGGTATCAAATGCCTATTTTTCAAGTGACATTTTTCTCACTTTCTCACAAGTAAATTCATATACTGGTCATGAAATCTACAAGTTTACGCTTAAAACAATTGCATGTGAAAATTCTCAGTCTCCTTAAAATAGCAACCAATATTTAAAAAGAAAACAACCCTCAGGATAATTTTAGAAACAGAGATGTATATTTTACTTGAAAAAAAACCCCAACCAAAACGTAAAAACCCCAAACCAAACAACAAAGTCCAGCTATTAGTACTCTGATACTAAAATCCTGCTGGAAGAAACCCCTTGGAAGCAAGAAAGGTAACTATGAAAGATTCATGAAAAAAAAAAAAAACTCAGAAATGTTTTGTTTCTTCATAAATTTCACATAAAGCCATTAACGTTCACAGGAGGCCAAGTTCTTTCTTGGCCTGGCAAGGAGCAAGTGGGCATACGAAAAAACCCACTTAGCTGTATAATAATTATGATTATCACAGAATAGGTGCATTGATGTGCCAGGTAATGTTAGTGCTCTGCTCAGAACAACGGAATAAGGCAATTCCTGTCCAGATCTGCCTGTAAGCTGCACACACAGCACACAGGGGGTGGGAGGGAATGCACCCCTCCTGCTTTAGAAAGGGTGATTGCAAACAGGAGAGGACGAAGTTGGAGGGGGAGTCGCTCGGTTTGTATCGCACGGCAAACAACGCACATCAACACAAGTTTGTGTGCTGGGGATGTGAACACCAAAGGAACAGCCTGGAAGACACAGGAAAGAAATCTCTCTCTCTCTCTCCTACACAGCTTTGCTTGGGTCTCATCTAGAACACTGTGTCCTATTTCAGGCACTAAATTTCGAGGAAAAAGTTGTCAGCTGGAGATGAGAAGAATTTATTGCTTTAACTCTGAAATCACTCTTCTTCAGAAAACAACCCTGAATGCTTCTCTGAATCCGTGGTCAGTAATAAATTGCTTTGGACATGCATATCCACACACTCCTAGCAAAGACAAATACCAGCCAGCACTGCAACCTTGCTCATTTGGCTGTCTCCCCACATCAGCCCTTCTGGCTCTTCATTTTTCCCCCCAAAATAGGCAAACACATATGATTGGAGGCAAACCTCCACAAAAACTAAAGATCACTCTCCAATTTTTTAATATTTTTTTTCCTTATGTTCCTATGATTTGTTTTATTTTAAACTGGTTTATGGAAGGGCTGAGAAGGAGGAATGTTGCATGGAAGTTCTGTTCAGGGATAAAGGCACTGTTCCCCTTTTAAAGATAGAATAAATTCTGACTAAAATGTTTAACGAACCTAAACTTTAAATAATCAATACTTCACAGAGCAGAAGAGAAGAAAATATTCAAGGACTGTTGCCCAGAACAGCTCCAAGGGTACTAAAATGGGTGCACAACAACAAGGGTACATAACAACAGTAACTCTGTGCAGTTCATGCTAGGACATGGGAATTACATAGGCTTAAGGTAAAATTCCAGCCACCAGAGGTTTTTGATGTTCTAGGTTTGGGTTTGGGGAGTTTTTTGAGACTTCCTGAAAAATAGGCAGGATAGCAAAAAACTGTTGAAGACCAAATTAGTACTAAACTTGAAAGAATAGGGAGGGGAAAGAAAACTCAGAAAAGCAGGAGATAATAAAATTGTACCCTGGTCTGGTTAAACTTCCAGTCCTAGATTCCTCCTGTATCTGAATCTGTCACCACCTGGAAGCCACTGGGATGAACTGCAATCAATCTGGATTTGTCAAGAGGAAACTGCATAAAATTAATTTAATTTCATTTCATGGAAAGGCGACAGGAGTTGGAGACTGGAGAAAAGCAATGCCTGTACCTGACATTCTCATAAGCAGGGTAAGGAACGTGGTGCTGATGAAAAGACTGTTAGATTAATCCAAGAGGGATCTGGTACCTGAACTCAGGAACAAGATATTAACATTCATTGTCAAGAAGGATGGATGTTCTGCAAGAGTCTGTCCTGGATTTGCTCCTCTCCGATGTTTTATTAATAATTTGGGCAATAGGAAAAGTTTATTACCAATGCAAACATGAAACTACAAGAAGCATGCGCATGTTAAAGAGTGAAACTTTACACCAAAATGATAAGTAAGACCAGAGGAATGGTGTGGGGAAAAAAAAAAAACCAATCAAACCAGATGAATTTCAGTGAAAATAAAGAGGAAAGAATTTTTCTTCACAGGCTAGAGAACAAGTAAGGACTGTTCTTCAGCGTTGTCTGCAGGGGATAGAACCTTGCAGGTTCAACACAGGACAAGAGCCGAGCAGCAGAGCAGAGTGCAGAAGCACAGCCTGCACAGTGACATCATCTTTCTCCTCTGTTTAGTGTTTGCAAAGCCGCAGGTGTGCTCTGACTGACTCCTGCTGTTCTGCTGCCAGGGAGATAGGAATATTTGGGAGACAACAAGAGCAATCAGAAGTCCGTAAAGCACATCCTCGTTTCGCCTGAAGAAAAGGTGACTGATGGAACATGGCAACAGTCCTCAAGTCCATCAAAACCCTACAAAATGCAGAAGAAAATAGTCTGTTCTCCACCATTACTGTGGATAGTAATAGGAGTAGAAAGTTTCAATTGCAGCAACCAGATTTGGGTGAGATGCTGTGAGAATTTTTAACAGTAAGGAAACTCTGCAACAGCATGCAAGGGGCCAGAATGGCAACTTCACAACTTTCCCCAGTAAAACATGGATTAGGATCCCCTTGGTAAGGATCCCAATAAGGATCCTGTATCTGTGCTGCTCATGACAATCCCTATGAGCACTGTACTCAGAGGTATCACAGCTTCCAAAAGCCTGTTCTTACTTCAGCCTTACTGAGACAGTACAAAACTATTTTATTGATTTCAGTGTTGTATACTTTAGTAATGTTGACAGTTAGAAATATATTTCCCTAATGTAAAAATCCATGACCATTAGCTGCTTCACATTATCAGAAGCAGAGCTCCAAATGAAGATCCAAATCAAAAGAGAACAGTGACGTGTTTGAATTATTCTGGCAAGTTTGAAAGTCTTAAAAAGGTATTTCTCCATGTATCAAAAACAGAATTTAAAAAATCTACTTTTATTCCATAAGTTTAAAAATTAAGAGGAATTGAACACAATAAACTATATGGAACTATACAATATGCTGAGAAGTCTGGTCTGAATTACAGGCACATTAAAGAACTCTGAAGAAAATGCAGTTCAAGGTCCCTAGGCCAGCGAGGAGGGGCACAGCAAGCTCGCTACCCTGGTCTTCAGGAGAGCAGACTTTGGCCTCCTCAGGGATCTGCCTGGTAGAAAGCCATGGGACAAAGCCTCCAGAGGGAAGAGGGACCCAGGAAAGCTGGTTGATATTTAAGGATCACCTCCCCCAAGCTCAGAAGTGATGCATCTCAACAAGAAGCAGCCAGGCAAAAACACCAGGAGGTCTGTGTGGATGAACAAGGAGCTCCTGGATTAACTCAAACACAAAGCCTGTAGAGGGTAGAAGCAAGGACAGGTAGCCTGGGAAGGATACAGAGAAATTGTACCCAGGAATCAGGTTAGGAAATTTAAAGCCCTGATGGAATTAAGCCTGGCCAGGAACATTAAGTGCAACAGGAAAAGCCTCTATGTTGGTGATAAAAGGAAGACTTAGAAAAGTGTGGGCCTTCCGTGGAAGGAAACAGGAAACCAGGTTAGCCGGGATATGGAGAAGAAATGAGTACTTGGCAAGGTTTTTGTCTCAGCCTTCACCAACAAATGCTCCAGCTGCACTGCATGAGTCCCAGGAGGCAAAGGCAGGGACTGGGAGAATGAGGAACTGCACACTACTGGAGAAGATCTTTTTTGAGACCATCCGAGGAACCCAAAGGTGCACAAGTCCACGGGACCTGATGAGGTGCAACTGCAGGTCCTGAGGGAACTGGCAGCTGAAGCTCCTAAGCCATTATCCACCCTGTTTGAGAAGCTGTGGTAGGATGGTGAAGACCGGAAAAAGGGAAGCATAACCCCCACTTCCTAAAAAGAACACCCAGGGAAATACAGGGAACCCATCGGTCTCATATCAGTGCCTGCCATGGTAGGAGGATCAGAGTGAGATGATCTTTAAGGTCCATTCCTGCCCAATCCAAACCATTTTATGATCCTATGGAGTAGCAGGCACCATTTTCTTCCTCCACATCTAGATGCTCTGTTTTATAGCACACACAAAATCAAGGCTTTACGTGGACTCTTTGGGGACATTGCAACATTTCTGGCATTAACTTGCAAAACCACTGCATAGAATTGCAGCTGTTTAGAGAAATCAGAGTAGTTGATAATGCAATAGATATTACATAGCTTGTAAAATCAGGAAAATATTAAAATTCAATTTTTAGCCTCAGAGTTGCTTTCTCGAGTTACAACGTACAGTCTGAAGGGCATTCACAGGCTGCATAAAGACAGACTAACAAACGTTCAGAAGCCATAGAGGCCACAATCCAGTACAACTGCAGTTTGAGTAGCTGTGTAGCTTGGCAAGAGGCTACAGACAGAGCGATAATGAAAATCAAATTTTGGACTGCATCACAAGAACTGTGTTTGTGAACAGCAAATGAACAACTTACATACTATTCAGCAAAAAAAAAGAGAAAAAAAAAGAGAAGCACTAATCAGAATCAGGCAGTTCTCACAGGCTCCCGGTGCGTAGGCTGAATAATTGTCTCATCATGGTAATAGCCTTTATGATAACCATGATCTCACCACTGCACTCCAAGATCCAAAATGCTGCTGGTACTCTCACACCCACAACAAGGCACACTAGCTCTTTGCATTTGAAGAAAATCCTACTCTGCAGCTCCAACCCTTGGCTGTTAATGCAGGCAGGGTGTAATCTTTTTATGCCTTTGCTTTCAAGCCACAAAACCTATAGGTTTCCTTTGTAGACAGAATAGCAGGGACTAGAACTCCTATTGTTATGAAGACATCTCCCATTCTACCATTAATTCAAAACAAACAGCGGAGTTACCAGCAGTAATAAAAATCAGCAGCATGCATCTCGTAAATAAAACAAAAATTGAGATGCAATTTTACATTCTGCAGCTCATTTTCTCTATCTAAGTTCTGCTTCACAAAGGTAGCCGGCTACAGTCTATTTTGCACTGAGACCAGGGCAATAAAACATGCCTTTTGCCACCACTTCCCCTTCTCTCCTCTCTTACGGGAGGCCTGGCACCATCTGTTTTTAAGTGTAGCTATATTGTTTTCTCTGGCTTAACAAAGCAGTGAAAATCAGCACCAGCCACAGAGGTCTGGTAAAGCATGTAAACTCGGGCAAAAAGGAAGGAAGCGTTCATCAGTGTTCCATCAACACCACCCATGGAAAAACCCCAGGTAGGAAAAAGAACATCGGATGAGAGATTTCTGTTCCTGATGGACAGGCAGGAAGAGCACCCTTGCTGCAGCGTGTTCACTGCGCACTGACACGTGAGCTGTCCCTGTCTCTTCTAGACAGGGCAGAAGCTGCTGTCCTCATGGCAAAGGTATTACGAGCAGCACACCCCCAGAACCGAAGCATCTCTCTATTTTCCTTAGTAAGATATGAATATATTTCGTGGGGAAGCAACTGGGTTCACACACAACGATAGGTCAAGGGAGAGAGAAGCACTTGCGACAACTTGAAAGCACCAGCCAAGATTTCTCATCAGTACAAACTAGTGTCAGGGAAGGCTGTGGACTGCTGCCAGCCGGATATCCACCCTACAGACTCCTCCAGTCTCATGCCCACCTGTTTTAAGCACAGGATGCACAGTGCCACCCTCCAAAATTTCACAAAAGTATCTCTGTCCTTTTTAGTTTTTACAGCACACGAGGTCTCAACAGCCCCAGCCTCAGTGCAGAAGAGAACAGCTGCCACAGCACCAGCGTGTGCCAGTTCCTGGAATGCTGCTGGAGCCAGCTCCAGGACAGCCCGACCTCCCTGACAAAGCCTGGCTACTGCTGTAGGCAGGAAAAAGGAAAAGCAGTTTGTTGTCATGCTGCCTGGAGTAGGGGCTGGCCTGCCAGGACATGACAGATATGAATAGGAGCCTCTCCGAAGGACACACTTTTATTCCTAAAAAAAATAAACCATTGCTCCATGAATGACGTATTCAGTCTGATGTGCACGTGAATTCACTCCATCTGTACCAAGGTAAACCGTCCCAACTCCAGCATAAGGTCTCAAATTTAAACAAGCGGCTCCCTGAAAAGCAGAGCTGATTAAGTCTGGTTTTCCATATCCCCTTGGATGATGTGCCTCCACACATCCACAGTGTTGTGCCTCACTGCACAACAGCTCTGGGTCCTCACCATCCCTTTCATCCCTCACAGCCCCTTCCAGTCCTTCCCTGGCTGCTGGTGTCTCCACCCTCACCACACCTCAAGGTCCTTGCCCACCTCACTAAATCCCCAGAGCATCCTGTCCCCAGACACACTCCCTACAGCTCTCAAAGTGCCTTTTATGATTGTGTAGTCTCACATTTCCTTGGGAAACGGGAGTTAAATTGCACACACAGACTGAAAAGCAGAAGCACTGTGGAAAACTGCAGGTATTTTGCTATAAAAGGTAAGAAGAACCAGTTTTTCTCTGTACTTCAATACTTCCCCACCACAAGGCACGACGACAGCAACACCGGGGAGACTTTGTGGAATAATGGCTCTCTGCACTTTTTAAATTTTTAAATTAAAATTTTTTTAAATTAAAATTAATTAGCCCAGTAATAGGTAAACAGGAAGATGAATTTTCAATTTCTTGCTTGGGTAATCTTCAGGGCATCTAGAAAAGATCGCAGTGAGTAAGGCTGAAGCCCTCAGTGTTCTCCTTCAGTTGGCAGATTTTTGGACAGATCTTTATTCTCTCAGTGGGATAACTTCCAGGACTTGAGGCTTTTAAAAATCGAAAAGAGAAATAACTTACATGATGACAAAACTGCAAAGGCCCAAAGGGGATTTTGAAGTCAAAATCTATGGAGATTCAGAATAATGCAATCTCTCTTGTACGTGAAAAACCAATTTATTGATGCAGTCAATATTACCAGATAGTACAAAGAACCTGATAAGAAAAATTAAGCCTACCTACAAAGGGCACTCCTTCCACGTTCTACTGCTCTCCAGATGGAAGTTGTGGAAACAGAGATAATTACTGCCTTAAAGTACAGCAGCAAAAAGTGCAACAAAGTCAATTAAGGCAAATGAAGAAAGGATTTACCAGCCAGAACTGGCATGACATCTCTGCCTGACCCACTAGAGGAAAATAATAACAGCCTTCTACATTGCTTCTTGTGATGTTATTGTGATGTTTTGACGCATCAAAACCATTTTAAGAATTGCCAATTACAACTTGCATTTAACAAAACAAAACAAACAAAAAAAAAGAAAGAAAAAATAAAATATATACAAGGGATCCCATTGTGAAAAGGTGTCCTATTTAAAGAATCTTTAAAGCTGCACAGTGAGGTACTGAGTAAGTTTTAATTTTATTTATTTTTTTATTAAGCTCCAAGCAAAAAACAAAGATGTTCTTCACCTTTTGAAACAAGTCTGCTAAGGAAAACATCAGACTCATAGACCCAGGTGTGGTGAGCAGGCACCCAAGTATATTAATCAGATTATTGAACATAGCTGATTTTAAAATTATAGATGAGGACACAGCTTATTACCACAGAAATCTCACCCAGCAGCATAAACCTAAAATTCTCCAGAATGTTCATTTCCAAAGCACCAAAATACTTTTGCTTCTTTCATATTTGAAAATAATTTGCCAGGGAAAAACATATTTCCCAAAGCCATGCTTCTGTGGACAGTTTTTACAAGCTTATGCAAAAATCTGCCGAGTGAAAGAATTTCAGTTTTGGAGAACTATTGAAAAATTTGGACAATTAACATTATCAACATCACAGTCAAAAAAATTTTAGCTCAATGATATCCTTGTCACAACAGATGGTTTCGATGAGCAGCAAGTTTTGAGGCCTGGGCTATCTCTTTGTGCATAACCTAGACCCTTAAATCACGGGAGGGCAAGAAACAGCTAGACAGCACTTTTGTCCACAATTCCTTTCCAAGAAAGGAATTAGGAGCCACGTTCACATGGTTTAAATTCGATCTACATTTCTGTACCTAATGTGTCCTGCCCTTTGGAAAGGCCTGGCCAAGAGACCACGCTACGTTCAGGGACTTGCAACAGGATTTTGCCTCTCTGAAAATGACCTTTGGTCCGTTTCTACTTAACCTGAAGAGTATAAACTACAATAAAGGCAAAAACAGTTGGGATTTGAGGCTGGGGTGGGTTTTTGGTTTTACTGGACCAGATCCAGCAAGACCAGGGCTGAAGAACAGTAAGCCAGAAAAGACAAACCTGAGTAACTCGTTGCCACCTGGCAGGTCTAAGAGAAGGACCGGAGGTAACAAACTTCTCCAGGATCCTGTGGGAGTTTTGCAGGAAAAATTGAGAAGGCCCATCATGGGTGTAAGAAAGCAGGTGCTCCTTTTTCACTCTCCATTTGTCTAGAAGGAATGGCAGCCTCCAGCACTCTGCATGGAAAGGAAGCCTGACGTCACGCAGGGCTTTGGCTGAGGTGTCTGACAAGCCCTTTCAAGGCCTGTGGTTATGAAGGGTCGCATGAACTGATACCTGGTGGCTCCAAAGTGACAGATGTGACTACACAGAAATAAGTAGGTGAGTAAGGCTGGAAGCACAGACACTTCCTGCAGTCACACCCATACAGCAGAAAGCTCCACAATTTAACTGTGCCTTGCACACGGAAATGCTATTTCCTTTAAATTGTACAAAAACACCAGTGATTCATTCCTGCTCATTTGCCTCCACGTCAGGCACGATTTTATTCACCTTTATCCCATTCCCCTTTATTCACCCCTCTTCAAGCTGTACACATCTACTCTATTTAACTTCCCCTCACACAAGAAGTGATTCTTTTGCTGTTCTTCAAATCCATTCTCATTTTACATTCTTTTAGTAAGTAGGATGTGGGGTAGTGGAGAAACAGAAGCTCTTCTCAAAGCAAGAGTCAACAAAGGAATATAATTTTGTCTTGTTCTCTTCCAAACTATTCCCAGTGTTATTTACCTGCCTTTTTGATCATACTACCGAACTGTGAGCAGACACATTAAGGAGATACCTGCATGTTCTAAATTGTTACTAAACAAAGAAGTAAAGACATCCAAAACACCAAGGCTCTGTTCAAACACTGAAACGTACCAGATGAAGGAAGACAGGCATTAATCTTGCCCAGTTTCCCCTCCAGGAAAGAGGAGTTATGTATGTTTACACTTCATCTGCTTTATCCAATTCTGATTTAACTGACTGACTCTCATTTTTTCCCCAAGAGTACAATGTATTTTTCAGTACAATGTATTTTTCAGTTGTAGTCAAACTTCACAAAGGATTTGAAATCGCTGGAAATCCTCAAATGCTTTTATGGACGCAAGCCGCAATTCTGATCTCACTCTACGGGTGCACAGATCAGGAGTCATTCTACTGAGGCAAATGAAGTAATAGCTGAGTAACTGATACAAAGCAAAGCAAGGCAAGCCTAAGAGCACGTTCAACGAAATGCCACCAAGTCAAGAAAGCCATCTGCAAATGGCATTACAGAAGAAAGGGTGAGCAACAGACAAATGAATGCTCCATTTCTTTCAGGACAAGAGTGACAAGAGTTTCTGGAAATGACATAACAGGAGCTAGTAACAGCTTGGCAGAGGCAAGAGCAACGAGATATTCCCTCATCCAGGGGCTTGGCAGCATCCCAGTAAGGGGCTGAAACGTGCCTGTATTGTTAAAACCATCAGTTCAATACGACCCAGCTGGAAAGTCACCTCAAAGTTTAAAAGGCTTTCCCAATGATCTGCTGAAAGAGGCAGCAGGGTGCAACACATCCAAAGGGAAGGGGGTTTAAGCATTTCCAAAGGTAAAGGGATGAATTTCGGCCTCTAACCTACAAACAATCTCCTTGCTTCACAATGATCCGACTTCTGGATGACTGAGCGTAAAATCGTTCTGAGTTGCTTCCAGGGACTTATGGTAAGGTGCTGCAGTTTTATTACAATGACCAGCCATTTTCTTAAAGTTTGAGACCTTTCTTTTCATAATTGCAAAAGCTACCTGATGCCAAAACCATTAAAAAAAACCCAATCAAAACCCAAAAAAAACAAGTGTGAAAACAGAAGTGGGCTGAGACTAATTGCTGGAAAAACACAGCACAGCATAACTGAGCAGGACCTGCTGAGCTTACACCTCAGTTCTTCCTTCAGATGCAAAAGAGAACCTTGCAATTCCACTCCAATCTATTTAAACCCATGTGCTTCACTTCTGCCTTCTCCAGTACTAATCTTTCCCACAAGCCTAACTTCAGCCATCATGGATCACAAGACACAGCAAACTTCGGCTCTGTATTTGGAATTAATAAATCCACCTCAGAATTTATTTGCTTCGTCAAACCAAGAAATAAAGTTATTTTCATCACTGGGACTTCAAACTCTTTTCATAAAAGAGCACTGTAGAAAGAAGTGAATAAACCCAGTTCTCTCCAGCTCAAATTTCAAGGCAATATATTGGGTCGGGTTTTTTGTTTGGTTATTATTAAAACCAACTCACCCAACCTGGATCAGCAACTGTTTCATGTTTTACTCACATTTTAAATCTTTCTCAAGGAAGCTGTGAATAAGCCAAAGCATCATTTATCATCCCCTTTTTGGCAGGGGATAAAATTATTGCACAAGTGGAAATCCAGGCAGCAGAGACATTAATAAATGCAGGCAGCCCAGTGACTACCACTATCTTATATACATAATGGAAAAGGCTGACTTCACCCAATCCTAGGGAGTATTTGAATTTTCAGGTCACCTGTTCACCATGGTGATGAAAATACAGCGCCTAGGATCAGAAGGCAAGCACTGGGCACCTTAAAATCAGTAAATGAATAAATAAATAAAAGTGAGGCAAAGGTCTCAAAAAAAGGTCTTCAGTGAAGAATACACTGAATGCTTGTGCAAAACCATTGTAAGAGCAGAGACTGGATTTCAACAAAGCCACTCAAAGCCTGGCCCCGAGCGGAACATTTCCTCCCCTTTTGGATCACGCTGCTTTTAGGACATGCTGTTCACATTGGCAACTGCAAAGGGTTGTGTCATACCTGGCACAGACAAAGCCATAGGCAAACAGTCAAGGCCATGCAAGAAGAGGCAGCAGAGGGAGTCAAGCGTGTCAAAATATGCCTCGGGGCACACTCACTGAACAACAACACGACCAAAATATTTCCAGTTGGCACCGTAAATTAACCAAAAGTAAGGAATGCTGCCCAACTTAGGAGCAAAGCTCATAAAACAATCCCAACAAAACCAAGCTGGTTTTACCATACAGTCTTCAAAAAGATGCACTGATCTGGTGAAATGACACATCATACCAACTACCTTCTGTCAATACAGATTTCAACACACCTGTGAAAAGTGGCTTTTCACTCTGATGGTTCACATTATTGTGACATCTGGCTGGAAGGGCTAGAGTTAAGTGTCTGTTGCTATTTTCATTAAAGACTATTTTATGCCTCAATTGCTGGAAAAAATGATTTTACTTTAAAACCAGACTTGGCAGGCAAATGCTGTAGCCAAACATGTGGGTTAATAGATTTGTCAAAGTGAAAAACATCTAACAAAAAAAAAAGGGAAATGGAAGGAAGCTTACACAGTATCTGACACCTGACACTAACCTGATCGACAAAGTTGACATTTAATCCACCTATCACTTTTTTAGAGAGACACAAACTGGTATTTATTAACCAGCTTTACTGTCTCACCGCTACGTTATCCATCAGCAATCTACTGATTTTTCCTTAAAATTATTAACATTCAGGCAGGTCTAGAAATCAGCACTCTTCTTCATGGAATAGGATGTGCAATCATTGTATCCTTTCGACAGCATGTCCACAGACTTTGGGACCACTAAGACACTTCATCTCCCCAAACCTGCAACTCCAGCACTTTAAAGACTTAAAACCTTGCTGCCATTGAACGGCCTGCGGAGCACAGCCTCCTGCTGCTCCCAGAAAGGGCATGGAAAAGCTTCCCTGCAGCACATATATCCCTGTCCAACCCATACAAATCCTCTTCTTGTTGCAGGGGACAACTGCAAGCTCAGCTGCTTGGAGGAATTGAGATAAATGCAAGTTGCTGGGAGGGAGGCAGTGCCTGTGAGCACCCCAGAGGGGGACCCTTGCAAGGCTCAGCAGGACCTGCTGCTGTAGGACAACTGGATCTGACAGCTCAGCAGTGGAGCTGGCAGCCTGGAAGCTGAGAGCAGGGACCATTCACATCACCACCACCCACTGCCCTGCTGCTCCCTGAACCAAAGCTGCAGGAGGAGGCAACTCCAGCCACTAATAAGATGGGATTCCTTTTCTACATCTCCAGGTTAGACAATTTGATGCCCTCTAGACCCAGTGGAGACCCAGAAAGGGACAAAGGCGCTACAAGTCTGAGAGCACCTGTCACTTGCATTTCTAGTTATTCAGGAACTATTCTCTCTATCACCACTCCCGGTATCACAGGACTCCTTTCCCACCTGCGAACAGTCTCAAGGATCAAACCTTGTTTTCCTGAAGACCACAGAGGTACAGACTATGAACAAAAGAATTTGGCTCCTTCCTTCTAATGACAACCTGAGGCATAATCACCAGCCAGTGACACATGCATGGATCTGTCAGGAGAGCTGCACTAAGGATCAGTGAACCAGTGCAGCACAACTACAGCAGCCAGAACCAGGCACAGGGCACAACCCTAACCCCGATGAAAAATGTTGGCGGACTTCACTGGAACCACATGAGAAAGCCAGAATCAGCCACAGGAATGGAAGTTTAGAAGAACAAGAGAAAGCAGAGGGGTTTACACCTATCCATTCCTTCCACCCCAGAACAACAGTTTCTAGGAAACTAAGTTGAAAGCACATGGAGTGATCGATAGCGTTTCCCCAACAAGCAGAAGCTGCAGTCAACAGAAATTAGCAAAGTTATTCCCTGGGAAATTTTTCATACCCATCTTGGTATCGGGGAATTTTATTAATATTTTCAAAGTTAATACTTTTGATGAACATTCAAAGAAATCAAGTAAAAAGTTAGATTGTCAACAGAAATATGTACTGATTAAAGCTCTGACAAACAGAGTGTGCAAGAGTGAAAAAAGTGAAAATAGGCAGTAACTACCCAAAGTCCCACCAGGTGCCTGAAGCTTAATTCTTAACTGTGAGCTTTTCTCCCAAAGGCATAGAACAGAAATCCATCTCAGAGATGCACAGAGCCTTTTGAGTTGATAAATTTAACTGCACGACAAGCATTAACAGGAGGTATCTAGATAAATTCCAACATATCTGCTTTCAAAATATATTACTTAACCTAGTTGAACCCACAATCTATTTTTTTGTGTATGTTGAATTGCCAGTAAACTGATAGGAGTTTTAAATAAAATTCTTATGCAGCATGATATACAGAGACATGACTTTGGTGCACTACCATCTTGTGGACTATCTAGGAAAGACAGTAAGTGGAGTTTTGTATTTACAACCAGTTCACATTCAGAGTCTACACACTGATCTGTGAAAAGAGCCCTAAAACTGCCTTGGGTAAATATTACATAGAACTAGGAATGGTTCTTTGATTTCCTAGGGCTTGGCAGATTGTATCAAACTTCTTTTTGACAGCTTAGCACCGACACGTGGTGTCACCAGCCTTTCCTGGGAGAAGGCTCTCACCAAAACTGCAACATCACACAGAGCAGCTGCAGAAGATCCATTAAACGCTGTGCTGGCTCCAATCCCCTGCTGCACAATTCTGGGCTCTCACCTGCACAGGTGTGGGAGTTTCCCCTCCACTTAGATGTAGCTGCACTTCATGGCCTGAAGAATAAAACCATAGCCTGGTACTCAGTGCCAGGGTTGGGAGTTTGCTCAGGTTGGTGAAGTTAGCAGTGTTTTACCACACACTCTTGTGTACAAACATGTGAACGTATACATGTAATATTTGTGGAAATGCATTGTGAGGCATTATTTACGTGTGTGTATGTACACAAACGTGTTGTGTGTGTAAACACACATGTACATTGTAAACCCTTGAAATATGATAAATTGCCTTCTGGAACTCATTCTGGTGGGTGTTACTTCTCTGCAATACGGTCGAACCTCCATGATGATTCACTCTTCTGCATCCCTCTAAGACACTTCTTGTGAGCATCCAGAAATATGCTAACAAATTTGAAACTGCGAAGAACGACACGATCTAAGACTTTAACTCGGTGTAATGAAATAAGTATATAAAGAACAAACCCACATCAGACTTTTGGTTCATTGCCTGGTTATATTCACTACCAACAGCCTGCTCCCAACTCAGCAGCCTTAACAACCAGTATCACATTCAGGGATTTAACAGGGACAACACTGTTTCTTTCCCTAGTATAAAGGTGATACCCCTAAGCCCTTTTCCCTTCGTGATAATTCCCAAATCCAAAACTTTCTGACTATTCCAAGTATCACTGTTCAGACCGTTGTCAATTTTGGAGAAATACTCTGGTTTCTTTCTCACTTCATTTCTAAAAAGTCCATTGCCAGTGCTCCCTCATCTTACTTGCCATGATCACATTATTCCCTGGAACCCACGACCAGCCATCCCTTTCCTCCAAGCCCCATTTCAGGAGGAGAGGACATTCTGGGCTTGAAAACAAGTAAAACCTTCAAACGGTTGACCTACAGAACTTACATTAATCGATAAAGTACTACAGACCTTTCACTGCAAATTTTATAAAGCTGGTGACCAGGATAGCTTAACCTATAGCTCCAGGAACATTCAGAACTGGTGCACACACAAAAAACAAAACAAAAACCGACCCAAATTGTTCTCCTTCAAAAATCCCATCACCTGTTGCAGTAGCACCAGCTTTCTACAGCTTTAGACCCCCCTTAAGTCACAGCAAATTACTTCAAAGAGAACAAATTCTGATTAAGAGTCCCTGAACAGAAAGGAGTGAGGGGGAGGTGTAACACCACCTCTCTCTGTGAGGAGAGCTTTCCTAGACTCGCATCCTTTCAGATTACCTAAAAAAGAAAATCATAAATACCACGGTTTAGTAAGAAAGAAATGAGCATTAAGCAGAGTTGAAGTTGTCAGGAAAAAAAAAGTTAAAACATTTATAAAGAAACATGATACTGCATCAACATAATGTGGTCACCAAAAATAAGGAAAAAATTTATTTCAGAGCAAACGCAATTGTTCCCAAAGTGACATTTAAACCACATGGTAGAAATGTTTTTCAAGGCCAGGAATTAAAAACATACCTGGCAGCTCTTCCACAGCAAGCAAGAATTCTTCTAGGATTAGCATGGGTAACGAGCCATCTGACAAGTCCTAGGACTGATCAGATCCTCACAGGGGTCACCGTCTGTCACTGAGGCACTGCTGGGGATGATATTCATGGGAGTCGCCATCGGTGACCGAGGCACTGCTTCCAATGCTAACACACAAACCTGGCTGTCTGCTTTTAGTGATGTGCTGGACACCAACCAGTGCCAGAGACCAGACTGAAATCACAGATCAAAACTTTGCACTACGCTACTGGTATTTTACTTTATTTGCAGGAAAACGCAGCAGCAGCCCAAAGTATAACCACCACCAGAAGAATCAATTCCACTGCAAGGCAGAAGGTGCTTCAACTGTTTAAATTGTTTTTGGAACAGGAAACTTTTAAAAATATTTGAGATATGTTATGGGAAAAAAAGTACAGCTTCACACCTAAAACTTACCCAAGCCACAAAAAGCAACAGTAATCAATATACATTAACACTTGACTAACGATATTAAAGGAGGGGGGGTGGGAGGAGCTCAACTCCACCTCTTAATGAACAAGTGCCTACAGCACCTACAGATAAAGACTGGAAAAGATAACCTGCTCTGCAGACTGAAAATCACAGACATGAAGACAACAAAACCAGCCTGACTAATCCAGGCAGCCTGGTTTTCACCCAAACTGAAATGAAATTACAGCTCTTGTTGGCAGCTGATCCAAAGAGGGATAGGGACCTATGTGTTAGTAGGGGAAGAGAAATGCTGAGCGGCCCGTGGGAGCCTTCACTGCTGCTGGATGTCCTGGATCTGTTCTGTGAATCAGCACAGCAGGACAAGCCAATCCCAAGGCGCTGGTTTGCTCTTGCCCATGTTTAGAGCACTGCTGACTGCGAATATTTCATGGCATTTCATAAACCCACACTCTTATGGGGGTTTCTATCACGGATGTGGGTGGCTAAAAAATACCCTCCTTTAAAAGTAGCTTTCACGGCTCAGTCATTAATGCAGAGCTAACAACACGCCTGCTCTTTGAAACTGTTCCTGAATTTATAAGAATGAGGGTTGCTTAAGGGCACCCTGAACTATCCATGACACGAGAGTTGCTGCAATGGAGGTGATGGCCTGCCCTGTAGCAAACTGTGCCAGTGACCAGTGTGAGAACGCCCAAGAGAAGCCCCTTCTAATTTCAGAAGCCTGGAGCCACTGCATTGGATTTAGCTGCAGAGATGGTGGGAAATGCAGCTAGAATTTATATTTGTATCTAATGAGAAAATCACATGTAAATTTTAGTTTGGGATTTGAACCAGTGTCTCGATCCCATTTCAGATTTTGATGCTGTTCCACTGAGCTCTGTTAATAGAAATGCCCTTGAACAACAGAAACAATTATCTGAAGTAGAATACATTCATCTCGGTAGTTAATCTAATCCCTTTTATACTGACATAGCAATTCCAACATGTCCCATAAAGCAGGCAGCCGTGGAATTTTCCTGACAATAAGATTTTTTTGATGAGAATAAAGTAGTTCTTCTATTAAAATATTTTATTTAGAAATGCCTGTAAACTAAATCACAAGAAGTTCCACCTCAACATGAGGAAGAACTTCTTTCCACTGAGGGTGGCACAGCACTGGAACAGGCTGTCCAGGGAGGTTGTGGAGTCTCCTTCTCCGGGGACACTCCAAACCCACCTGGATACACTCCTGTGTCACCTGCTCAAGGTGAGCCTGCCTTGGCAGGGGGGTTGGACTGAATGATCTCCACAAGTCCCTTCCAACCCTAACTATTCTGTGATTCTGTAAAAAAATAAAAAAACCAAAAAACCCCAAACTTTTTCTTGTTTAGGGACTTTTTTTTTTTTAAGAGCTGATAAAATTTGCCATCTGCAACTTCCTGCCTTTTGCAAAACATAACTGATGAATTAAGTATGTTCGCTTAAATATTTTTTTAAAAGCTTTTTTAAAAAATTTACTGTATTTTAAATAAATAGAAATTCAATTGGGAGTGAGGTCTTCCACCCCAGAGTTTACATGAAGTATTATCTAACGATACAGCAAAGAAAATTTTCAACTATAAAAATTCACACATGTATCCTTTATGAATCTACACCTAATAGAGGCTATCAGTACTATGAGCTCCAGAGCACAGACATTTGTCACCATTAACTAGAGGCAAATATAGATGTGAAGACATTTAACAGTTTTCAAAGAGCTCAGCTCCTTTGGTGTTGTGACATTCAAACAAAATGGCTGAAGTTTATATTTAGAGTTGATGCATATTTGTAATGGTTTCCTTTTAGAAACTTTTTGAAAACGTACCTGTGAGAGTTTAAATACTTGGATTTTAAGGAGTTTAGTCATGAATATATCACAATATCAATATTTAGTTAAGACATCCAATGATACATTTCCAAAAGTTTTATGTAATATCTGTCTTTAGAAAGGAAAAAATAATTGTTGGCTAGCGCAAGCAACAGTAACCCAATACCTCCAAAAAGAAATGGGCTTGTTAGTAGACAACAACGACAAAAAAAGGAAATAACTTTCATGTGAAAATTATTTTTACAGTGATACACTATCTGTCTGTTGGAAACCACAAAATGTCCCATTGCCAATTAATGGCTACTTCAAAAGTCGCTCAAATAACAAGCAGGAAGATCACAGGAAGTGCACATGGCAAACACATCCTGACATCTGACAGCCGCTCGAGCCAACACGACGCAAAACCCCGCTCCCCGATGAAAACACGGCTCCCTTTTCGCAGGGAAATCAGCTCCCGGGTGCTGAGGGAGAGGGATGGTCTCCAGAGGGAAACCAGAGGCCACGAGCAGGGATGGCAGGAAGTGACAGCGCTGAATCAGCAGGTGACAAGCAAAGCAACATCAACGCGCTGCCAGCAGGGCTTCCAAGAAAAATCAAAATCACGTGAGGAGCTGCAGGAGAGAAGAGTCCGGCTAAAACCTCCTTTCTACCCAAACACCTAAAGCCAAAATACTGGCTGTATTCAGATTCACAGCTGCTTTGAACAGTCACCAACAGTGTATGACCGTGCTTTGGGTTTAGCTGCATATTTTAACCATAATCTTATACATCAAAGCATGAATTTCAACCTTCCCCCTGTAAGCCCTACCAGCAACTATTGGCTGTTAATTTCTGACTACGTTTAACTAATTTCTGACCCAAACACCTAAAGCCAAAATATTGGCTGATTCAAAGCTGCTTTGAACAGTCACCAACAGTGTATTACTGTGCTTTGGGGTTAGCTGCATATTTTAACAATAATCTTATGTATCAACGCATGAATTTCAACCTTCCCCCTGTAAGCCCTACCAGCAACTACATTTAACTAATTTCTGACTTCCTGGGAACATTTCAGTGAAACCTCCACTACGGCAGCATTATAGCAGCAGGCTCCCAGGGAGCATAGGTTCAGAGAGGAAACTGCGTTTCTAAGGCATGCAAATAACTCAAACACAGCTTGTTTTCCCTACAGGAAAAATCGCTGTTGCTTACAGCACGCTTGACACACTGTCACATTACGCCATTCAAACATACAGGGGGTTATTAATGATATTCCTAACGTGAAGTAAGCTCTTTTTAGCAGTAACCAGAAGCGTGACATGACACATTGACAAGTAACGTGACAGCTCCTTTCTAATCAAACGTACTCAACGTAAATAGCAATTCACGGTCTGACACCCAGCGACAAGCTAAGCTGTCCATAAAAGCAAAAGCAATGCTCTGAGAAGCTCATCAATGCACTTAAAAAAAAA
>VZTA01018351.1:0-24325 GCA_013398855.1 Mohoua ochrocephala
CGAATTTTGTCTGAAACCAGGACAGTGAGTTACTTCAGCTTCTTCAATAAGAGCAATTTCAGTTTTCCAGAAGAACAAGCACTTATTAATATCGAATCTGGCTTTAATGAGGAATTGTTTTGGCTGAACAAGTACCCTCAGCACAGCCACGATATATCTCTATAAGGCAGCCCAGTTGCCACGAGAGACATTACAATTACAAGGGAAGTATCTGAAAGTGTCTGCGTGGTAGTTTTGGAGCTGCCTTCCAAAATACAAAGCCACAGCAGTACATCCTTCTAATTCAAATTTAACGGCAAGAAAATTCAATATTAAGTACTTTCTCCTGCAACTGCTCCAAGATTGATATTCTGCTGCAAAAAACCTTTCAGCTAATGGGTTTTTTAAGTGTGCACAGAGCCTCAAAATGCTTACAGACCTTCCAGCTGTTGGCTTGGGAGCCCTTCGACTCTGCAGTGCCATCAAATAGATGTCAGCAGACACAACACAAGCAGACTTGGAGACCTGGATCAGAACTTGGATAACTGGTCAAGAAGGTAAAAGGGAAAAAACAGTATTTGTAATGGTATTGAAGAGTTGGTTTGAAGTCAGAAAATCCCAGAATGGATTGGGTGGGAAGGGACCTTAGAGCTCATCCCATCCCATGGACAGGGACACCTTCCACTGTCCCAGGCTGCTCCAAGCCCCAATGTCCAGCCTGGCCTTGGGCACTGCCAGGGATCCAGGGGCAGCCCCAGCTGCTCTGGGCACCCTGTGCCAGGGCCTGCCCACCCTCCCAGGGAACAATTCCTTCCCAATATCCCATCTGACACTCCTGACCACTCCTTTTTTCACACAGTTCTATCAGATCCTCCTGAGGTTTTTTCCAGGCTAAGACCCGGAATGCCCTTCCCCCAGCCTCTCCTGTAGCTCCACTTTAGCTGATTTTTGTGTCTTCCCACAGGATTCCTTTACTCTCAAAGCCCATTTGCATGCCAGGGTAGCTACCCCTCAACTGTATCCCCCTAAAAACTTGGGAGGGATAAAACTTGATGTCATCCACAAACTTTTCCACCCCGTGGTTCTCCCACTTATTTCTCAGTGTATTGATTCCTTGCTCAAATCCTTTAACCACCTGTTGGTGACACCTCTCCTTTCCAAAGGCTGGGTGCTCACTCCTGCTCAGTTTTTCCTGTCTTTAATAAATTACTCCTCACGTAAATACCTTCCCTCTCATCCCACAGCACTTTTAGTTGTCAAACTCAGGTATTTCAAATATTTCAAATCTGCATTAACTGGGATTTGGGACACACATGGGGCTTCCCTGACAGAGATGAAAAAATGTGACACGTAACTTGCCCCCACTGGCTCCTCCCAGGAAGATGAAGTTTATCAAAGCCTCAGTTAAGCCTGGGCTAGAGTTTACTTGACTGGGAGACCTTACCTAGACCTGGCTTTGGAGTTGTAGGAAGAAAATCTACTTTTAAATCACCGTTTTCCAGAACATGTAATTCCCCTTCGGAAACCGAGGTGGCAACAACAGATCTGGGAACATTTGCTGCCGTAGGAGAAGGCTGAAAGAACCCAAATTATCCTTGCTCTGAGGGGCTGGAATGCCTTTGCTACTGCTCAGGTTTTCTGGAAACTGTTCAAAATTTCATGAGCCACTTGTGGGGCTCCAATAGGATGGAGGCCTTTTTTCGCCAGCCCCAGGACTTGTGCAATTAAAAACCTGCAAGCATTGTCTTTTCCCTTTCCTCCTTCATTTAAAGGCACCATCCTTCTCCTTCCGTTATCCTCCCTCCCCTCCTGCCCCTGGCGATTTGTTAAAGGCCCAGCTCAGACTTTGTTGTTTTCCTTGGGAGCAGCCCATCAATCCCAGCTGTTGGGAACAGGACACGGGGGCTGGAAGCGTTTGGGGGTCGCATTTTTGATGTTCAAGCTGAGCCCTGTCAGCTCCAGGCACGCAGAGATCTGGGTGTTGCCTTCACATCTCATCCACACAGAGAAATCCACGGGAGGGAGAGGGTGGGAATGCTTCTCCCAGATCCACTGGGATCAGAACTGCTGGGGAGATCTCTTGGGACCTCACAAGTGTCGTGCTGGGTCCAAATCACTGTTTCAAATGTAAAGGTGGGTGATAAACCAAGTAACATTTGGGGGGGCAAACAGTCCCTACACCCAGCTAGGAACCATCTCACAAAGAGCTGGTGTGCAAATGGACTTACCCCAATTATATTTGACTAATTAGCCTCATTTGACACCCCTGAGCAGGGAGATGGGAACGTCTGATAACGACACTCGGCAAGTTCAGATAACAAGGGCTGATAATCACACAGTCATTGAAGGGGTTGGGTTGGAAGGGAACTTAAGGATCATCTCATCCCACCCCTGCCATGGCAGGGACACCTTCCACTGTCCCAGGTTGCTCCAAGCCCCAATGTCCAGCCTGGCCTTGGACATTTCCAGGGATCCAGGAGCAGCCACAGCTGCTCTGGGCACCCTGTGCCAGGGCCTGCCCACCCTCCCAGGGAACAATTCCTTCAATAAATCCAAACTAAACTTCCCCCTTTTCAGTGGGAAGCCATTCCCTGTGTCCTGTCCCTCCAGTTCCTGCTGCAGGGTCCCTCTCCAGTTTCCCTGTATCCCTTCAGCCCCTGGAAGGAGCTGTGAGGTCTCCACACAACCTTCTCCTCTCCAGGCTGAGCAGCCCCAGCTCTCAACCTGCCAACTTTCTCACCTCCCTGAGAATTGCTGAAGGTCTGTCTGAGACTCAAAACCTGGGCAGTGAAGTGTCGGATCAAGTTCAACATCGATCCATGGAAAACAAAGTGTAAGGGAAACAAAATTCCAACCACCTCAGCACCCTGACAGGGGAGAATTTCTTCCTAATATCCGACCTAACCCTGCCCTCTATCCATGGGAAGCCATTCCCCGCTGGGCTCCAGGCCCCTGTCCAAAGTCTCTCTCTCTCTAAAATATAAAATATTTTATATTTTAAATATATATATATATATATAATATTTTAAATATATACATTTATATATATATTAAATATACGTATATATTTATATGCTTATTTATATTTATATATTTATATATTTTTATATATTCATTTATGCATTTTATATTTTTATTATATTTCTATTACTTATTATTTCTATATTTTATATCTTTTATATTTTTAATATTTCTAATTTAAATATTATAAATGCACATTTCTATCTGTAGATAAATATAAATTTGGATGCATTCCTTTGGTTCTCCAAAGGATGATGCAGAGCATCCCCCCGAAGCTCTGCCACCACAACCTTGTTCAGCTCATCCCAAAAAGAATCTGGTGACGTGAGCCTGACTCTGAGGGCTCTGTGCTCACAATGTTCTAAATGGCCCTGATTTAAATTGATATTCAATGAGGGAAGTTAATCATTAATGATGTCCCTGCGCCTGAAATCGAGCACAGACCCACAGGCTCCCTGCTTCCCGTGCTTGTGCCATCATGACATGGCAAACAGGGCTCTGAGAGAGTGGGAGTGGAGGATAAAAGAAAAAAAAAAGGAATTTATGTGGTTTAGCTTAGGTGCTGGGTGAAACTGAGATGCTTTTCATGGTGCTGATGAACATTCTCATCCAAACACTCTCCTCATGGGGTCCCAAACACAAAGAGTATCAGCTGAATACACAATCCCCCATCCCTGTATTCCCTAAACAACCTCAAGTCCTATTCCATAAGGAAAAAGCAAATGTTTTCCCGATATCTCCCTGTTTTTAACCAGTGACATGTGCACTCTGTCACCGACAGGATGAACTCAGAGGGCTGCATGCCAAGCACAGGCAGAGAGACAAAGAATTATCTTTAGAATTCAGGCATAGCCAGCCCGAGGTGTTTAAATCAGAGCAGTATGTGGCAGGACTCAGGTTTTCTTCAGTGTTTAAATCCCCCAACAAACAACCCCCCAACCAAACCAACCCCCCCCGGCAAATCCCTGATTTCTATCTCGCTGCCCCTCACAAAACTGCCCTAAAAACTCATTCTTCCCTGCCCCCCCCAAGCCATTTGATATCAAACCAGCTCCGACTGAACTCCTGCTTCCTGTTAGGACCCTAGCGCTGCTGTGACATTGCTTCTGCAGAGAACCAGCCTCATCCCTCTTTTCCATTAACTTGATTAATTGTTTTTCCATTTGTATTCTTTGTGATGTTCCTCCAAACACTCCACAAATTATCTGGCCTGTAGAAAGCCAGAAGTTGTTTGGCTTTTTTTGTGTTGTTGGTTTTTTTTCCCCCCTTTCCCCCCTTCCTCTTTAAACTCGAGTGCAGCTTGGGAGACTTCAGATCTGCCATTAGTTTTAACTGCTCGGCGTAGACCTGCTGGCACCACCGAGGAGAGGGAGGGCTCCGAGGATGCTCCGGTGTCCCCGGCCAGCACAGAGCCAAAGCCACCCCTGTTATTAGTGCTACTGAACCTACATTTCCCATATTATTAATCAAGAAAGCCCGGCTCTAAATCCAGGCTGCTCCGTGGGTCAGGGAGCTCTCCCCCAAGCTCATTAACCACTCTGGGCACTCATTTACTCCTCCCGCAGCAACCTTTCCCTAATGCACGAGGAGGAAAAATGAAATGCAGGTGATTTTTTTTTTTGGTCGGGGAGGGGTCGGGGTGGCTGCTTGATCTCCCAAATAGAAGCAGCAGGAGCGTTTTGCTTGTCAAGAGGACAGTAATTCTTCAAATCCCCCTCAAGAGATAATGAGTGGCAGCGCGCCGCTTTTGATCTGTCATAATTACGGAATAAAAAGGAGCGGATGCAAAGCTGCTGTGCCACGGGAAGGTCACTCCTTTAAACGCGCAGGATTCCCTCTGTGGCTAATCCCAGCTTGTCCCCAACAGCACAGGCTATTTTTAGGCACGGCAGCGGCCCCGTTACACATCCTGGCCCTATAAAAGCAGCGCCTCTCTGGTGCTTCTCCTCCAGGGCAGCTAATGAGTAGGTAGGGAAACGCTGGCTCCGTGCTTTGCACTTCCATGCTATTCCAAGGAAGGACAGCGGGCCCGTCTCCTCTCTGGCGTCAAACAGTCCCCCCGCAGCATCCAGGCAATTTCAATTATTACAAGGCGACCGTACGAACACGAAGCCCGGCACAAAATAAAGTAATTACACTTAATTAGGCAGCCAAAGAAACAAACAACAACAAAAAAAAAGCCATGGCCCGAGCCTCGCTGCCTTAGATGTAGCCTTTTGTTGACTTAACACAGGACAGGTAGTGAATGAAACTTCAAAGTGTAAGCAGCTAAATTACTGCTTAATTAAGGAGGCCTAGGCAAAAACACAGCAGAGAAACAACGACGACGACAAAAAAAACAAGCAAAAAACCAACAAGCCTTCAATTTTCTGCTGTCAAAGGTATTGAGGCAGAGATCCCCGTCTCAGAGAGGTCCTGAAATTCAGGATTATTCCATTAAGCGGGTGTTTGTGTTCAAAAGGGAGTTTCTGTTAATGCAGGGCTCTCCAAAGGTGCCGGATCAATCCTGCCATTGCCCAAAAGGGACCTGGGTGCAAACAAATTCCTGGCTCACAACCCTCCCTGGCCTGGCAAGCTCCAAGTGCAGATATTCAATCCGGAGTCCTCTGATCTGTGTTCAGAAGGGAGTTTCTGTTAATGCCGGGCTCTCCAAAGGTGCTGGATCAATCCTGGAGCCTGCGAGCACCCAAAAGGGACCTGGGTACAAACAAATCCCTGGCTCACAAATCTCACTGGCCTGGCAAGCTCCGAGTCCACATTTTGACTCCTTCGATCCTCTGATCTACCCCTCACAAGGAACCTTCCCTGGGGAGACAGCGTTGCCAAGTCAGAAATGATGGGAGATATAAAAAAAGTGGGTCTAGGAACACTGGATTTTTGGGTACAACCTCTCTCAGGTTTGCTGTTGCAGGTCCAGGATTGCAGAGGTTGCCAGGGCCCCCTCTGGAAGCCTCCGATGCTTCCATAAGCATCCCACTGCTTTATCACACAAATAAATGTGGGAAACAAGAGCGGGTCTGAACAGCAAATTGTGATGTGTTTTCTGTCACCTCTGGGACAGCAGGGGAGGGGGGGATTCTGCCCCTCTGCCCCTCTGCTCAGGTGAGACCCCACCTGCAGAGCTGCCCCAGCCCTGGGGCCCAGCACAGGGAGGAGCTGGAGCTGCTGGAGAGAGGCCAGAGGAGGCTCCAGGGTGATCAGAGGGATGGAGCAGCTCTGCTGGGAGGAAAGGCTGGGAGAGCTGGGATTGTTCAGCCTGGAGAGAAAAAGCTCTGGGGTGACCTCATTGTGGCCTTCCAGGGCCTGAAGGAGCTGCAGGAAAGATGGAGAGAGACTCTTTACAAGGGATGGAGGGACAGGACACAGGGAATGGCTTCCACTGCCAGAGGGCAGGGATGGATGGGATATTGGGAAGGAATTTTTCCCTGGGAGGGTGGGCAGGCCCTGGCACAGGGTGCCCAGAGCAGCTGTGGCTGCCCCTGGATCCCTGGCAGTGTCCAAGGCCAGGCTGGACATTGGGGCTTGGAGCAGCCTGGGACAGTGGAAGGTGTCCCTGCCCATGGCAGGGGTGGCACTGGATGGGCTTTGAGGTCCCTTCCCGCCCAAAGCACCCTGGGATTCTGTGGTTGCTCTCATCCCACGTGTCACACACACATCCGACAGTCCCCTCTCCCCAGAGGTGCTGAGATTTGCAGGAGACTCCACATCCAACTGAGCCTTTGTTTCATCTCTCTGCCCACTCCAGGTACTTCCCAGTGAGAACAGCCAGAAGACAAAACATCTCCTACAAGGATTTCTGCTGGGCTCAGCTTTTCCCTCAGCAGCGCCTGATGATTCTGCCCCTTTTATCCGCCCTTCCCACCCCCGTTGCCTGTCTCTCACACCTTTTTCCCTTTGATTCCCCCCTCACTCTCGTCTGTCCCTCCTGCTGGCTGTCCATCTCTCCAGAGCCAGGCTTTTCATCCCCCTCTGATGAGCTGCTTCACACTCCCCATCCAGCCTTGGTGGCTGAGATCAGAAGCAGTCCAGGAAGAGGTGAGAAGGAGGATCAAAACCTGCAACTCCATCCTCCTAAATCCTTCACTTCAGCACTTTTAGAGGACTCAAATCTTTTTTTTTTTTGAGGTGGGGAGCTGTGTCAGTCCTGTCCAAGCCCTCCTCGACCAACAAAAGCTACAACCAACCAAAAAAGGCACAAATTTGCTAGAAAACGTCTCATTCTCCGATTCCACATCTCAAAACTGTGTGAGGTGCTCATTTTGGAGTAGCAGCTCCATATCCAGGAATTATTAAACACCAGCTTGTCCCAGAGTTTTTCTTTCGTTTGGCCTGAGGAGACTGCACTGCTGGACTAAAACCACTCCCTCTAAGCTGGGCTTTAAGCGAGCAGGTGGATTTTTCCCAGAGCAAGCTGTGCTTTCTATCCACAGACTGAAAACACTCAAAACCCCTCAGCATTCTCATTCTGGCCCTTTTCCCCAATATTTCTGCAGCAAAAGGTTGGATATCAGGAATAGATTCTTCCCCCAGAGGGTGCTGGGGCACTGAACAAGATCCCCTGGGAATGGACACATTCCCAAGGCTGCCAGAGCTCCAGGAGCACTTGGACACCGCTCCCAGGCACAGGGTGGGATTGTTGGGGTGTCTGTGCAGGGCCAGGGGTTGGATCCATGATCCTGATGGATCCCAGCTCAGGATATTCCATGACTGACACCTAAATCCACAATGCTGAGGCTGGCAGCCTAATTGGGAATGCACAGAGATTAGCACTCCGGGAGTGGCTGTTTCCTCATGGAGTTTGGGGTTCTGCAAACAAAGTCCAGCTTTGAGAAAAAAAGAGAAAAGTATTGAGAAAAAAATTACCTCCCCACCTTCTCCAGCTGAAATTTAGCAGCTCCAGCGTGCTGGGAGCGAGCTCTGGAAGCTGGGAAGCAGTTCCAGGAGGGAAACGCACACGGCCAAACTTCCCCGCGAGATAATGGGATTACACCAGCCCTTGATTAGCTCGACTTCATTATTAATAAATAATAAAAATGTTCAAGGGCTTGGCAAGTTTTCAGTTATTTCATCTCCCTCCCCAGTGCCAAGCACTCCCAGCTCTCCCACTTTGGGCAGGGTACAATGTCCTGCTGTCACCTTTCCCACCGTTCCCTACAGGGACATCCATCAGCACTTTTCCCCAAACCCCCACCAGTTTGCATTTTTGCTGGAGATAGCTTTAGAAGGAGGCACCTCCTCCCTTCTCTACCCCTCACCTGGACACTGTTTTCCACAGGGGTGATGTAAAGACATAAAAAATTCATTTGACAGTCCCGTGTGGATCTCAGGACAGACTCAGCAGCTCTAATCTGCTCTGCAAAGATGAAACACAGCCCTACAGGGCACAATATCGTGTGTTCAGGGCCCTTTTTCTGTCTGGAGCACTCCAGAGCTCCAGCTTTATCTATTAGGATTTATCTTTTAACAATAAACGTGGCAGTTCTGGGTTAATTCAAGGGTTTCACCAGAAATCAATAGGATTTTCACGTGGTTCTCTGCACTGTTCCTTTTTCGGGCAGTGTCAGAAAAAAAGTAAAATAGAGAGAGGGGAAGGCAAGCAGAAATTCAGCAGAATTCCCCCAAGTTCTGCAGCAGATGAGCAGGGCACAAAAAGCAGGCATTATCCTGAAATTGGATGGAAAGAAGACTCCTCATCTCTTCCACCAGGACATAGAAACGATGCTTTTAATTATTTCAGATGAGATGCTACTGGAAATTCTGGGCTCCTGATACGATTCAAATTCAAATGCAGGGAGAGCTCTCCCGTTTCCCCTGCTATGAATGTGTTCATTGAGGAGCAGTCGGCTTGGGAAAGGAGATAAGAGGTTGGAGAGCTCCATTCCTTTTTCCCTGGAGTCACGGGGACAGCAGTAGGAACACACCTACTCGCACCTTCATGCGGGGTTACAACACGCTGGGGATGAGGAAAAAGCCAGAGGCTGCAGCAAAGGATGTTTTTGATGACTCGAGTTTTTTGGGAACTGTCTGGTGGCAAAAGCTCGATATCTGGAGGCAATTGCTACGTCACCAGCTCCCTCTTTTTCCAATGGCATGGAGCCAGGGATTGGCTGTTGACTGACTTCATTTACAAATGATTACAGAGCAGCTGCCTCACCACACCACGGGCTTGTCTAAAACCAGACTGAAATATTGACTGCAGCATATTTTGAGTGAAAGAAATCCTGCAAAAATCAGAAAATCTCTGTCCAGCCCCTTCACAATCCCCTCTCAAATCCATGCGTAAAATTACAGGAGGATTTTTTTGTGTGGCTCGTATCTTCAGGCTGCTGTTACAGCAAAGTACTCCCATCGTATTCCATAGAATCGTGGAATGGTTTGGGCTGGAGGGACCTCAAAGCTCCAAAATTCCATCCCTGCCATGGGCAGGGACACCTCCCACTCTCCCAGGCTGCTCCAAGCCCCAATGTCCAGCCTGGCCTTGGACACTGCCAGGGATCCAGGGGCAGCCACAGCTGCTCTGGGCACCCTGTGCCAGGGCCTGCCCACCCTCCCAGGGAACAATTCCTCCCCACTATCCCATCTAAAACTACTCTCTTTTTACCACCTCTCTCTTTTTACTTCCTAGAGCTAAAGAGAGAAGTCAAGTTTAGAGTCCAGTTCCCAGACTGGTCTCCTGAAGGCTCGGGGAGCTTAAAGACATCCAGAATCTCCCAGAGTTTCATCACAGCTGATCAGTGACAGATAAATCTGAGGTTCTTTCAGCAGAACCAGTCCTGAGCTTTCATAAAAACTGATTTTTGCTGCTCTGGGGAGGAGGGCTCAGGAACGTCCTCCCTGCCTTGGGAAGGGCAGTAATGGGATAGGAGTTGGGGAGAGGGCTAAGGAGACAGACCTCCTTCTCTCTAGGGCTTCCACAGCCCTGGGGAAGAGCCAAGAGATTCCTTCCCTGTTCCCAAACCGCCTCCTCCCTCAGCCATTCCCTGCAGTCGGGACATCTCGCCTGCTCGGAGGCAGCTGCTGGATGAAAGGAAGCAGGGGTGGGATTGCTCCTGGCTGAATAACCCATTAATCCCAAGACATGACACAACAAACCCCTCGTTCCCACTTCCCAGTTTCGTCTTCCTCCTCTCCCCAGGGCATTTGTGGGGCTGCGATGCTCATCCCTGGAGCAGTCCAGCCTTTTCCACGGAGCTCATGGCTCATTTTCCCAACCACAGCAATTTCACAGCTCAGTTTCCCTTTCCTAACCGTGCTCAGGCTGCTCCTTTTCTTTCATCCCAAGGCTTTCTGGCACGGGCCTCAACTTTCCAGTTGAGAAATGATGGCCCGAGGGCCACCAAAACCACAGCTTTGGCTTTTTTCCTCACAAGGGATTCCTTCACCGCCCCATAAATCTCAATATTAAGTAATTTGAGCAATTATCTGTCCATTTTTATAAGCATTCATCTGAATCATCTGCACCCATGCACACACCCAGGACCAGGCAGGAAGAGTTTCCACCGTGCTGCTGACAGGTATTTTACTAAAAGCTCCTAAATTGCTTTATTTTTCATGAAACAATAAATTAATAATATTTGGTTAATGGGAAGAAATATAGCAGCAGGTTTGCTCTGGGATATTTATAAATGCACCGGAAGATCATGGAATACCAATGTGGGTTGGGTTGGAAAAGACCCTCAAGCTCATCCTGTTCCACCCCTGCCATGGGCAGGGACACCAGGACATCCTGGGATAGTGGAAGGTGGCAGGGTATGGAACTGGAGGAGCTTGAAAGCCCTTTCCAACCCCAGCCATTCCCTGTCCTGTGATTCCACACCCAGGGAATTACTCAGATACCAACAGAACTGGCACAATATAAAACCTCCTCGGAAAGGAGAAAGAGATTTTATGGGAAGCTGTTTGAAATAAAGATGCTAATAACCCATCTTCTTTCCAGCTCAAACATTTTATCCTCATTTCTTTTTAAAAAATGTGATGAAAGCCACCCTTTTCTATCATTTCTGAGCAGAAGGGCTCAACGTTCAGCTGGAAAAGGCGGTGCTCTCCCAGATGTTTTTATTCTGTGTCCAGGAGGTCTCGGCCGGAGTGCAGGATCCCGTGTTGCACAACACGTTCCCTGGAAGTAAGAACCAGCTGGAGTGAGCCCAGAGAGCTGCTGCCGTGGCATCCACCTGGGATAACCCCATTCGTCCATTCCAGGTTACCTGAGAAGGGCTGGGCAGAGGAGACACACAATAACCGCCCTCAAAGTGATGAAAACCACAAGGAAGCAGATCCCACATTCTGCAGGAGCAGGATAAGGACTAACAGGGAGTTTATAACAGAGAGGTGAATATTGGGAGAGGTCCAGGAAAGTCTCCAGCCCTCTGCAACTCAGATGTTGCAAGAATTTCACCCACCTATGACTGGGAGATTATTCTTCGATTCTCCAGCCCACCATGACTCACTTGTTTAACCTTCCTTTACCTCTTCTTAATCTGAATTCCTGAATGTGGGACACCCCACAAGGCCCGGCTGCTTGGAAAGCAGGGCCATGGGAGCAGATGTTTCTGGTGAATCAGCTCTCCTTCAAGCACAGGCCTGTAAAGCGAGAGGGAAGGATGAACAGCTCAGCCTGCCCTGGGAGCAGCCAGCTCTGAGCTTCAACCACCAGCAGATCAGAGAATCATGGAATATCCTGAGCTGGGAGGGATCCATAAAGATCATCAGCTCTTGTTCCTGCACAGACACCCCAACAACCCCCCCCTGGGCATCCCTGGCAGCGCTGCCCAAACGCTCCTGGAGCTCTGGCAGCCTCGGGGCCGTGCCCATTCCCTGGGGAGCCTGGGCAGTGCCCAGCACCCTCTGGGGGCAGAACCTTTCCCTGATCCCCAGCCTGAGCCTGCCCTGGCCCAGCCCCAGCCGTTCCCTGGGTGCTGTCCCTGTCCCAGGGAGCAGAGCTCGGAGCTGCAGCCCCCGGTGAGCTCTGCCCTCAGTCTCCTCCAGTGAACAATCCCAGTGCCCTCAGCCTCTCCTTGCATGGCCCTTCCAGACCCTTCCCCCTCCCCGTGTGCCTCCTTTAGACCCTCTCCAACGGACTTAGATCCTTTTCTAACCCTCTGTTCTCCTCCCCACCCTGCCTTGCTAAAGCCACCTGAGCCTACTGTCCCTAGGGATGACTTCCTCTGGCAAAGAGCTCCCAAGGTTGTCTCTGAGGGGCAGCACCAGCCAGGTGTGCTGAGAAGAGGAGAAGCACAGGTGTAAAGAGGAGTGTACAGGTGACATTCCCATGGGATTAACCATCACTTCCTCCTTCCCAAGCAGGCTGCAGAGAACACGCAGCAAGGTGCCTCCGAGGGATGATTCCAAAGGCGTTTTCCCGAGCTGCTCACCCCACGCACGTCCTTCCAATCACAGAGCTCCACTGAAGAGTTTGCTCTGAATCACCGGCAGATTTAATATCTTACCACATCCCGATTGCGGGAAGAAACTCTGCTGGAATTTGACTGGAATTTACAGAACGATACCAGAATCAAGGTGCTGATAATTCCCTCAGGGACATTTTGTGGCATTGAGGCAGACTCTCTCTTTTGTCACTGTGACATGGAAAGCCAGAATTCAAAGGAATGGGTTTAGAAATGCTTCCCCAGCCAGGAAAAAGCCAGGGAAAGAGAACAGGCCTCAGGAAATAAAAATATACGTAAGACTTTTTTTAAAAATGTATTTGCAAGGGGAAATAGTCCGACGTGTGTGCTTTTAAAAGAGCTCATCGCAACTCTGGAGCACCAAATTTGAGCATTTCTCTAAAAGCAGAGAAGTGAGAAAGGTCTCAAAGAAGAGCCAGAGGGAAGTGAGGCAATGGCGGAGCTTTCAGTCCTGTTTAATTTCAGTCCTGTTTAATTTCAGTCCTGTTTAATTTCAGTCCTGTTCGGTAATGATCTGGATGAGGGGAGCAAGTGCAGCCTCAGTCGGTTCATGGAGAACACTGAGCCAGGTGGGAGTGTGGATGTGCCGGAGGGCAGGAAGCTCTGCAGAGGGATCAGGACAGGCCGGATCCATGGGCCGAGGTTCAGCAAGGCCGAGTGCCGGGTCCTGCCCTGGGCTCACCCCAAGCCCTGCAGCTCCAGGCTGGGGCAGAGGGGCTGGAAAGGGCCCCTCGGGAAAGGCCCTGGGGGTGCTGTGCCAGCGGCCGGACAGGAGCCCAGGGTGCCCAGGGGGGCACGAGGCCAATGGCCCCTGGGCTGTGCCAGCCATGGGGTGGCCACAGGCCCAGGGCAGGGCCCGGCCCCTGGGCTGGCCCTGCTGAGGGACCTCGAGGGCTGTGTCCAGTTCTGGGCCCTCCCGGCCAGAGAGCCCTGGAGGGGCTGGAGCGTGTCCAGGGCAGGGAACGGAGCTGGGGAAGGGGCTGGAGCCCCAGGAGCGGCTGAGGGAGTTTTTAAGCCAAGTTTAAGGGTGCGAAAGTGCAGCTAAATCTTTCTGAATGCTAACAGCCCTTTCGCATTTCAGCTGGCAGGTCTCAGGTGGATTTCAGACTAATTACCTCAAAAGACACCTGCTCACAGCTGGGGAGCAGCTGTGCAGCTCTGGAGTACTCAGAGTTTAAGAAACCTGATCTTTTAAGTCGGCAAAACCATGTAGTCCACAGAAATGCTTGATAGGAAACAATCAATGAATTCTAGTATTAAATGGAATTAAAAAGCTGCTTCCTGAATTGCAGCCAGGAGCTCATTGCCTTAAACCAACAAAACCTTTCTAAATTTTGCAGTGCAGAGCAGGAGCTGGATTTTGTAGCTTGAAACACCCTGCTCTTCTCTCTTTCTTCGTTTCCTCCAGTACCTCCCTCTACCTCATGGATTGTGTTTAAGTGATCGTCATGCCCTGTCTGCAATGCAAAAGAGTTTGTGCTGTCTGGTTTTCCACTTAATCCCAGAATCCCAGGATCCCTGAGGCTGGAAAAGCCCTCCCAGCCCATGGAGCCCAAGCGGTGCCCGATGCCCACCTTGTCCCCAGCCCAGAGCTCTGAGTGCCACGTCCAGGCCTCCCTTGGACACCTCCAGCCATGGGGACTCCAAACCTCCCTGGGCAGCCCCTGCCAAGGCCTGAGCACCCTTTCCAGGCAGAAATTCCTGCTGCTGTCCCACCTGAGCCTCCCCTGGCCCAGCCTGAGGCCGTTTCCCCTTGTCCTGTCCCTGTTCCCTGGGAGCAGAGCCCGACCCCCCCCCGGCTGCCCCCTCCTGTCAGGGACTTGTGCAGAGCCACAAGGTCCCCCCTGAGCCTCCTTTTCTCCAGGCTGAGCCCCTTTCCCAGCTCCCTCAGCCGCTCCTGGGGCTCCAGCCCCTTCCCCAGCTCCGTTCCCTGCCCTGGACAAGCTCCAGCCCCTCAGTGTCCTTCTAGTGGGGGTCCCAAAATAGGGTCTCATCTCCTGCCTGGCAGATGTGGCCACATCTGGGCTTCATCTGTGACCTCTGGATCAGACTGAGGGCTCTCACCTGTTGTGTGCCCTGATCTCCAGGCTCACAGTGTCCTCTCAAGCCGTGATATTTATCTAATACCCATCCCAACCAGAGCAGTTTGGGAAAGTCCCAGGGGATCTCAGAGCCATCCCACAGGGAAGGGGCAACCTCTGTGCATTGCCACAGGTCTGGGAGCCAGGACGGAGCTGCCATTACCTTTAGTCACAAGTGATTGTGCCACGCTGGATTTTAGGGGCCGGCAGAAATAAGAGCGATTGGGAAGATCAGGAATGTTCAGGCTGTGGAATGAGCATGGAAAGGCAGCCGAGGGAATATCGGTCAGCAAGGCAAATTGCTTTTTGCAGCTGCCAACCCGCTTGTTTTGCTGTTCCCATTTTACACCACCAGCTCGATCACCTCAGCCAACCTGACACAAACACCTCAAATTTCTCTTCCCGGACTTCATCTCTTCTCCTTGTCCAACACACTCTGCCCACACAACAGGAATAAATTATTCCATGGGATCTTCACGCCCATCTTTAGACACGAGAGCAACAAAGACGCTTCTCACAGTTGTAGCGATGCACACAGCTAAACCTGAATTACTGCTGAACACAAAAACACGCACCAGCCTTATCCGAGGAGCTGCAGCACCTCTGGAAATCATGAACTGATCAGCAGCAGCGGTTCAAGTTCCTCGTTTTCCTAGGAGCATTAATATTTAGGTCTTCCTGCCTGAAACATTTGGAAAGCCTCGTTAAAAAAGTTGTCGGACAAGCCAGGCTCCGCAGTGTCTGTTTGGAAATCCAGCCCTTCCAGCACAGGAAAAACCACACATGGGGCAGAAAGGATAAAATCCACTTCAAAAGGAGCAACCGAGGGTTTCAGCACCACCCCGGTCCCCAAGTGGATCAAGCCAGCACAGGATGCACCACGATTGTGTTGGAAAAGAACAAGGAGCAAGGCATGGCACTGATTAGCAGCTCTGAGGAGGCAGCACAGGGAATTCGAGCTGAGTTTGTGTAGCTTGAGTTTGGGACGTGTCAGGGATTGCAGGGGTTGGCAGGACACTCCAGGGAGTCAGCTCACCTTCCTAATGACCCTCCTTCAGAGCAGAAAGGCTCCTTGGCCTCAAAGACCCTTTGCAGAGGCTGATCTCTCACCGTGACACATTGCTGAGCATTAAAGTGGGGGTCTGCACCCAACTGGATCAAGAAGCCACGGAGATTTTGCCCTGGCAGCTGGGTAAGTGTGAAGGCACACCTCTGGATGCTGTTAGAAGCACAAACTCTGCAGTTGCTATTGAAATCCACAGCTCAGCTGATGAGCAGGAGTGGGGAACACCAGGTTGGAGATTTCTGTGTTCCAGAGGGTCATCAGAACTATCAGAACGAGGAACAGCCCTGCAGCCTTTGGGGACTGCTGCTTGTGCCGCCCCCTGCCATGGGCAGGGACAGCTTCCACTGTCCCAGGCTGCTCCAAGCCCCAATATCCAGCCTGGCCTTGGGCACTGCCAGGGATCCAGGGGCAGCCACAGCTGCTCTGGGCACCCTGTGCCAGGGACTCACCTCCCTCACAGGGAACAATTCCTTCCCAATATCCCATCCAGCCCTGCCCTCTGGCAGTGGGAAGCCATTCCCTGTGTCCTGTCCCTCCCATCCCTTGTAAAAAGTCCTTCTCCATCTCTCTCCTCAGCTCCCTAAATGTCCTCAGGAAGTCACAACACATTCACCGGACAAGAGGGAAGGATGAACAGCTCAGCCTGCCCTGGGAGCAACCAGCTCTGAGCTTCATTCACAAGCAAATCAGAGAATCATGGAATATCCTGAGCTGGAAGGGACCCACAAGGATCATGGATCCAGCTCCTGGCCCTGCACAGGCACCCCAACACCCCCACCCTGGGCATCCCTGGCAGCGCTGTCCAAACGCTCCTGGAGCTCTGGCAGCCTCGGGGCCGTGCCCATTCCCTGGGGAGCCTGGGCAGTGCCCAGCACCCTCTGGGGGAAGAACCTTTCCCTGATCCCAGCCTGAGCCTGCCCTGGCCCAGCTCCATGTTCTTTTGAAGTTTGTTCAGTTTCTTCATTGAGCAGATTTTCAATCCTACAACTGGCACATGAATCCCAGACAATTCCTGAGTCCTGGTTGCATCCTCACAGATTCAGCTGTCTGAGCTGATTGCATTTACCTGGTGTTTCTCCATTTCAAACAAAGTTCGTTGGGTGTTTTTTTCCCAAAGGAATTGGAAAGAGATGAAGGCAACCCTCTGGAGAGCCAGAGGGATTTGTGAGACCTGTGGGCCAACCTTGATTCCTATTTATCCTCCCTGCACAGGTCACCTCTATCTTGGGGGATCCTTGACGTGCATAATGCCTAGAGAACTAGGAGGAAATGAAGAAAGAGAATTTCATTTAAAACGAATCCCATTTAAAAGGAATTCAGTGGCACATCCAGCCGTGTAGGAAGAATGACTGCAAAGAGGTGACAGTAATTAATGGTCAGACTTGATCATCTTAAGGTCTTTTCCAACCTAAACAATTCTATAATTCCATGATCCATTCTTGTTAAGAGCTTTTTGATGTTCTAAACACATCCTGATATGAAGATTTTTACAAAGAAAGAGTAAAAGTTGGGTACATGTCCCGGTGTCAGACAAAATTCGGAGGAAGGCTCTGGGAGGAACGTCTCCTCTATAGAAGGCAGGGTACAGCCACCCCTCCCCCACCAGGGTCGGGAAAAAATTCCACAAAGGAAAGGGAAGGAAGCAAAAACTCCCAGGGAGGTTCTGATGTTCTGGTGCTCTGAACAGTCCAGAGGAGAAGAAGAAAAAAAACCCAAAGTCCGAGGGAAACAAAGGAGTTGAACTCTCCGTCTCTCTCCTCCGAGAAAAGGAGCCCAGAGCCGGGGAAAGCAGGAAGGTGCCTCTGCTCTGGGGGGCAGCAGCAGCAGCAGCTCTCTCTCCCTGTGTCCTTGAACACAAAAACTGTTCTGAAAAGTTCCTCTGGCTTTTTTCTTTCTCTTGCACCCAATTTTAAAGCCACAGAAAGGCACAGGAATCATGGCTGGGCATGGAGCAAGCGATAGGGGATACACAGCATAAAGTCACTCCAAGACAGGACAAAATAAACTCTTGTTGGGAACACGACCTAAACAAACCTTAGGCAAAACAGGGAGGTGCTAATGGCTGTATTTTATCAAAGCTAGACTGATAATTAAATTATTAACAGTGGTTATTTACATATTAAGTGTTGACTTCACTGACCTGTAGTCACCTACGTATGTTTTTTGAGGCTGATCACTCCTCTTCTGCCATACCATGATTTCTGTCGAGTTTATTAAAATGGATATTATTTTTCTTGCCTGCTAAGGTGGTTGAAATTCGCTGCTGGCTTGGATCAAGCTGCAATTTCAGCTTCCCATTTTATAAAAACTGGACTGCAGCAGTCAGAACTCCTCACTGCTTTCTTTGCACGGCAGGGCAGCAAAGTCCTTTATCCCTGAAGTGACTGCCAAGATCTAATTTAATCTCAGGAGAAGTAAAGGGCACAACTCAAGGCAGGCAATATAACAGGCCTCTTCTTCCATATTTTCCTTTTCCCCCTGTGCTCCTTCAGCACTACAGTTTCCTGTAAGAACTGGAATTCATCTCTGAAAATACTGTCTTCGCTGACAATCTTGTAAAATGTTTCTGCAGTTGGTTTGCAGGCAGAACAATTCTAATTTTTTTAAAATTAAGATATCCAACTATCACAATTCCAGCCTGTAATTAAGTCCTTTATAAGCTCCTAATTTTTATTTGTAGGCTTGTTGTTGTCAGGGCCTTCCTAAATTTGTCATTCTCCTTGCGGTTCATGTATCAAAGACAAACATCTTGTAAGAACATTCTGGAATTTTTAAGCACGGAATGTGTGGCTAGTTCACCACTAAAGCACCGTCCCCTGCATGTGGAGAAAGCACAGTTGGTGCTTTTAGGGTCCTGCATCCGTGGAAGTGAGGGCAGCTTGAGCCACGGGATGATCCTGCAGCCTTCCAGCTGAGAATGATGTCCCAGAAACAGCTGGAAATGAACTGGGGTTCCCAGCACAGGGAGGACACGGAGCTGTTGGAATGAGTCCAGGGGAGGCCATGGAGATGATAAGGAAAGGCCGGGAGAGCTGGGATTGTTCAGCCTGGAGAGAAAAAGCTCTGGGGTGACCTCATTGTGGCCTTCCAGGGCCTGAAGGAGCCAACACGGAGAGAGACTTTGGACAAAGGGATGGAGGGACAGGACACAGGGAATGGCTTCCCACTGCCAGAGGGCAGGGCTGGATGGGATATTGGGAAGGAATTGTTCCCTGGGAGGGTGGGCAGGCCCTGGCACAGGGTGCCCAGAGCAGCTGTGGCTGCCCCTGGATCCCTGGCAGTGCCCAAGGCCAGGCTGGACATTGGGGCTTGGAGCAGCCTGGGACAGTGGGAGGTGTCCCTGCCCATGGCAGGGGTGGCACTGGATGGGCTTTAAGGTCCTTCCAACCCAAACCATTCCATGATTCTGTGAGTCCAGTGCTGTTTTTTGCCACGTCTCAGTTTTCACAGAATCATGGAATGCCCTGCCTTGGGAGGGACCCACAAGAATTCCGGCTCCTGGCCCCGTACAGGACCACCCCAAACTTTCGTGCTGTTTATGCTGGTGCTTCCCTAAACCCTTGCAGTCCTCCTCCAACCCTCCCAGCCATGCAGTACCTGCTCCAAACCCTCACACCACATTCCTGCAGCATCCCACATTCCCAGCTTCCCCAACCCCTGGGCTGTGCCCACAGCACCTGGATCGTTCCGAGACTGATTTTGAAACGCTCCTGGAAATTCCACCCTGCCATTCCACGTGTTGGCTGCACCCCCAAACTATAACCAGCCCTCCTCAAAGCAGGTTTGTGGCTGTCCACAGCTGTCGTTCCTGTTCCCAAATCCAGCTTTGGTACCTCTATTCCGAGTCCAGCCGCACTCAAGACACAGGATTTGGGGTGAGAAAAGGGGGAATTTGTCACAGGTCAGAGCGGGGATTGAGACCAGGACACTCCTCAGCATCCAACAGCTGCCTTGGGGACTTCCAGCACACATGGGCCGCTGTTATCCTCTGGGAGACTTTTTGGAAGTGGAGGCTCATTAACATCAGGGCAGGCTGCAGCATCTGGCCGCAAGAACATCAATTAGCTGCCTACCAGGGTCTCCAGCAGCAAACAAAGGCAGCCTTCCAGCGCTCAGACCGAACGGGTTTGTAAAAGAAATCGGCTACAAGCTCAGGCAGTCGGTGCCAAGTCAGCTCTGTGTTCACCAGGTTTGCTACAAGAAACAGAGGAAATGGGGGTTTGGCTTTCTAACAAAGGAACATCCTTTGGGACCTAAAGAAAGAAAAAAAAACATTTCCTGTCTGCCACTTCAACCGAGGATGCAGAGCTGCTCCGGAGAAATCTTTTTTCCCTCGGAAAAAAGCGGCACTGCTGTACTTACCCTTCCTTGAATCATTGCATCTTTCTGCACCCAATTTCCATCGGCTCTGCCTGGGGACAGCTCTGTCGAAGCTGCTGTAACTGGAAACAATTCAAAAGGAAACACGGAGGAGTTCCATGGAAGGGGTGCTGTCATTCAAAAGCATTCCAGCAGCTGGGAGCACCTCGGAGATGTTCCCAAGCCTTGGGAGTTAGAGGCACCCAGAGTGATTTTTAAAAACAGGGGAACTACCCAAGGCAACAAAAATCTGCAGCAAAGGAATGAGCTGAACCTGCTCCCAAAGAATCCCAGGATTCGAGTTGTTCCTCTTCACTGTCAGCAGAATAATGGGAACTCATCCCTGGAAGAACTAAAATCCACAGCCAAAGCCTTGACTGCAGACACGTTGCTGACACCCCTGCCATGATTTAGGTGCTGAGCTCACTGCACTTCACCCTTTCCTGCTCTCCAGTTCCTCTTGCTGGCAGTGGGATTTTTGGGGGAAAGCAGAAAGCTATCCCCAAGGTAGAAAAAAGTGGGGATTTCTGGCACTGGCTTGAAGCAAAGACAGATCAGCCCCCAACTTTGAAAGGCCCCAGAAATGCGGCCACAGTGGCAATTTAGAACCTCTTCATTGCTAAGCAGCATCATCATCCAGGCTCACCAGGATGCATCAGCTGTTCCACAGGGTGCTTTGTCCACACCACAGGGCATTCCCATGGCCAGGGCTTGGGACATCTGGATGACCAAGAGGATCAGCTGTCCCTCTGTCCAGCTGTTCAACATCTGCTGCCCAGGTGCTGCAGGGACAGCAAAGCCAGGGCACTTGGGATGCAGCAGCTCGGGCTGGCAGCTCTGGAATGCCCGGATGGGCAGTGGCAGCTCTGGGATGCCCGGATGGGCAGTGGCAGCTCCGGAATGCCCAGCTCATCCCGAGGCAGCCTGGAGCCAGCCCTGACCCTCACCTGCTCCACACCGAGTTTCTGCCCGGGGAACGTTGGACAAACATTGCCAAACTGCCGATTTGATAACAATAAAAGAGCAGGAACAGCAGAGAATCACGGAAAGAATCGTGGAATGGGTTGGGTTGGAAGGGATGTCAAAACTCATCCCATTCCACCCTCTGCCATGGGCAGGGACACCTTCTGCTATCCCAGGGTGCTCCAAGCCCTGTCCAACCTGGCCTGGAGCACTTCAAGCACCAATGCAGAGTCAAACTTCTGCCCCTCTTGTGGTTTTATGAATGACTGATACCAAATTAAACCAAAGGGATTAAATGAGGCTTTTAAATGAACTTACACCAGGTTTAACCCGGTGACCACAGAGCAAACTTGGCATCAGGTGCATGAACCTGCAGCCTGTTTGTTTTACAAACCAATCTGGGTTTCTGTAAAGTCTCTCTGTGGGTTTCACAGGGCAAATATCAACAGAAAACTGTTTCTCAGCACAATTCTGTAGTCAATTTCAATGAAATTCTGCTTAATCATACATAAGCCTGAAGGGATAAAAGCAAACCAGCCCCAGGCTGGCTGCGCAGGAACAGGCCAAACACTGAGAAGGATCTCATCCAAGCAGGAATTTATTTGGGATGGACTAAAAGCCGCAGAGATCGAAGGAGGAGAATTGGTAAAACCCAAAGAAAGCAGAAGGCAGAGGTCAGCAGCTCCCTGCCAAGGAGCAGGGACAGGCTCCCTGTGTGTGCACTGCCTGCAAAAGAACCGCTGGAAGCTGTGAGCATGGGAACGAACTGGATAATCCAAGGGGATCCAGCAGCAGCAGCTCCAGGCTCACTGGGATTGTGGACCCGAGGTAATGAGTGTAAGGTCTAAAATCAACAGCAGTGACCTCACAAACACCCCTGTAACAGGCCATGATTAAATCAGAACCAGTGCTGCCATCCCGCAGCAATTCCAGCTTTTCCACCTTGAAACATCCCTGCCTTTGGCTGCAGCCAGCATTCCCACCGTGGGGTGTGTGGGAAGGCATTGCCAAAGAACGTGGAAAAGGGGAGCAGTTTGTGACTGTGTTTGCACAGTCTTGCAAGAAACGCTCAAAGTTTAGGGATCTGTGGAAAGAATCCCAGAATGTGATACCTTGAGTGGCCACCTAAACCACAGAGACTGGGCAAGGATAAGAGAATAAAAGGAGGTGTTTATTTGAAGGGCCTTCAAAGGCTCACCCTGGGCAGTCCAGAGGCTCCACCCCAGATGGACCCTGGGTCACGGGTTCTTCACCCTTTGATAAGTTTGGTTCATTTGCATCTCAGGGTTCATTCTCCAATGATCACCTCAGTTCATGGTGGAATTACCCCGAGTTTGCCCCCCTTGAGAGGCTTTGAGTTGACACATTTGGGGCCCGGTGTCCTTGGAGTGGAAGCCTGCAGAGGTTTGTTGTGTGTGAGCAGCAGGAGAGAACAGCAGCTCCCAGGGCACAAGGAACTGCAGAGTCACACACCAGGCAGGGCAGGGTTTGAAACATAGAAAAGTTAAAACCTAAGGCATCAAATGGTTTGGGTTGGAAGGGACCTTAAAGCCCATCCAGTGCCACCCCTGCCATGGGCAGGGACACCTTCCACTGTCCCAGGCTGCTCCAAGCCCCAATGTCCAGCCTGGCCTTGGGCACTGCCAGGGATCCAGGGGCAGCCACAGCTGCTCTGGGCACCCTGTGCCAGGGCCTGCCCATTCTCCCAGGGAACAATTCCTTCCCAATATCCCATCCATCCCTGCCCTCTGGCAGTGGGAAGCCGTTTCCCCTCTTTCAGTCATTCCAGGCCCTTGGAAATAGTCCCTCTCCATGTTTTCTGTGGGTTCCTTCAGGCACAAACCTCTCCCACCCCCTATCCCAGGATGAGATCCTGGCCTACAGCCTGCACCCACACTGATGCTGGTGGAACAGAATTCCATGAGACATCCATGAGAAGCCTGACTCCCGTTTGGCTCTGGGCTGCCCTGGGGAAGCACATCCCGAAGTGTGGCTTGCAGCTGATGAGGAACTTTGATTCATGTTAACTGAGGGCATTTACTCTGTGGAGAACCTGCAACATTCGCTGTCTTCACATTATTAAAAAAAGAAAGGAAAAATTTGCATTCCAGCATCTGATTGTGGCCCGGGCAGCTGGAATTTGAGTGGATTTGTGACACGCTGAAGTTTCTGTGCCTGATCCTTGCAGAGCTGTTGGAGAAATAGAGATGCTTTATCAACAACAACGCAAGCAGCCCTCGGAAATCCTCTTGGAAAAGGAGCTGTTTGGACACATGGAGATTCATTCCAGCCCCTTGCATCCAGGGGACACACGCCAAGGGTTTAGGAGACTGTTGCTGTGCCTCAGCCAGCAAGGCTGAGGGGGAATTTGAGCCAGCTCCTGAGGGAATCTGATGATGCAAGAGATGCACTGTTAATGAGGTACTTAACTGGAAGCAGCTCGGCATGAAAGGCCGATGTCAAGGACTGCAGGAAGCTTTTCCCGCTGATTCATGTGGATCTGGACCTCTGCACCCAGAAACCCCCTTGCACCCCACTCATTCATCCAGCTCCAGCTTGTCCAAGCACTCAGCTGCTTCCAGGAACCGGGAGTTTGGCAAGACTCGGGCCGATGCTTTGGGCTTCTTCATTTTTGTAGGAGGAAGAGAGGAGAGATTTTTTCTTTCTCATTCCAATTGTGCAGTTCAGCTCCTTTTGTTTCTCTCTCCCCATAAATCACAGTGATGTGGGGTAGAGGAGACTTTCCAGTCAGAAATTGAGGAATTTAATTAGGGAGATGTTGAAGTTGGTGACATTTATTGCCCAGCTAAAGCTGGAGCTGTATATTCTGTGTAGTCCATACAGTCTAGGGATTTTCTGCATCACCTCCAGTTGCTGCCAGAACCTAAAATAATGCACCCCAAAGCTTCATTTTGCCGTGGTTAGAGAAATCTGGGCTGGCCAGTTAGATTTCTTTTAGAGGCCATGTACTTCAGAGTAGAGTTCTGTATTTATCAGGGGGGAAATGAGGGAAAAGGGACCTTAAAGCTCACCCAGTGCCCCCCCTGCCAGGGGCAGGGACACCTTCCACTGTCCCAGGCTGCTCCAAGCCCCAATGTCCAGCCTGGCCTTGGACGCTGCCAGGGATCCAGGGGCAGCCACAGCTTCTCTGGGCACCCTGTGCCAGGGCCTGCCCACCCTCAGAGCCAGGAATTCCTTCCCCATATCCCATCCATCCTTCTCTCTTTTGGTTTGAACCCATTCCCCCTCGTCCTGTCACTACAACACTTTTGCCTTTCAGATTCAGAAATAGCACCAAATATTTTTTACTTTATTTCTTGCTTCCCTGTTCCCCTGTCCTGGTTTGAGACAAAATTTGGAGGAACGCTCTGGGAGGAACGTCTCCTCTATACAAGGCAGGGTACAGCCACCCCTCCCCCAACGGGGTCGGGAAAAAATTCCTCAAAGGAAAG
>VZTA01018352.1:3050-58784 GCA_013398855.1 Mohoua ochrocephala
TTTCATTCTGCTAAAGCCAACACTTTGAGGTGACTGAAAGAAAATTAATAATGGGCTGACAAATTTGTCTTTTTCTTAATTATCATTTTTTAAATAAGGGTATTTTGGGTTGAGTATGAAATGTGGCAAAGAATTGAAGAAATCTCATGAAAACTGTGTTCTCTGCTATTGATAGCTCGGCATCTGTTTACTGGAACAAGTATGGACACAATACACCTCATGCGGTGTGTACATATATGCATGTATACATTTAAAGTTCTATACTAGATGGATATCCTTTAGCTTGGGGTTCCAACAATTTTTACTATATTTGCAGGGGTTTGCTGATTTGTTTTTGATGATGCTTTATTTTGGATAGATACAGAGATCTTATAACTGTTAATGGTAGAAATATTCATTAGGGGTACTTAGTAAAGTTTCTTTATTTAAGACAGCGGTCCTATTACGTAGGTATCAGCTAAATACAAAAAAGCCGTTCCTCATATGGATAAGTTTTTGTGACTCTATTAAAGAAGGTCCACAAGCTTAATATTGATTAAGAACCTAGTCCTATTCAATGAAAATAAGTTGTGCTTTCATTACTGACTTTTCCCTGTGTCCCAACAGCAAGGATTAAAGCCAAACTGAGAAACTCATATTTGTTAAATTAATTTCTTTGGCTTTTTCAGCTCACAATTTCCAAAACCTAGTTCAGTCCTCAGTCAAAGATCATGATTTTCTTCATCCCCTAATGTTTTCAGGCATGAAAAAACAAAGTATTAAAATGTGTAACAGATTGATTAGTGGCAGAGTAATTCATCCTCATTCGTATAATTTCAGATTAGGATCAACTGCTTTAATTTCAATTGTAAATTTTTAGACTGTTACCTGACTAGCAGCTGGTCCATAAGGATTATTTTAAAATACTGTAAAAGGAATTACCTTCTTTATTATGTAGTCATATGCCGGGGGCTGAAAGGTGAAGATTTAGAGTTTCATAATTTCTAACCAGCTATCCCTGGGGGGCAGAAATGGGTCATCACCTCTCACTCCTGTATCCTCTGGAAAGAAAAATATCTCTGCTGCCTTGCACCAAAAGAATTGATGTGGAGCCCTTCAGCTTGATTCCTGCCTTACTGGCAGCACAGATCTTCTCTTGACTCTCCCTTCTTGGTTTGTCTCAGAGCCCCAGAAGAGACCAGACAGAGTATAGATAATTATGAATGAAGGGCTGTAAAAGATGTGAGAATCGCCTCCATACTTCAGCTTATGTCAGCTTAAAATGGGCTCCAGGTATTTGTTTCACTTGTTGCTTCAAATATTGCTACAGTGGAAGCTCACTGATCTTTAAATTATTATGGAACATTGACATTCGCATTAAATGGTGTCTATAACAACAGTTATTAAAGGAAGTTTTTAAGCATAACTGAGATGCAGTTAAAGTTGGTTGTAAGTGTTTCAACTTTTGAATTTGCAGCTTAAGAGAGAGTGGTTGCTTTGCAAAACTTGCAGTGAAAAATGCATCTCCAGCCACGGATATATATATAAAAATATGTACATGCACAAGTATGCTTATGGCAGGCAGTATTGCTGTCCTGTTGAAACGTTAGGAAAGAACACACTGTAATTCAAAAGGAACAATCCAACTGATAAGTGTGATGTACATTAGAAAGGCAGACAAATAAATGTGATAGTGTTCATGTGTACAAGTACCAGCCAGACAGGGATGGTAAAGTAGCAGATGAAAGAGTAATGAAGGTGCAATTTATATTCAGATAATAACTGCAGTTAGGATTTCCCTCCCAGTAGCATTCCTGTAGCTGGAAGTGACACTTTATTGCCCTTAGTGTAACACGTTTGGCAATGAGGCGTGTTGAACATTCACAAAGTTTTTGAAGTTAGGATGCTGAAGTACACGAAAGATAAGGAACAGTGCAAAAAGGAGAGTGCTGAGATTGATTGTCATTTGCCACGTCACTGCCACATTGTGTGGATGGGACTAAGCCAGTAAAGGAGAATATTGTAAAAGGCAAACAAATAGGAAATTAAAAGATCGAGAGCCAAAATAAATGGAGAGGAGTCTTGCTTCAAAGTAGCAATAGACTGGAATTAAACTTCTTTAGAACTGCAGTTGTGTCTGCAGCCTTGGTGAGGGATTGGCACTGAGGGAAGCCTGTGAAAGGAAGGTTCAGCTGAAAGGCATTTGGAACAGCAGCAGAACCCTTTGAGGTGCGGAAATATGTATTTGCTCTGCTGTCCTTATCTGTTACTTATTGTTCTATAGAAATCAATGATTTTGCATGGAATTCTGACTGCAATACTTAACCTGTGTTCTTTTGGTGAAAATATTAGTCGAATTGCAGTAAAAAATCTGGCAGATGTCTGGTGGGACATCTGAAACACATCAAAGGAAAAGTAGGTATCTCTCACGTTTCTTACCTAATGTTTGCACTTGTGTTATTTTTAACCAGGCATCTAATGCCATTCAGAGCTGCACATGGCACTCCTCTTCCTTTTGATAGAGGCAACAAAAGACTGGTGACCGTTGTTCACTGGAGGTGTTACAACGCTGAAGATGCTGTCAAATGCTCTCCAGTGCTACCAATCCTTATCAACTGAGTGGTGCTGTTCAAGGCCAGTCATTTAAATGAATATAAACTGTGTAGTTAATGGATCTACTGCAGCTCAGGATGCAGCACGGTAATGGTCCTGTCAGAGCAGTGCCCACAGTACTTCGTGGGATCAGCCATTCCTGACTGCATGCATGATGTAAAAAAGATTACTCCAGGAGCTAACAATGCTTGAGCCATCAGCATACATTTGTTGAGCTCTGGGGNTGAATCTTGCTAATTTTCAGTATGACAAGGTCCTAGATGTCTGAACTTCCACTGACCTGACTATATTTCGAATCAGACCATAGATGGGTCTCTTAATAAAATTTTGGGATCAAAAATCTGACAAAGGAGATGCATTATTTTCAGGATGTGATGTCACAGAAAAAGTTGTTACTCTCCTGTGTGATCTCAGAGAGAGAGAACTGCTGTTTTATTTGGTGCTCCAGCCTGCTAAAAAAGAATAAATCATTAAATATACGCCATAAGTCAAATCTCCCTCACAAAATGACAAATTTATATCTGTCTTTAACATGGGAGCCATTACATGGGATATCAATTACTTCAAAAGTCATCTTTCACATTTTTTTGGCTTACATTGATAGAGATATGTAAAGGTATCCTGTGTTCTACACCAAAACCTGAGGGAATACCTACAGTTACCTTTTGGGGCTCCCTTCCCTAAACTATAAACCAAGCCCTAATCACAAATGCAGCATCTCATGCAGCGAACATACTTTGATATAAATCTTGAGTATCATTTACATTGAAAAAGAATGGATCGATATTTGAGTTGTATCAGTTTGGATCCAATTCCCTGAAACATAAAGTTTTTTAGAACATCAAAACAAGTAAAGAACGCACTTAAGTTCAGAATAGTTTAGTTGGAGGAAGAGTTGAAAAAAAAATTAAATGTAAGTTTTGGGTTGACATAATCCAGGTTAAATCTGAAGAAGAAAAATACTTACTTTTGTAAAACGAAAGGCTATTTTATCACTCAGAGAATGTCACATCAATTGTAAAGCCATCAGCCTCAAGGCTTGTTGGTGATTGCTTCATATTTACTGTTAGTCCAGCAATGGAGATGGTACTTTTACAGTCTTTGGACAGACTAGTGAGTGTGACATTTAAAGTGTTGATTTTTGCAGCACTTATGTTAATTGTTGTAATTTTCCTGATGAACCACCATTCTGGTTCCCTGATGCAGCCAAGATAGTTTTACATTTTCTATGCAGGCCTCTTTGCCATTTGGTCTGTGTAGTGTCAGCTTCGAGTGCTACTGAAAGCAGACAAAATTGCAAGCAAATTGCATCAGATTGCCAACATTGTGAAAAGGTAAATTGCTTGCAAATCTATTTAAACCACTGCCCTATTTTCATCAGCTTCAGTACTTGGTATTCATGATTGCTTAATTGGCGACCTTTCCTATTGTGTAGTGCTTTATGGTGTAATGGAAAGCGATCTTTACCAAACCAATTACCCTTTTTTTCTCAGCACTACATTATTGCTGTGATTGCAACTGCCAGTCCTTTGTAAATGAACTTTCTGATTTCAATGATGTTTTTAAAATGTAAGATAGAAAAAAGTGGCATTCATATTGTGTGATGTTCTATTTTGAAGCCTTTTTGTAGTCACCATTGTCTGGGAAAATGGACTGAAGGGTTACACAGTACCTACAAATATCCATGTAACTATTATTAATATTATCATAATGTCTCCCTTTGTACAGCAGCTCAATTAGGAAAGGATAGGAGAAATATTTTGTCACCCTGTCAAGTGCACAGGAAGTGCTTTTGATGCCTCTTTTTTGACACATACATTATCTTCACTAATAATATGAGATTCCTTTTTCAGACATGGAAATAAATATACAAAATCTTAGCTTCTATGATAATTCAAATCACCGTAACTTCACAAAATGTATTCTTAAAGAGTCTTAGCTTTTCCAGACATTTAGGCATAAAACATTTTGAAATACTGTGGGCAGTATAAATAAAGGTAAATGTTACCGTTTCCTTGCACTAGAACAGGGATTGCAGCTATTTGTCTGGTAAATACAGACAGTGAAAGAACATAATTCACAAGGTGCATATTATCTAGTTTGGTTTTGATTTCAGCAATAATAGGATGCAAATGTTTGAACGTGTTCCTGTGCTGACAATAAAATTGAATTCTATAAAAATGACCATTCTCATTTATTTTTTATAATACAGGATAAAAAAAAAAATACAGAATTTCAAGAGCTTACTTTGTGTATTTATTTATGTGATTTCGGAAATTATATCATTACTCATAAGTGGTGACACAGAAAGGGCTCTACAAGTAATTTAGTCATTCCCTAATATGGTACTGTAAGTGCAAATGGATGCATCGTTCTACCCCCTACAGTTAAGAATTCTGTTGCAATGACAAAAAATTGAAAGGATTTATTTTACTCTTTGTTCTTTATTCTTTTGCAAATTAAAAAAAAAAAACAACATCTTCTGGTCAAGATTTCTGATGATTTTAGTATTTTTGTTGGGATGCAATGATTTAGTTACAGCTGGGCTCTTCAGTAAAGCGTTTCCCCAGTTGTATAGCCTTTTTTTATTTGTAAGACAAAACCATCACCAAAATCTACCATATGGCAGTGTGATTCTATTTCAAAACAGCGAAAAGAATTTATTTTCTCTACTTCAGAAAATGGCAGCAGTCACTTACACATTTGAGTTTCTGTTCTATACCCATAGCATGTAAGCCAGCCTGAAGTACTGATGATCTCCATGTGTATGTCGTTCATTGCATGTATAAACACAGTGTGTGTGCACATGCACAGGTATTCTCCCAGCTCTAATTTACTTGTAGATTTTGTGGGAAGAGAGAAAGGAAGGTTTCCATACCTCCACTTTTGTAGAGAGTAAGAACATAGCAATGCAGATTACCCTAATATAAAATTAAGGGGTTTTTTAAATCAGAAAAACTCAGGTAGGGGAAATGACTGAAAGAGAGCAATCCAGGAATAAAATATTTGGAACTTCTTCCCACATATGTGTTTATAGAACATACAAAATGTCAAGTACAGCCTGTTATCCCTCAATTCACTCTGGGAGCATCACACAGGCACTCTAAGTGCCGATAGCAAGGATGATGGCCTCACCTCAGAACGGAGTTCTGTTCTTCAGAAAGCAACTCCTTGGTGTGGCAGCACTGAATAAGTGGACGTTCAAACCTGGTATTGCTGATGCAAAGAAGTGAATCAAGTAGCTGAAGAAAGCTGGCACTGATGGAGCCCAAAGGTGAGGAAGGACTTTCAACCTGGTGCAGTGAGAACAGCGTAGCTGAAAAAGGGAGGTCATGGCTTTGGGATGGGGCAGTGCAGGTTCAGCAAAGCATCAAAATAGCAGAAGTGGTAGCTAATTTAGTGGGAAGCGCAGAGAGGAATGCTTTGAAGGGTTTTGAGAGTTATAATGGGCATGTAAACAATGACAGAAAATTCAAGGGGCTTGCTGTAGACATTTTGCATTGGTGGTGGAACAGGATCTGTGGGGCCGAAAATGTTTCATGACACAAAACGAACTCTGTGTCCATATTGCAAGATGGAAAATTCCAGATAGTGTAAAGTGGATGAACACAAACAAGGAAGTACTCTGTAATCTTGCTCCAAGTTTCCTGTTAGTATTTTTGTTGAAAGTGCTCTTTAAGGCTTAGTTGTTGCATTGATTTCAGTGTTGACTCTTTGCCTTCAGTGCTATAAATGGAATAATGTTAACATAGTCACTGCAAGTTAATATTGTGGTCTGTGACCACACTGTTGTCCTGCATAAAATTTTAAATTAATACATTCGTTGCTGAACTATAGGGACCCACTTCTCTGCTGCACTTGTATGTTGCATATGTTATCAACAGGACTTTTAATCCTATAGACAAATAATTCTGGTTACTTAGTTTCCTTTATTGTGCATAAATATCATAAAATAATTGTAAAATTAGAATTTTGCTGCTGGTTTGAAAGCTACAGAAATCCACGAGGCTTGCAAAGTAAAAGCATATAAATGCATTCGGAGAGGAATACATGCTAATATCTCTTTAGCCATTTTTTGGTGAATGTCATTAAGCCTTGATGAGCTTATAAATGAATACCTGATGAAATCATCAGTTTTTAAAGTACCTGTGTATTTGTGTATATGTATATAACACGCATGTTCTGTTTTTCAGGTTACCTGACTATGAGTCAAAATTTGGGAGCATAAGCTCTGTGATGAACGTTTCTAAGCTGAGTTTAGCAGAAACTGGCTTGGAAGTGTCCTTGGTTGTTTATTACTCAAAAAGGTAAGTGGGCACATCACTGAAGTTTGAACTATGTGTGGGTGACAAGAGTCAAACAACTTGTACTCAGAATTTTTCTTGTGTCTAAATAATGTTATTAGAAAAAAAATTATTCACTCAGAAAGTGGTGAGGCACTGGCACAGCGAGAAGGTTGCCCCAAGAAGCTGTGGATGCCCTATCCCTGGAAGTGTTCAGGGCCTGGTTGGATGGGGGTCTGAGCAACCTGGTCTAGTGAAAGGTGTCCCTGCCCATGGTGGGGGCAGGTTGGAACTATCTGGTCTTCAAGGTCCCGTCCAACCCAAAACATTCTATAATTCTATGATCCTATGATTATTGTATTCAGAATAAAGTTGTACCTCAATATTACAGAGAGTATCTGTATGTTATTTTTTGTAAATGAATGTGGGGGGTTTTACATGAACATACGGTTTTTACCAGTTATTTCGTGCAAATGGGAACTTCTTCTGAACTTGGTTGATACAGAGCCTGGAGGGACTTTATTTTCCTGAGAAAAACTGTCTTCAAAAAGACAATCACTCTGTAAATTCTGTCATGCCATCAGCAACTGGGTAAAACTTTGGTTAATCAAAAATTTGGGGACTTTTGGGAAGTCTATTCAGCTGCAGGTTAGAGGCTGATGATAAGCATGGAGGCATTGCTTTGTACGTCTCTTTAAGTTTGCAAAGGTCTTTGATATCCCTTGGACTGAAAATGATATGTGGATATAAGATACCATTTGTACTAATTTACAATTCACATAGCAATATGTAATCTCTCCTGAACTTTATCAGTATGACACGACAGCAAACTCGATCACAAAATTTCCACGTTTCTCTAAATGAAGAGGGTGTTTCTCTATGACAATATTTGGTTTTATTCCCTCACATTTATGCCCTAGACTAAATTATAGTATTTTGTTTGCAATTTTTTTGTCATATCATGTTAGCCTAATATACCACTAATACCATTTTAATACAGAAATTTTAGTATTCCCACTCATCGGATGTTACAGTAAGTTATCACATTAGCCTGCTATGACTTCTTGTGGTATCCGTTACTACTCTGTAATTACATTCCTACTTTAAGTCTGATGGTCACCATAGCCCACACTTCTGCATTTGAGACCCTACATAAACTCCATGTTACAAAGTTCTACAGCTGAAGAGGTAACATTGATCTCGTTAACAATCTTTAGCAGCATCTTTGCAGGTATCTGTGAGTTCAGTCTGCTATGGTGCAACAGCTATGCCCGAAAATGGAAGTTTTGTTTTCTAACTTGCAAAGTAGGACAACGGAAAAATATGATTATTGTAAAACAAACAAACAAACAAAAAACCCCAACCAAAACTGTGCTCACACAGAGTACCTGCAGTTTCTGCAGCAAATAAAGAGAAAACCTTTCTCTAAAGCAATGTTAAAAACTCCTTTGTTTCCCTACCATTTATTTTTTTCCTGTAATGTTCTATTCACCTATTCAAATAGATTTATAAACCTTCAAAGCAAAAGATAAGGCAAGGGAAAATCCCTATAGCTGTGTTGACAACTCAGTGCCTGCTGCTTCCCTGCAAGATGCTGTCTGGTGACACTCCCTCCCATGGAAGGAAGCAGGAGAATTTTGCTGTCCTGGACCAGGCAAACTCTCATGCTCATTCTGACCAAACTGATGAAAGCAATTGTTTCTCACTGCTTCATTTTTTTCTTTTTACCTTACCCAAGACAAAATTTTATTTCTTGGCTTAACTAGAATGGTAAGAGACCTGGTGTAGTAAATAGATGAAATTATGAACTGTGCAATTGTCTGGACAAATCATGTACTCTGATACTTTGAGCTGGATTATTTCCCATTCCTGTGTGCCTGGATTTACCTCAGGTCTGCAACAGTGTCTTAGATTCACGATGTTGGAACACCTACTCATTCAAATATTCTAGTTTTGCAGTTACAGCAGTGGGAGTCAAGGAAGCAAATTAAATACCTGAATATATTGTGTTTTGCTTGAAATAGAATCAGGTATATTTTAGAAATGTTTTAACAGTACAATGTCATCCTTAACAGGCCATCTTGAAACTAATTCTTACTCCAGCTAACCTGTCCATATAATTGTACACCTGCCCTTTGTACCCAGACTTTTGCATGTTCCTTTTTGGGGTCTACCTGCTTAAAGCAGCCACAGCCTGAGAGCTGATTCTACGAGGTTTCTGTTTAGATGTGGCTGCTGTTTGGGGCGCCCCCACTCCCACTCCATCTAGGATTCAGTTCCTGCTTGCATTCGCTTCCACCAGGTTCTTACTGAGACCTCACAGTTGTAATCCAAGGTCAGAAGCTGGCTGATTGTTTTGGCTGCTTTCAGATCTTTAAGAGTGGCATAATCCTATCTGTGATTTCACCCAAGTTTGGTTTTCAAAGCACCTCATTTGCAACCATTTCCCAAAGGTTCTCCCCTAGTAAGGTGTGGCTGGATGCCTTTGAACCTTTTCACTCGCTGAGGAGGAAAGATGTATCTTTGATCAAAATAAAGTTGCAATAGGACATCCAGAGGTGCTCACTTTAGTACGGTTGGAAGAAGACTGGAAGAAAACCTACACATCTGAGTAAAACCTGTAGTATCTAGGAAGTACATTTTGGCCCTCGGTGACAGTTTTTGAAAGGTGCTTTCTGTGCTTCAGATTCTGGTGTTACTGATGGTTCTTCAGGTTCTGCGCATAAATCACGAACAGATTATGGTTGTTAGGCAAGCAGGTTTACAAAGCATTGGGAAACAGAGAAATTAATTTTTGCTTCTCTGCCTTTCTACTTACTGGCCATAGTACCTTCCCCTTTGCTGCAGTGTGGGTCTGCAGGAACAAAGGCAGAAATTTCTCTTTGACTGCAAACCACGGCGGTCACTCCATCAGTGTCCCCAGTCGCAAGAATATCTGTTCCTTTGAGTGACATTCTGCAATGTCATCTACATTCTTTCAGCAAAGTCTTCTGGCCTCTTTGGGGAGCTGCCACAGGTTCTGCCAATGCACATGTTCATCCTCTTAAAGGGGAAATACCACATGAGCTGGAGCAGCCATGCTGGATAAAGGCTCCTCAGCCCTTTCAGTGCATAAATTAGACATAGTGCTGAAATAATATGTCTCCTGTTGCATGAAAGTTTCTATTTCAAAATCAGATAATGCTGTGATTAACCTGGAATACACTGAAATTCCTGGAAGTTGGCTATTATTGTTTTTATGATTCAGTTTTAGTAGCACTAAGTTCATTGCCCATATTCAGTTTGAAAGTATTTTGCTCAGATTTATGAACTAAATATTCATGCTGACACATAGTTTGTTTTCAACTCACTACAGGTGAGTGGGCAAGTTCACTGTTGCTCACAGTTTCAGAGGAGGTCTAGGTCAGAGCAGATCAGACTGATGGGACACAAGCCCCTCCAAAATTTATCAGGAATTGTCTATTCCTACCATTAACACATATTAACATTGATGTTACGTAGTGTTTAACTTTCTTAACCCACCTTCAGCATTCCTCTTTATAAGAGAGAGATAAGTGTTTGTAGAATATTCAGTATCTTTATTCAGAGCTCTCAAATTATTGATGAATCTAGTAACACATTTTAATTTCTTTCTGATGCTGTATTCTGGTTTTATGGATTGACAGTAATTTTGCCTATGTATGCCCTCAGGATCTCAGAAACTGAAATTTGTCATTTCAATGAATTTACACTAAATATATATTGGTCAATTAAACTACATTTCAGCAAAGGGATTATAGGAGGTCAAGAGATGAAAATACACATTTTTTAAACATGGTGTAATTTCCTTTGGATAATTTTCCTGGCTTTTGAATTGCTAGGTAGTGCACATGTTCCTTTACTTCTGGACATAAAAAAAAGTCAAGCAACAAGAATTCCTGGAATTTAACAGGAATTCTAGTGTAAATCTACGTGATGTAGTTAGCAAATAATCCCAGCAGCAGTAGTGATTAGTGCCCCGGTCTGAAAGGCTGGTGATTTGAGGTCTCTTCCCCTTTGTTGAGTAGTTGCTGTAGGGCATGGCGAGATCCTGGTGAGCTGTGACCTTTCTTGAAAGTACAACAGGCTTCATGGGAAACTACTCCAGTGCCTCTGTCTCTGACCTCCTGCTTTGGGGATGCTGAGATTTCTCCAGAACGAGCAAATACTGAGATATTTTTCAGAATTTTCCATGTTTTGATCTGGTTGATGTGGTGTGTCTCACGTGATGTGTTCTACAGCTAGTTCAGGTATACGGAAGCAATAGGATGTGTGTGTACTTATTGCAACTCAGCCAGAAATACTCATTTTTTGCAGGTGGCAGGTGAAATTCACTGGGGTATTAAAGGAAAGTTTTGATGAATAGCTGCACATTCGCTCCGCCCAAGGTCTGTTGTTGCATTTGAACTGTAAACTGAAATGACAGTCGCTTGCATGGCAGAACACCCCAGAGAGCACAGCAACAGCAATGCCACCTGTTATTCATTGCGTGACTTGTGAAAACACACAGGGTTCTACCTGGTGTGAGGCCATAGGAGAAGATATGATCTATTCCTTCCTTTGCTAGTGAAGAGATTCTGACACAGATTATGTGTACATTGAAAGGTAAACATTTCCATTGTGTGTTTTACACGCTGTAGCAGTAACTATTATTTCCCTCAGGATCTTATCATATTTAGCAGTATTTAAATTTTACGAAGTATTGAATTGCATTACATCTTTGTTATTCCTTCCTTGAGCACCATCAGTTTACAAAAAAAGGTGAGATGTCTAAGAAATTTTAGAAGGCGCATAAGATCTTGTAGTTTATTCTTGATCAAGTTGTACAGCATACATGATGCTTTTCCAATAACACATTTCTTTAAATGCTAAGGTAAAAAGCTTTTACTTTGGGAAATTAGACCAGCTCGAAAAATATCCAAAAAAATATTAAAGAAAGCAGAAACAATTATCAAATATTCTATCTGTAAAGGGAGACGGGTACAGTAGGTTTTCTGATTTACTAGTGAGTATAGCTTTAAAACTTCATGAAGGTTGTCATCTGCTGCTTAGGAGAATGTCACTAGAAATGCAAATGATTATAAATTTTATAATTAGCTGTGAAAGCGAATCTTTCAGCAACAGATGAAGTTTTTTATGGATTCCTTTCCTGTCCCAGGCAGCACCTATGAATCTTGGATACAAGGATTTAAAAGATCCCATGAGGCTGGAATCCAGTGAATACATTTCCCTCACCTGACTCAAGCTATAGGAGCACTGCATTACCAGAGACCTCTCCTCCTTGTGTGTCTGCCAGGACAGACTTCTCGTCACTCCAATTGCACAGGCTGTAAGCTGAACAATTGCCTCTAGCAAGGGATGAATTGGTCTAGAAGGCCAAAAATAAGGTTGGGATGAATTGCTTTCCAGGGTCCAACATTCCTGTCCACAGGTTGCTGAAGAAGGTCAGCTAGGACAGGTAATTTTTAGAGCTCAAAAGTTAAGCAATGAAGTGTCTGTTGGCACACTAACAAGCCTGAGGTAGAGTCAGAGGCAAGAACTGAGCCCTAAGACCCAGAGGGAGACTTGTGCTCTGGACAATTTACAGTATCTTTAAACAGTCCAGATCTTCTATGCTTGCATGCTCAACATTGTCTGAGATTAATTTCCTTAAAGAGATTTCAGATTAGTTTGGCAGAAGCAGACACATCCTAGATTACTAGCTGTATTTGAAACTTTTAACCTCAACCCAGACTTTGTTGGCAGTTATTCAATAATTATTTTTCTGTATTAAAAAACAGGCCCCCGGCTTTAGTCAGAGCTTGTGGTCTCTTGGAAGACCAGGCCAGTTCACTGTCCATTTCTACAAGGTCATGTCAAATGCTGGTCATGTCAAATGTCCATGTTAGTGTCTAGTGAACATAGAAGTAAAAAAAAAATTAAGTAATTTAGACCTTGTCCCTATCCTCATTCTGGGAGAAAATACTGATTTCTTTTCAGGCTTATGCTGAGAGCAGCCAGGTGCTCAAGTAGCATGAGACTGTCCCATAAGAGAGGATAACCAGAGGCTAAAAGAGACAGAGACACTCTCAGGCAAAAAGACGCCTGCAGGGAAAATAAGTGCAATATCCCTCACAAGACGATATCTTTCTAATTTCTTGAGGGTTGGTCCCACCGTGGCAGACAATCACAAATGAAGGGAAAGGAGAAAACGTAAAATAAATCTGCTCGTCATGCTGGTTTTTGCAACTGTAGTAATTTACTATCATAGTACTTGAGGGCAAAGCACGCTGAGGTGTCATAAATAAACCATGTAACATTTGTTTTTCTGCATGTTGTCATATTTCTGTGTATCAGAGTTTGGATTGCAAGTCAGCTAGCATTTTATCTTGCTAACAATTTTCTATCAGTTTTGTTTCTTCAACCTTGTTTCAAGACCAAAAATTGCATGCTTTTACTTCCACTGGCATGAAGAATTAAGACATGGGGAAACAGCAGAATCCTCTACTACAATGAGTACTTGTAAATCTTTGGCTACAGCTGTTCTGCTTGCACAAATAAGAAGAGTTTATATATTTTTTTGCTTATTAGTTTTTAACCAAGTGAAATCTGGGCAGGACCCTTCATGAAACAGGGTGTAACAAGAGCAGTTCAAAGTCTTGAAATTTTACGCTGCGGCTTCTTCTTGTGCCTGACTCCTGCGACAGGCTCAACAAGGATCATTTTAACCTACCTAAGAATAATTTTGTTGTTGTTGTTGTTGTTTTCACAGACCAAAAAAAAAACCTCACTTGAATACCAAGTGTAAATAAAACCTCATCTAGTACGTAAGAAAGCAGTACAGTCTGTAGATCAGAAACAGCTGCTTCACTGCGTAAAGTTAAAATCAAAGCCAGTGTATGCAGCTGGATCTGTACAGATTCTTCTCTCTTAGCAGTGTAGGAGCACTTGGGCTTGTTCCAAGAGATGAGAATGTTTTTTTCTATACTCTTACTCATCCCAGTTAAGTCCATTAATACTAAATATTAGTGGTTGAACCTGCTGAACTTCCCAGTTCTCCTGGAAAGCAAAGGGAAGGAATCCTCTGATTCTGATAAACATTGAAAATATGCAATGTCTAAAGGGAACTGTCCTCCCTCCACCCTGTATACTGTCAGATGATCAAAGATGAAAAAGAAAACAACAAAGACCTAAAAAATATGCTGGTTTTGGGACATTCCCTAAACATTTTATCTCTTGGTCCTTGAATGCTTCTTTTAGGTACTGAAGTGACCAAAAAATGACTGCCTGAAGGAGATGACAGACTTAAATTTAGAAAAACCTCCTGATCCTCAATCATTCTCAGATGCCTGCTAGTTCTTTCTCAGCTCTGGTCTTGATACTTTCCTTCAAGTGAAATGCAGCAAACATTTTGTAAAACAAAATCTCTCCTTTGAGCCCAGAAGGGAGTGTCTGGTCTTGAGGTCTGTAGTTCAGAAGAGACCTCTCTTCCTTCTTTAGTGTAAAAAGTCAGTTGGGAGGCAACCCCTAGGTACAAGATGAATTGTAGTGTGGGAGTAAGTTACCTCAGCCACCTACTGCCTAAGCATCCCAGCTTGTGTCTTTTCTGTAATTATTGCATTTAATACAGCTAGTTACTTGCACAAAAGAGCTTCCGGATACAGCAATTTCCACGGAGGGCTGTTTGGGAATGTAGAGGCCCATCATTTAGCTCTGATATTGTTGGGTTGTCAGAATTGATCATAGCTCTTGACGGAACACCTCTAGGTTTTTTTATGGAGTGCATCAGAGTGACATTTCACATTGTTTAAGTAGGAGTGATCTGTTAGTTTATATTTTATCTAAAACTGCAGAGCAGATGACCTCCCTCAGGGTCTGAACACATGAATCCTATGTGCATGTTATAATTAATAGCAGAGCTAGGAGAGAAATTCATAACAAGGGGCCGAAGAGCTGGGCAGAACAACTTGTCAAAAAGAAGGAAATTCCACTACAGATTAGCTTATTTTTAAGCATGTCAAGCTCTACATACAAACATGATATATTGCTTCCTTGTAATGTCTGTTTAGGCCCAGATGCTCGAGGCACTGTCAGGGAGTGCTGTAAATTTTGTCTGAGTCAGGGCAATTCTGATTGATCTCTGAGTGTAAAATCGATAAGAAGACACTGTCATTTTCTTAAAGGATGAGCTAGAAAAGGAAAATAAATTAAGACTCCACTGAATGTCTATCTCCAGTGCTCATTAATTCAGTGTGGTCTGTACTTTGTTAATGTTATGTCCACAGCTTTAATCTTCCAGGTGCTCTTCCTGCAGATAGTCGACAGCAGCCCTTTATTATGTTATGTATATTTCATCTACACGTGGTGGAAATAAAATGTCTGCCCTCTTCTTTCCCCTAGCTCCTGATTAATCCATTTTATTATTTTTCAGAAATACATCACTTGGGTACTGATTAACTTAAAAATGGAAAGCCATTGTCTTTCTTGCATGTCCTTCATCAGAACTAACACACCAGCTGCTCATTTGTCTTGGGGTGTTACAGCAAATAACGACTACCAGGCATTTCCCCTTATGTAATATACTTCGGGAAGATTAATTTACTTCTGCTCTTTTTCTCCGCTTCTTTTTTGTCTACTAAGACTTTTTTTGCCATGTTTTGAACTCTCTCCCAGCTCCCACTCTCCTGCTTGCTCTTAAACATTTTACAGCCTGCGTGGGAGCAGCAGTGCTAAAAGTGACCATTACAGTCTTCAGTCGAAGTCACCCAGGGCTGCTGCAGACGTAGCTCCGTTCTGGGCTCTGTCCTGGTCAGTATGAGCACAGGGGGTTGTTCCTTAAGAATGACAATACGTTGTCACTTTAGGCCCACAACCTTCTCAGGCACAAGAAGTCTTGAAGTTAATAGGTCTGCTAACTCTCAGGAGTATAGGATAAGATGCTGTCACACTGAAATATAAAATTATTTTTATTGCTAAGCAGTCGTTTCCCCTTCTACACATGTACTCTCAATGTTGAAATAGCTTCTAAACATAAGGTCATTTAACAGGTCATTAACAGGTCATTTTATGCTTCTGTTTATACTTCACAATGTTAATATCAGGACCCAAAAAATACAACGACTATCAATGATCAAGTTAAAAAAAAATACATGTAAATACTTTTTGGCAAGAAAAAGAATATTTTCCATATTCCACTCCCCCCACCACCCCACCCCCCAGCTATTCCTAATAACTAAAATACTATTTACTTACAACTTCATTATGCACCTCTAGGATACGTTGATTGGGGAAACAGAGGTAGTTAAAAAAGAAGACCTCTTGACTTCAACAAGCATTTAATGCATATTCATGAAGCATCTTATTCCCATTCCTTAAAAAAGTACAGTACATGCCAATTAATTAATTTTCATGGAGAGGCCGTTGGTGAGACTAGACCTTGTACCATCTGTTTCCTAGCTGAGTAGGCTTCACCTGAGCTGAAGGAGTAGTTCCAGTGATCTCATCTAGCAGTCTGTAACATTTTATCTGAAAATTATCCTTCGGGCCTTTTTCCTGCATTCACTGTATTTTGAATTTTGAAGCTCAGAGAAGCTCAGAAAAGCTTTTAAAGGTTGCATTCAGTGTATCTAGAACTGAGTGTATTCACATAAACTCCGTAGTGCTACGTGCTTGTTCTACGTTTCTCCTTGGAAAAGACGTAAGTCAACTCCTAGGTCTTCTTCTGGTTATATGCCAAAAAATTTATACTTTGAGAATAGCTCACTAGGGGTGGTAGCACTCCAGCACAGGTTGAGCTGTCATCCAAATCTACTGTTTTTACCGCAAGGCTACTTCCAGTAACATCTAAAGCAAGAAAATCGCCTCCCTGGCACACATTGTCAAAACGTCTTTGATAGTATTTAGGTTAAACTGTGGCTTGTGTCATCCTTGTGCACTAGGAGAGAACCAGATATCTGATTTGCACTTGACATGCACGGCCCGATCTCCAAGTTCCTAGGAAGACCTGATTCTGTGATGTTAGCAGAGATACTGACTCTGCTATATCTGACAAAACAGGCAAAGGTGAGGTCATGGCCAAAACCCCTTCGGGGCAGAGACAGGATATGGGGTATTCTGCTGCATCTTCCAAGCCACCCATCAAGGTAATCTGGATTTTTTAAACAAAAAAAGCTGTAAACTTCCTCCAGACAACAACATTCCACATTAGGAGGAAAATTATGATGAACTAAATGCAGGGAGTAGCCCCAGATACAGAATTGCCTCTGGGTTAGATGAACACTGATCTGATTGTTGTCTGAATTACAAATCTGTAAACCCTCTGACAGCCAGCTATTTGCAAAGGCAATAAGCATTTGTGATAGGAAAGGATTTCACAGTGGTTATGCTGCCCAGCCGCGTATCTAGATCAGCTGAATTTGGGAGTCAAGTTAGAAAATCTCCATCAAAATGGAATTGCTCCAACTAAGCATTATTGAGCAAGTGTATTTTTCAAACACATTTTGAATGTGACTGAAATACAGCAATAAGTTTATAGACTGTATCATAGTAGACATTTTTATACTGTCCTTGAAAAATGCACCTATAGTTGAGTGAATGGAATGGATTTAATAGTAATATATAATATAAATGCCTGTAGTAAACATATAAAGCTATGTATATAATACAGATAACAAATGACAGTACATGTGTATTCCAGATTGCCTGCTCTCCAGAGCTTCTGATATGTGTATACTTCCAACAGTTAGGTGATCAAACCTCTGCAAATTTATTTACCCACAGCAGGTTGAGAGTGTAGCATTAGACATCTTTTACCAAGTTTTTAAAACCGTGCCTGTATGTAACTGAAGGGCCTAACTTGAATTTTTGTGAGCTTATTTTGCTAGAGAGGGTCAGTTCTAACTTTAGATCTAAATGTTTAGTGCATAAACAGAAAAAAAAACATCTATAGGTTTTTATGGAGGAAAAAAAACCACCACAAATAACCACACTTCTACTACAAGAAAAAAACAAAATCCACTTTACTTAAATTAAACTTGTTCTGGCTTTATTATTTGAATTCCCAATGATTTTGGTGGATGAATGTAATAATTTTTGTTCTGTTCTTCCATCATGTGACTAAGGTAAATAAATAGTAACTGATCCAAAAGTTGATACTGAAATTCCGAGTATAGCAAATAAGGTGATAAAAATGTAGGCTTTGGGCCAAGACACTTAACCAGTCTAGATTTCCTCTGGGAATAGTAAGACATTTATTAAGAAGAATCAAAATGATGGCTAGCTGCTTTTTAACAAAAATTCTTGACAAGGTGAACTACATCCTTAAATACAAAAGAAGAGATGCTTTTACAGCTATACCAAGGATTTGTTTATGAGACCCTTAACTTTTTCTTCAGACTTCCCTTAACTCCGTGGAAATAGAAAATCAAGTTGGATCAAGCTAATTTAAGCACTATAAAAAGAGGTTAGATGCACAGAGCTTATTGATATGGATGTGTTTATAAAGGGGTAATAATTTAAGAGACCTAATGTGCTTAACACACAGCCATGTCTATGGTTGCTTAAAGGTTTAGGATTTTTGCCAGTGCAACCATGTCCTGGTGTTCTGAGCAAAATTATTTAGATAGGAATCGCACTTGATTTTGGAAATGGAATGCTGTCGTGTAACTTTACAATGAGGTGTCAGTTAGGGATAGAAAGTCACACATTTCTTGAGGTTTTGTTTAACTGTCTTTAGGTCTCCATCAAATAGATTTGGGAGAGATACCTGAAAAGGAAGATGGCACACAAGTTGCTCTGGGATGGGGGAATAGAGATCCAAAAGAAGAGCTACAAGAAATGGTTATCCAAATGATTTTAAACCGAGGCCTTGGCCCCAGTGGCAAAAGCTTAAAGAGAAGTAAGAAAATTAGGAATTTACATTAAAATAGTAAGGTGAGTTTAGGAAAATATGAAGCTTGACATGGTTCATTCAGCTGGGTCTGTCAAATTGATCTATGAGATTTATTATTACAATTAGAAATCTGCATGGAAAGGGTTTGTGTAGTTTATGGCAGTATTAATTATCTGTCTTGTTACTGTACTGAATAATCTTATATTTCTCAATCTAATTTTATCCTTCGGTTATTAAACATCTGGGAATAAATTTTCAAAGCTGTTAAATTTATCCCCAGCTGTTCTGTGAACACTGGTGGAAATAAGTATACCAATCACAAAGTTTCATAACACTCAGCACACAGGTGTGAGAACTCACTGCTCTTCCTGAGCAGTAATTCATTGCTTCCTACAATGAATTCATGCTTCTTACATATAAATATCTGCAAATTTACAAAAGGCTGGGTGCTATCGAAACCAACAGGTTAGTTTCCTTTGACTTCAGTGGGGGGCAGGATTGATCTGAGAATGCAACCAGATTGATGTTCTTTATGATTGTGCATACTGAGAAGCATTAATGAGAACATGTTTTACAGTATGTGTGCAGCATGTGCTTCCCATCCCAAGAAACCTCAGAACTGCTGTATGGTTATATATCTACGGCGTGGCTGGAACCCATATCCTTTTGGATATGAATAGCAGCAGTAAATCAACGTACATGTTTATACTGCATCATGAATCTCCTTTTCTACTAGAATATTTGAAACAGCAGCAGATGACTTGATTTTGTGAATTCAAAAGCAATGCTTTCTACAGTGACTGCTTTTCAACAGTGACTGCTATTGTGAGGGACTTGGTTTAGAGGCTTTATGAAGGCATCATAACATCCTTGCCACCTCTGCAGGTTAGTTTTAGACAACTTACTTTGGTTTTAGACACTCCTTGGGAAACAGTTGAGTCCCTGGCCTCCAGCAGATTTCACCTGCAATTTATCATTCAAATCAAGGTACAAAAAAGAGAAAAAATGCCTCTCGCCACTTTTCTTCCCTTCGAGCCGCCCTTCCGAGGGGAATCAGCGGCTATCCTGCAGCGTCCCTGGCTCGGACAGCTTCAAGCAGGAGTCGGCAGCTGACCACGCTTTGCTGTCCTTCCCGAGGGGGAAGGGGTGCTCGCTGAGGTGTTGGATGGGGAAGGCACCAGAGATAAAGGAGAGGGAAGGGTCCTTTGCATAGATTCCAGCAGCAACAACTTTACTCTGGAGGGTCCAGAGGCAAAAGAACAAAAACTCAAAGAGGGTCCAGGGTTAAAAAGGGGAACACGACAACCAACCAGAGAACAGCAAACATCTGAGGGACAGCCAGGGTACCAAATAGGAAGGGAGGGAGGAGGGATTAGGAAGGGATGAACCAGTGGGACATCGAGGGTAACCGAAGGTTCCAGAACATAATACATCGTCAACGAGGGAATACATATTTAACATAAGAAAGTGCATATTCAACTTGAACTTAATAAACAGGGGGATGCCGGGAAATCACCCCAACTTTGAGGGAAAGGGAGAGAAAGCACTATCCCTGTGACTTCTTCCCTTTGGACTGCTCCCACCATTCCAAGGAAAGGGGAAAAGCTTGGTGTACAGGAGGACTCTGCAGCCCCTCAGAGGGCTGAGCCACTGCAACAGCCTCTCTGTAAATCAGCAGTATTAATACTTTACATATTTGCATCACTTGCTTCTTCATATGGTACCCTTTTGAGACAGCATTTGAGATAGCACTTTTTTCTATAACATTGGCAAAATGAATTGTAGTCATGCTTTATAATAAAGGCATTGAATACTTGCCGCACAAGTGCTGAAATAGCAACCACGGGCATTTTTCCATCTCTTCTGGGAATCACCACCCTTTAAAGCACAGCTGTTGCTTCACGTAGTTTTACTGTCAGTCCTTAATAAAAAGGGAAAATCACTAAGAAAAAGACAACAATGAAAGGAAGTATGTAAGTCCCAGTATGTAAAGGGGCTTACAAGAAGGCTGGAGAGGAACTTTTCAAAAAGGCATGTTGCAGCAGGACAAGGGGGAATGACTTGAAGCCGAAGGAGGGTAGGTTTAGATTAGAAATTTCTTACGCTGGGTGTGGTGAAGCACTGGAACAGGTTGTCCAGAGAACTGAGGATGCCCCATCCTTGAAGGTGTTCAAGACCAGGCTGGATGGGGCTCTGAATAACCTGGTCTAGTAAATGATGTACCTGCCCATGGCAGGGGGGTTGTAGCTAGAGGGTCTTTAAGGTCCCTTCCAACCCTAACCAGCCTCTGATTCTATGAAAATACCAAGCACACTGCTTGAAGGGTGTTCTTTGTTATGGAGGAAAGGGACTTGGGAGGTTATTTTTACTCAGGCTTTTTCCTTGTTGCCTGGACCCTTTTCCATGCATCATTGGTTGCCGTCAGAATGCTTGTCTGAAATGTCCTTTCCAAGACATCTGATTCTTTCTCTGTTCTATGAAATACATGAAAAAGGGAGAGCAGCTGCACTGCTCTCCTTCAAATGCATCTTCACAATCACTTTCTGATACTCGTCTGCTCTCTTGCCATCACTTAGGCACCCAGCACTACTTCACCTAGAACTCATCAGGAGACCCTTATTAATCCACCAAGCCCAGCGAGGGTACTTACATAATTTAAAGATTGCAAGTCTGTTTATGAAATATCAAAATAGAGATAAAAATGTATTACTGAGAGATTTTCTTGCTCTGTCCTCATTTTGTTGCTTCTGTAATTTCTGTCTTGATGTTGCTGTTGAAGTTCTGAAGGATTTGTCTAGAAAAATTAGGTGCTCTGAAAATATATCGAAGTCCTGCCGATGTCTTCTTTGCTCCTTGCATTCTGCTCCTCCTTGCTGACAGGATCTCTTTTTTCCTAAGATAAGCCACCTGCAGTGGTGGCTGGAAATTAGCTCTTATCCTTCTTTCCACTCATGCACAAACCCAAAATTCTCCACCTATGTAAAGCAGGACAGTAATCGCAGGAGCAATCCTACAATCCACCTTCTTTCTCAATTGGAGATGCCTGTACAAGAGGCCATATCGTGTGTGACACGCTGCAGAGCCCTTGCTGTGAGTATCAGGGCCTGTTTCACCCTTGCCAGAGCAATGGTCCATTGGTACTCCAGAAGCAGGACCTCTGTGGAACTAGAACCATGACATTTCTCGTCTGACTGTTCAACATGTCTGCCTTTGCAGGTACAGGGAAAGTTTTTAGGTAGTTAAGTGTCCTTGGGTATATGAAAATGCAAGAAAATCAGAAATACATGCTTAAATATAGTGAGCTTAAACTAAGCATCTTTTGAAAAAGCCTTTTCTATGAAGTCGTAATAAAATTAAACAAAGAAGAAGTGACTTACCTGAAATATGACCACTGATCCTTATCTCCAGTGGGGTTTTCACTACTTGTCCAGTTCCCACTTCACAAAAGTCATGTTCCTACTCATCAACATCAGTGCTAAGTACATTTAACCTCCTTTGACATTCTTTACTCCATTAGAAAATGTATTTCTAATTCTCCCACAGTCTACATAAAATTTATATTTTTTTTCCAGATTTTACTTTTCACTGTTATGACTAGAGAAATCTCTCTTCTGTGCAGAAGAATTGTTCTCCAGTGCTAAGAAGCTTCCCTAGATTTGTCCTGAAAGAAATCTTTTGATTCTCCATTTCCTACCTTTCTCCACCAGACTTGTTAAGGCTGCATGTGATATGTTATCAGCGTTACTAAGGTGCTTAATTTCCAGTTGATTTCAAAGGGCATGTGGTAGTACAAATGAGTTATTTTTTGGAAAAGGAGCATGCCTTCTGTGCCTTCTAAAGCCTCTGCAGGACCCCTCCACACTTTGAAAAAGTGAGGTTTTCCATCATAACTGAGGTACCCAAGCGACTTCACAGCAATTGTAATTTTACATTGGTGCTCAGTATGTGAGCAACCAGAGTTCTCTGGTTACTGTATTTATCATCCTGGCTCCCACAGTCCTGTTCCTACAGTTATGTCCTACCTCTGTGACATAAACTTACCCCATGCTCAAAAAAAATAATGAAAAACCCAGATCTACAATACTTTTATGTGATCAGAATCTTTTAATCAGGTCATGGTGTATAATAATTCTTGCATGTAGCTAAAGCATCCCTTCATCTTTGCCTTCTGTAGCATTGGATGATACATAATAGAGCACTGTAAAGAAATCTGGTAATGGGGGCCTTTAAGTTAAGCCAGCTTCTTTTGATTGAAGAAGTTTCTTGATGGAACAGAGAGGCCCAGAACCCACCTTATTTATATATTTTGATAGATTTTGTCACTAGGAAATCACAAAAGTCTAAGAAGAATAAAGATTCTGTTTAACATGCTTACAGCCCTGTCCTGTGGACCATTTGCCCATTTTTGAGTTGGTGTGCTAGGTGTGTATTCCTAGCTTTGAATGGTATTAGAAGTCACCTCAGGAGCCTTTTAGTCTCTTCAGTTATATTCCTAGCAAGAAAGGAAGCTATTCTTATCCCAGATGAGATCCCATTTAACATTTAGCATGGGATAATAATGAAATTTGCTGCCTTTACCATTGATTTACATTCTCTTTTTTTTTTCCCCAGGGTGTCTTCTCTGAAGTACCTGCTTATTTGTGCTGTTCAGCAAAGCTGGTGCTTTCAGTAAATTCATCTCAGGGCTAGCTGCTGGGCACCATTCCATTACCATGATGACATTGGTGATTGTATTGCCTAGAAGTATGACCATATAGAAACTTATTGGAGCAATGTATGTAATGAAAATGCTTCATCCTCTCGTGGCGTCTTCAGCTGAAGGTGCCTGAAGCTGTCTCATCAGCTGAAAACACCTCTAACAAATTCATAGCTTGATTTGCAAGGTGAACACATCCTTGTTAATTCATTAATTTTTTTGGTAATTTTCCCAAGAAAAATAAGCAAGCCTGTGCCTCACGTGCTTAAAGCAGCTGCACTGTAAGGACGATTTAGGTACCTATATGAAAAAGACTTCCAGAAACTCTTGGACATTCACAGAATTCTGTAGAAGAAGATCTATATATCTCTTACTATCTTGGTGCTCATCTCTTCTTTAAGCCAATTATTTTGCTTTCTTTCCCAGTCCAAGCAGAAACACCTGTTCCCTCTGGTTTTGCCTTTTCCCTTTCCTTTTTTCCCTCGCTATTAACTTTTGTACCCTTGTCTCCTCAAAGAGCTCAGAATGGAGTTTGACTTTTAGTTGGCTGCTTGGGCAGTTTCATTGCTGCAGGAAATGAATTTGAGCTGTCTGGGGTCTAGGATTTGCTTCCCATGAAAGCGCTCTGGCCACTACAAAGCATGGTGTTTGCTTGTGGCAACCAGGTTGTCTTTCCCAGAGAGATAACCTGGATGTCAGGAGGGCAGGGGACTGGCCCCTTGCATCCCTGTGCAACGCTGCTGCTCAACAAGTGCAGCCTGGCCCCTGGTTCTGTAGGAAAAGTGGATTTTTTTGCTAGTTGCCTGAGGCTGTGGCCCGTGCAGGGTTGTGGCATCTCCTAGGTGCCCGCTTAAGAAACTGAGGCTCTGAAATCAGTCTTGCGTTTTCTGCCCTTGGCATGGAGCGTTTCGAAGTGAAGAATAGTCAAGAGTCACCACATGCAAGTCCATATGTAAACCTGGCTCTAAGAGCTGGATGAAAGGCATCCTTTATCCAGCAGACGAATTTTTCCTTTGCTATTTGAATGTAAGGACCGAGAATAACAGCCAAACCTTAACAAGGTTTGATATTTCCAAATGTCATCTCTTCTGGTTTCGTGTGCGCTTGTTGATTGTTCTAACATCTTAATTAAAAGTGTAACTCTAATAATGAACTTATTTTTAGCCTGCTTCTCTGAGTGGTGCATTGTATCAAAGGACAGGCAATTCAGAAGGCAGTTAGCTGTGGATCAACAGTGACACAGAGCACTTGTGTAGTCGCTGGGGGTCAGTCAGTACATTTCTTTCACACTGGTGCTAGTCAATCACTTTTGTTTTCCAGATTAATTATGTGGCCTTTCATTAAAAAACGAGGCACTCTGGTTTCTTGCCATTTTCATTTCACTTCTGTCTTTGCCTGGGTGAATTTTACATCAGGGCCTTGTCTATGTTGTGCTTTTCCTCTTTTTTAGGCAAGAAAGTGAAAAGGGTTCAAATAATCTAAAAACCTAAGGAGGTGAAAGGGGGCTAGTCCATAGTTTCTGTATATCTGTAAAGAAAGATAATGTAAACTTCTCTTGCAGAGGTGAATATTTCACCATGCTAATGTTATTGTCTCCTTTCTCTTCATGTTCTATAGTTTTCTGTAAAAGCTGAAGCAGTGCCTATATTCAACACCTGCGTCTTTAACAGCCACTGCAGTATAATTACCTTTCTTGAATATTCTATAGAATTGTCAAACAGCAATTTTCTTTTTCAAGACAAGCTTTTGAATAATGCCGTTTACATACAGGGCTTAACTTCTCTTACGTTGAAAATCTAATTATAAGTATCCAAAATTTACTGCGTGTTTGCTGTTTTATAATTCAGTCTACATAAAATTGCTAAAACACAGCACCTTTAACATTTATTCTGGGGCTGAATCAGCACACTCTTTATTGGACACTTTTTCAGTCTTAAATGTAATTGATTCTGTAACAATATTTTTTGATTTTTCTTATTGTGTTTATCTTAAATTTCCATACAGAGGTACAGAGCAAGAGGAGAGGCTATTGATAGAGGTGCCTAATGTTCTTTTACTGTTTTTTCAGTCAGTGAATATTTATTTTGTGCTGGAAGAAGAATATCTCAGCATTTCAGTGACAGAATCTAGGAAAAACACTCTAGCACGTTTTATTCCGTTTGGTGTATTATTCACTGGATATTTAATGCTGATGTTGATTGATTAGATCAGACTGTAGATAATTAGCCAGGAAATCTTAGAGCAGATCGTGGCTTGAATTGTGCGACGTACCATCATCCTCGTCAGGCTACTTTTGCAGTCTTTGTGATACAAACATCGATAGACAACCATCTCGACTACCTCAAGCAGCACAACTTCAGTGTTCTGTTAGGAAGGTGACATTAGAATAGAAAATTAACATAACATTGTATTATTTCTTACTGGTGCAAGCTATAAATTAATGTTATGAAATGTTATGAGCGGATCTGCAAAACTACCTCTTACAAAAATTAAAGAGTATGGTTATAATCTTCCAATTGTCACTCTGGGAATTCCTGTGTTGTCACACATTATTTTCAGCGTATGGTAAGCTACATTTTCCTTCTCAGCCGCTCTTCCGGATTTCAGTTCTCATTGCCAATTTCTGTCCAAGGTTTCTGTAAATCTTTTGTGTCCTTTTTCTAAACACGTCCTATTCTTAAAAAAAGAATCCCTCAGCTATTCACTCTGCAGCTTACAGTGAAACCTTCTTCAGCTTTTCTTTTCAAATGCCATATTCTGTGAATGCATATAATAAGCAAGGTGAAAAATAATTTTAAAGACTATTACGCATCCTGCTGATATCAATGTAATATGAGACAATTGCTCTGTTTATGATTCTTTTTTTACTTTCTGCAGGTAAGTGTAAAAATAAACCTTTCATATTTTAGTCCTGTTAGTTTCATTCCTTTTTTGTTTTTTTTTTTTTTTTTNTAAGTATGCCAACATCATCACAAATTCTTAAGGCTTTTGAACATCTCCCCTTCGTGTTGCATTGTATCATGTCCGGTTTAACTCTTCCCTGCCTCTTCCAGGGATGAAAAAATTCTCAGTGGGGAACAATACAAATGTGTGTAAAATACAATGCTTCTGTTAAAACATGAATTTCAGGTTCACTACTGGGAATAAATTACATCAAATAAATCCACTTTTTACAACAACTTTCTGAAACTGTTTCTTTGAAGTGATCCATTTTGAGTAAAATGTGTATATGTTCTGGCAGTAAAAACTATATCTATTTGGAATCTACTTCTTAGGAGAACACTAGATTTTAAAACAAGTCCAAAACAAAGAAGTAACACTGTTTTCCACAGGAACAGCTTAAATTTTTATGTGGTTTACCTCATAAGATCTTTCATGGATTAAAGAGTAAGAACAAGTTTTCTCCATTACAAAATTCTCATTTAATCCTTATCCACACTTAGTTTATCAAATTAAATTGGACAAGATTGATGCAGGGGCTTTTTAAGCCGGACATCATGTGTAAAATCGCTAGACAACAGATTTTAAAGGGTGCCCACCATGACTTGTCACATCATCTTTCCTCAGCCTCAGCTGCCCTTGCATAGTCTTATGCAGGGTCAGGATTCTTCTTGGTGTTACACTATGGACCACTGCAGAGAAACAGAGCTGCGACACAGTCTCCAGCAGAGTTACTTATTACATCCTCAGCCCCCTTCACCTGCCCCAGCCATTCAAAATAACATCACACCATAAAATATTCATGAACAGCCCAGTGCTCCGTCGAGGGCCTCGCTTCTGCAGGTGGCTGTTACATCAGTAATTGCCCGATACTTCCCTCCACAGCGTAAAATTGTTTTCATTATGTGTCATGCACACAGAGCCAAGCAAATCCCTCTTGAGTGGTTTCCCAAGGGCTAGAGGGAGGTGGTACTTAACTTAAACAGGCGCTTTTGGCTTAGATTAAAAAAAAAAGAGAAAGAAAAAGCCAGTGAAAGCTCATCATTAACTCTACTTCTAACTGCAACAAAAAGCAGAAGCTCATGCAAAACTCTCATAAAGATTATCCTAAATGTCTCAGTTACTAGGAAGAGCTTTAGTGGCTTTAGCTGTTCTTATGATACTTAAAGCTGCTTCAGCCAGAGAAGAGAATAACTTTCCACCTGACTGAAGTTCCCATGGTTTGCAGTGCAAGGCGATAAGCAGGTTTCAGCAATAAACTCCTGCATTGTGAGACAATAATGCACAGTCAGGTCCCCCCATTTTGATTCAAGGGTGTCTTTTTCTTTCCCCCCTGTGGTGGACTAATCACAGCTCCACTTTGTTTAATTGCAGCAAAGAGAGAAATGTGTTTAAGAAGTCATTCTGGCCCTCTTTAAATGAATGCTCAAGTTCTTCAAAGACAACAAACAGGATGCATAATAAATAAGATTTAATTTTCAGATCAAAATAGGCAGAGTTAAAGATTTTATTGACTGATGTGGGAGAGAGAGATGCTTCTGAAAAGGGGGAGGAAAAAAAAAGGAAGCAACAAGTGGGATTAAAGTCTTGGGTTTTATGCAGCACAAGCTGGTTTTGCATGGTGGGAGGATCAGTACAGGAATAAAATCTTTCCAGAATTAGTGGTCGGTAGCCTGCCGGGCACTTTGCTTCTGATAAAAATGCTTGTAAAACTATGTCAACCCCTTGATAATTGACACAGATGCACCCACTATGGTTTTCAAACTAAGACCTAGAAAACCTTGGGCGCAATGTATTGTAAATTATGGCTCGGGGTCATGAACTCCGGAGTGGTTGTTGGGGGGGAGAGGGTGGGACAGAAAAGTGTTTATCAATCAAAAGTTTTCTTTCTGAGTCTGACATGACTAAGCTACAGCCCAAGTGATTGGGAGAGAAAACCTCTTAATTCATCGTTTTTAAAACTATGTTGTTCTTTTTCTGTTGTCCTTCCACTCTGAGATTATGATCACTCCTTCAAGGCAGGCATACATATACCAGTGGAAATTAAGTAGAATTATGAATAATTTCTCCAGTCATCTTCCTTTAAAAAAAAAAAATTAAAAAAAATCACAACTTACTGAGTATGTGCTATGAAACATATAGTGAAGCCATTTTAAATTTGCTTTAAGATGCTTACTAAGGTCTCATATAGGAAGGAGCACACATTACCTAATCTGATATATGCCAATTAATAGTTATATCATCTATCTATGCTCTATTTTGTGGAATGAGTCTTCCAGGCTGATTTTGAATTCTGTCAGAAGAGAAGCAGATATATTTTTCCTTAACTTCTAGTGGTAAACTACTATGGCCATGGTTTGGTGCTCTTTCATTGCTAAAATTCACAATTGCTGGTGACCATGAGCTGTGAGGTCTCATAATTTTGAGCAGGAACTCGGTGTGCATGAAATGACCATCAGGAGCATCTGCTGTGGGCTTTTTTCCCCCTGTGTTAAATCGGATATGTGAGGTTATCTGGGATACTGAAAAGCTATACTCAGAAAGTATTTTTTTTTTTTATAATGAGTGATGGAGTTCTTTTTGCTTCTGGCAACTATAGGCCTTTTCTGAATACAGCAAATGACTGTTTCAAAATGAAAACCACTATGTGTTTGAATGTAGTATTATGCCTAGTTGCTTTTTGAGTGAAAGGCGGCTTTAAAAAGTTAGGTATATCATTGCCAAAAAGGGCTACATAGTATTGTCAGCATTTTGAGAAGGAATAGGTCCTTTTTTTCCTGAAACTCCATTCTGGACAGCTGTTAGTGACTTACCAAACTTTTCATATGGATATGTATGTTAATGACAGGCAATGAACTGGAGATGAAGAGACCCAAACACAGACCGATCTCTTCAGTGCACATCAAAAGCCTTTACAAAAGGAGCAGTAAAAGAGGCAGTGATGGTGGAGCCTTCACTTTTGTACACTGAATTAGTTCTGCAAGCAATGAAACTGATCTTTTCTCCTTGCCAGAAAAGTCTGGTGATTTTTGTGAGTGCTCATTAGCACAAGAGGCATTTGTGAAGATAATTGACTGACGCTGATACTGCTGGCTGTCACAACAGTGCCAGCAGTGTATGTGCGTTTTAATAGTTGTATTTTTTCCCGTTTCTTAGATATAATGCTTTCTGAAAGATACTGGCTCTCTAAAGCTCTACGAGCCCATGCAAAGCAGGGAGTTTAAAGAACTCCTGCTCAGGGAATCTTTCCGCCTGCCCTGCTATCTCTCTGCTTGCAGGGTACGTGGGATGGGTAAAGGGGGCTATGGGGGCAGAGATGATATGAATGTGGACAGCTAAGAGTCCCACAGCCTTCCCATATGGGGAAATATTTGAGCCTCACCTTGTAGGAAAGTGTTGCTGGCCGAAATAATGACAGAAAATCGAAACAAGCCAGATTCACGTTCAGGAGGAAACAACCCATGGACTTTAGGCAGACAAAGAGATTCATGGGGGGAAAGCAGGTTGGTTGGTTGAGGGTGTGCTTAGCCTTGTGCGATGCAGTCAGACCACCGAACCCAACCACACGCATGCACCATCAGTGTGCTGAAAAATGCACGTCTTGTGTATCGTCAGATGCGTTCCAGAAACCTCCGGTTTCAGAATCGTTCAGAGCCTGAGACTCTCTTTTTAACAGAGGTTTATCAGCAGAGGCTTATCAGCAGAGGTAAATTGTTGTATGACTGCTAACATCTCTCAACTTCAGCAGTACAACTTCATGGCATTAAGACAGTGTAAACAGAAACTGAATTTGGCCTGTTACCTCGTGTGTGTTCAGAATGAATTATGATCAGCAGTGCAAGCACATATTTTTATTTGGTTTTTCTGATGACAAAAAAACCAAAACAAACTAAAACAAACAAAAAAAAAAAAAAAAACAAGAAAAAATTTTAAAAACATTAATGCTTTGATTCGCCTGGTAATTCAGTTACTAGAAAGTTCAGAAGTGATGAAATTAACCCAGGGAAATCGTGTTTTCAGACTCTAAAATATTTTGAAAGAAGCACTTAAATTTTTAAAACCAGCTTTGTTAAGCATTTTGAAAATATAAACTTCATGGGCTTTGATTCGAAATATTAGCTACTTTAATACTTTAAATCCCAATGTCCCCAAATGAAAAGTCAAAATCAAAGTAAAATGTTTTGGACTTCTTAACACAGACCATTGCGTTCCAATGCACTTGATAATTCTTTATAATATTTTTTGAACATTTGAAAATTTGGGGCTTTCAGTTTATGATGGGAAAGTTGTTTGAAAAATTCTCACAGGACAGGACAGTTGCTGTCCACAACTAGAAATAGCTCCCAGGAGTTTACTGATGTCAGAAGAAATAGAAAATAAAAAGATAGTTACTGGAAGTGCATTACTTTAGCATGTAATTCTGTGTTAGCACAAAAGAGTAAATTGAAGATCTGATTTATGAGAAAATTAAGTCCCCTGTTTTTAATCTTGAATTTCTATTCAATTTGATTTTCTAAATACATTTCACTTTAATGTTTCTCTAGAACACAAAATCTGGATATTTCAGAGTAGAGATTTGGAACGTAAAGCAGCTGACCAAAAAGTTTTTAGAAAGGAATTTCAACCGTGAGTTCATGACCTGAAATAAGTGTTGCGTAATTCCGTCACCATTTTAGCAAGTAAGATTCTGCTACAAAAGACTGTAATCTATATGTTCATTAATGTCTATCAAGAACATAATTGTGTATGTGTGTGTGTGTGTGTGTGTGTGTGTCTGGAGTACCCTCTGTGGTTTGTCATGTGGTTTTATTGACACATTAGGGAATGCTGTGTTGCTGATGAGTAGAAAGAACTATATAGTTCTTTTTTAGGCAGCACTTAATGTGCCTGCATCTCTTGATCTGTTGTGCTAAACAGAATTGTTTATCTGACACTAACATTATGAAGGATATTTAAGGCATCTCTGAGGTCAGATAGTCACTAGTTATGATTTCAGCACTCAGAAATGAAACTTAAAACTTGTTTTAAGTCTATTTTAAACCTTCCCTGAGGAATGTGAGCTACTTATTTCATAGTGAGCAATGGTAAAAGCTACAATTTTATCTCCAGACCTTCTCCAGGTAGGAGCTGCCTATAACCTCGGGAGATTTCTTATTGTGCTATTTGAAAACATCTGACTGTAAACATTTGTTAGTACCAACTACCGATTCACAAATATCCAGCACATTACTATTAGTCTCCTGAGGATGTCATGTTGTGAAAAGAGTTGCGTGCATGGATTTGAAAGATGGGTCTCTAAAAGTGACAAATGGAAAAAAGTATGCAGAGATTTTAGGTAAGATTGTTAAGGATGAGGGTGTCAGTGCAGCGATTTGAGATCCATAGTAAATTCAAATGATGTCTCTATAGATGGTGTGTGGGTATTTCCTTTTAAGAAGAGGTTTAAATATGGTTTTGTGGCTATATTTCAGAGGCATTTTAAAAGAAATAACAGTTGCAACAAGTGAGCGCAGAGCACATCCACGCTCTCTGAACTGATGGAATAGATGAGGGTTGAATTTCTGCTCAAGACATGAGGTCAATAATGTATGTCACAGCTAGAAATTTTATGTATGATGTTAGCTTAATGTTTAGAAAATATTTTATAGTACATTTCAATGACATTTTATGCCATCAAGCAATACTATGGGGGCAAAAGTTCCCAGTATCTCAAAGGATAATTTACCAGGAGTTGTGTCTTGCTACAACTTTTTACTTAAAACACAGATACCAGGCCAGTAGTCTGTGAAAAACAGCCTTCTGCTTTTCTACTTACTATGTTTAGACATGCAAAAGACAGAAATAACAGGCTTCCTGATAGAAAACAGCATGGGGAGAATTTTGGGTTCCATGCAATTCTTTTTAAACAGCCTCTCTATTTTCTTCAGCATCAAGTGTCATTTAATGTCATCTTTCTAAGCCTCGTGACTGAAAATCCATTAACATCCTCTGTTAAAATAAAAAAGGCACAGAAGCACAATTTGAGTTCAGATTTCTCCTGAAAATTTGACATGTCAGTGTTTCATAAAACATTATTTTCTTGAATTTTTATATTTAAGGAAGCGCTGTGCTCCAAATATCAATCAGTAAAACAGAGCTGGGGAAGGGATGGCAGGATTTCTAAGAAGTCAGTCAGCCAATTCAATAACTAGAGGAATACTGCTGTTGAAAAAGTAGCCCAGGCTTTCCTCCTCTTTCTGTTTCTATCTGAGGAATAACAGTCGGGGAGTTTGCTAACACTGCAATTACAACTTCCAGAAGTGACCAACCCGTCCACACCTCCTCCTAACATATGCAAACTCCCACCTCAGCAACCCAGCCAGAAGTTAGGCAGACTTCAATTTCCATGACTCCTCCCTCACTTCTAGCATGTGTATTGATCACCCTAAGCTGTCATTGATCTGGTGGCGGCACATGCCACAGTAATTTTTATTTGCCTTTGGACAGATCATGCAAATCTAGTGCTTTCTTCAATATGTTAGCTTTCAATATCTATTGATGATCTCGGCATAGCTTCTAAGGAGAGATCTCGCCCATCCCAGAGCCATGCTCTCATATAGTACTACAGCTATATGGGAAAATAACCATCACCCCAACCAATAATTCAAGGTATGCCCGAGTGACCCTTGTTCTTCTGGAGAGTGAGCTGGACAGTCACCCTTTTCCTCTCTTCCCTCTCTTGCTGCAGAACAGTGACAGTAACCTGGGCTGTAATCCAAACGCTTTGCACGCATGAGGTGAAATACCAGCGGGAGGCAGTTGCAGGCAGACCTCAGAAGGGTCAGGTAGCAAATGGCTGGGCTGCAAAATAACAACTTCTCGTGCAAAGAGCTGAATTTTGGAGTATAGAAGGAAATAAAAATCAGAGTCTGAGCCTCTGAGGTATGCAGTCGTTTGGATCTGGAATTATGTAGTTGGGGAAATTCATGCCTTAGAGCCGGAATTCCAAGTTAATTGAAGATTGATATGTGTTACACTCACATTATCCTGACAAAGTAAGAACATGCAAGAAGTTAGTTTAAGATTCTGATACGGTGATTTTCCTTGGGTTTTTCCATAATTGCATTCCAGATTATATAATTTTCATGCAATGTATAGCATAAAATATTGGTAAGTAATTTCAAAGGGACGTCTTTATTATACTATTTGAATATTTTACCAAAGCAACATTCTGTGCTATTTGCAGCACATGAAGTGAAGGTGAAGATAACACATGGCAGTATTAGGTGGTATCATTACCTTACTGGGTATTTCTAGAGGAATGTTTCTCCCTTTTAGGGATGTGACACATTGGTATGGAGGCTCTGGAAGCAGGTCGCTTTTTTCTGCAGCACATTCCCTATGTGAGAAACTATAGTCGCAGGTAGAACAAAAGGTCCATCACCATTTTTGGAATACTGATGAAATGAACTCCAGTTTCTTAGGCAGGAAGTTAATTTCATGATAAAATATCCATTATGAGAGTGAAAAAACAAGTTGTATCTTTGCAAATATGGGGTGGAAGTTTTATTTCTGATTTACTGTTACTGGGTCAGGTCGAGACAGTTACTTGGCAGTCAGAATCACCGATACCAGAAAGTACAGTCTATGATATTCTTTCAAACAGGGTTACAGAATCTTCTGGTCTTCTTTTTATATTCTACATGAGGACAGCTCCGGCCCATCTGAAACATGATCTGTATTACAAATGACATTTGCCCTTAAAGAGAAATCTCAGGGCTCAACAAGACAGCCTATTTAACCAATATGAGATCCAGCACACACATTAGACATTAAAAGACCCTGGGAGAAGTTGATGCAGGAAGATTGTAGGCACATAGCTGGCATCTGAGTGTGGCCTAGTCAAGGAACTTAGTTTATTTCAAACAGCACAAAAAATTTCTCGTATGGCACCAAAGCATCCCCTGAAGGTCTGTCATATAAATATAGATGCAATCTCACTCCTCTTAGTGAATGAATACGATAAGAACAAAGTTTGAATAGGAATAGCCACAAGTAGATGACTCCTTGCGTAGGACTGGTTTTCTCTGTATTCTGGCATGTCTTGGTGAAAGCTGTGTCTGGAGGCCTGTAACTGCCACCAGATCTCCTTAATGTATGACATATTCTGCATTTTTGCTATTTTCAAAATTAGGCAAGAGGCCTGTGTTTGTTTCAATGAATGTCTTTCTTTGTATGAAATATTTCACAAATACCATTTATTGCTATGCGCTTGATTCTTTGCAGGGTTTCAAGACTATGATTTAATATCTTAGATTGTCTAAACAAAGCCCTACTTAAAATTTGCTCAGGTTTGCTTAGAAACCCAGAAACCCTGTAATTATAGGGAGAATTTGAAGGAGAAAGCAGTTTCATTAACACCAGAAACTACTGTTTATGCCCATGAACTGTGTAAAACTGCAGTTTCAGAAATCCTGCTGAAATAATCCTTCACTGTACTCAGTAAGCCAAAATTGTAAAGAAGCCGTACTTCCATGTGACCTCAAGGACTGGACCCATTGCTTTTACATGCGATTTCATCCAACCCCATGCTAGTTGATTTACAATGCCTGAAGTACAGCTGATGCAGCACACCCTCCTCATTGCTGCCATCTCCTCCAGGAAAGGAGCAGGGATGTCAGAGCTCCTGCTGGTGCCGTGAGATGTCAGTGGGGGTTTAACCTGTCGATGCAGGGCTGTGTATGGCCTTCAGCTTGTATTTGCCTAAACTATGGTTTTCTTTCTATTAGGGATATAAACTTACCTATCTAACTACAAATGTACCCTCTTTGGCACTGGCCTTTCTTCTTGCCAAGTGCAGTAATTAGGGATATGCTTTCTCTGCCATGCTGTGTGAGGTGTTCATAGTGCCTTTGAAGGGTGCCAAATTGACAGTCATGGGGCTTCGGGTCCTCTCTTTACCCACAGAGCCATTGCAGCCATTTGGGTTCTGAGCAAGCATTATTTGCACATATTTAACTTCAATGAGACCAGTATCCGTACATGGCAGCTAATGTTGGGGAGAAACAATGAGCTGAATTCTCTACTGTTTGTTTATTTGTGTTTGTGTTCATATTGAAGATGAGGAAAACGCAACTTCATTAAATTAAATTAAATTTTATAACAATCAAATGATTTAGGTAATAAAGGGGGGCAAAGAAAGAAAATGTTCCATTTTAATAGCTATAACCTGTAAGCAGTGCTTTATCTTGCCGCTGCTGTTGTAAGGACTAGTAATTGCAGCCGTCTAGACACAGGAACAGATGCAAAGTAGAGCTTTATTATATCAGACATTTGCCCTGCTACTATACAGTCTAATTGCCCAGAAAATATATTTCTACATGAATTATTTCTAATTTGATTTGAACTAGACCAACTGTTGTATTTTGCTGAACTTTATCAGGTGATAAAATGGAGCACTAAATTTCAAAATAGCTTCTCTTATCAGTCTTTTCAGAGAAAAAGATGAATTAATTGAAACTTAAAATGGCATGTGCTTCTGTAGCAAATAAAATAGTTTTCTTTCTTGTTGATTACCTTTTTTTGATTTCATTCACCTGTGTGGTTCAAAAAGAAAAGCAACATTAACGCTAATTTGTGATTTAGGATGCTATGTCTACTAGTGTTGCATAAAAATATTTTAAAGTGCAAGTTTAAATTCAGATTAGTGATGATGTCATTGTGAGAGATGTAAGGACTTCGGTTATCCGAAAATGTTGATAATTTAAAACAAATGTGTTTTTTCCTCTCAGCTGATTTTTTTTTCCCTTTTGAGAGTATTAGTACAAAATCCTGAATTTTTTAATAAAGCCTGGTAAACATTTTGTGTATTTCAAGATAGTCTGAATCATCAGTCTACTGACAATGGATAATCAATGTGAAAGAAAGGTAAATCTTTGGATGCTCAAGTCTATGGTTTTAAAAATATTAGATTTTGTCTCTATACATTTCTGTTCATTTTGCAGTTGGTATTCGTACATCTGTCCTATTTCTTTTCACATTTTAAGAAGAAATTAGGAAATGCAGGGGAATCTCTCAACAGCTTTTGCATAAAACGATAATAGTTACTTGCTTCCTCCTTCTTCCCATCCCCCCAAAATAGAGCATACTACTGAAATTATTTAAATTGACTGAGCCTTTTAAGCAAGTAAACACATTTTAACTAGTTTTTTTTCCCAATCCTTCCATTCATGCCTACTATAGAAATTAGCCTTCACTCTTCCTTCACTTACACATGGATACACACACTTGCATGGACACAAGAAAAATTTCTTTTCTCCTGTCAGCATTCCTACCCAACAATAGTTAGATTAGTGGAAATGAGGGCCTCCGCAGAGAAAGGACATTCAGCCACAGAAGGCTCCCTGCAGGAACAGCTGGTAGGGGTTAATGGCTGCTGAACCTCACAGCCAGGGCCTATTCTCTATTGTGTGTTCAACTCCTGGGAAGGAGGGAGACTTGTGACAGCTTCTGGGGTGCATGGGATCAGAGGTACAGCAGCTAGGTCAGAGAGGTAGTGTTCGGGGGGAAAAGGCTAGCCTGGAATTGCAATAAAAATGAACTCTGCAGCGGGGACAGCCGAGCCTTGAAATCTGCAAAAATTGGGCACAAATTGCCACGGGGAAACAGTAAAGGATTATTCAGTAACATGGCTTCTAACCTTTTAACAACTGCGATATGAATTAAAAGAACAATTGGAGGGAGATGGGGGATGAATAATTCATATCTGAAAGTGGATGAAATCCAAGTCCAGGCTAAACATGCGCCGCTAATGTATGTTGTTTACGTTTGTACTCTCACCCCTCGGAGCTCAGCTCTCCGGATGGTGGTGCAAGCACCGTGCCTGCAGTACCAAGCATTCCAGTCGGGAGTGAACGCTCAGTGTTCAGCATGCTTAAGCTTAAAGAGAGAGTGATTAATAAGTACATGTTTCCCCTCAATGTGGATGCGTTTGCCACACCGCCACAGCTGGCGTGTGGAAGGAGCCCTCCTCAGAGGGCTGGCAGGGGATGTGCTGGAAGGTCAGGTCTGGTTTGGGACTGGCCTCCTCTGCTGCCTGCCTGTGCCCGGCACACACCAGGAGAAAAAATTCCAACTGTCAACAAAGTTGAGAAGAAACGCCTTGATGGGCTGAAACAATCACCTCTGGGAAAACACTAGGGTGTTTCTGTCACCCCTGCCCCTCCTTGCTTTGGGATAGCTTGGCAGGATGCTGTGGTTTTAAAGGGACCTTAGAGGGAGCTGTACTTCCCTTCTGACTGAGGATTCCTCTCCGTACAGTATCTGAAAAGTTCCAAAATTAAACGAAGTAGCATAGAATTGCAAAAAAAAAATAGGACCAATTCTGTGAGGAAACCTCCTCTCCTTTCACCTACTATGGCAGCAACCTTTCTATTTGTTTTGCTGCTCTTTTGGTATGGGAATTGCTGACACTCAGTAACGTTAAATATTGAGAGTTGTTAGGAATGTTACACTTGTAAGCTACAGCTTAAGTAAAAGAATAGCAAGTTTACTGGTAATGCAGCTCTTTTGCTCTAAATCTACTGATTCCCTGTTCTCATTACGCTTCTAGATGAGATATGCAGGTCTTGGGAGACGTCAGCACATATTTCACCCAGTGCAGTTTGGGTGAAAAAGTTCAGTTGTAATTATCATCCCTTAGTTTTGTTTGTTTAATCTCAAAATTTTTAAGCCGCATAAATCATTTTGCCTTATGGTTAGTTTGTTTTTTTTTTTTTTTGTCTCTATGTGAGTTTGTTTGAAGAAAAAAAAGAGAGCAAGGGAAAAACAGTGTTCCATTGAAATCCTCACCTGCATCAGAAGCATGAAAGATACTGTCAGTGAGCTTCCAGTGAGTCCTTTGGAAGCAATACAGATGCAATACACTCATTAAAGTTCTTTTATTTGGATTGTAATGCCTCAGTGAAAGCGTATGAGCCAGAGCCTGAGGGCTTTTAAGAATATTTAAGATGCACTGAAGTGTGTCATGCCTTAGTACACCTTGACACAGCGTTGCAGACCCCAGAATGAGGATTGACAAGTACAGGTAAAAACAACAACAGAGACATAACAGAACAATAACAGAAATGCCTCCCTGAAGTACCGACACTGACAGCTTGATAGAATAAGCAAAAATATCACCAAAATGACTTGCAGGCAGGAATAAATGAGGCTTCCAAGCACTCATGAGAGAGCGCTCAGAACATTTATCCTGCTTTACATTGTGGTTACTGAAACGCTGAGTGTAAGTGACTTCCCCGGAGGCAGGCAGCAAAGCGGAGCACCTGCCACCACAGCCCTTAGTCATGCTTTCTGCTGGGCTTGGCAGGTGTTCCTCGAACACAAAACCCCTTCTCTGCATATTCTGGTATGTCCTCGGCCCAAATGAAGGCCCCGAGTCTACAAACAGCTCTGTGCATGAACAGATTTCAGCACGTACCTAAGTGCCTTTTTTGGTCCTGACTCCCAAATGTGAATATCCTCATTTAGTGAATGTGCTCGTCTTCATGCTGAAGGCTGGTACTTGGACTGGTGGAAACATAGGTCTGCACTGAAATGTCCATGCTCTGGATGCCTGAATTGTTTGAAAACAGTGAAGATGGATGATAAATCTGGAAAGAAAAATAGGCAAATAGGCTCATCTGGGCTAAGACTTCTGAATGCATGATTTCAGTTCATAGACAATTTCTCACACTAACTATAAACATCCGAAAGTCAGACTGGCTTGACATAAATACAGTTTAGAATAGCAGAGTTAGCAGGTGTGTTTCTAATAAGTTGCATTCAAATTCCCATTTGTTTAAATAAATAAGAAAGTAAGAATAAGGGAGTTTGTTGACCTCTTGGCTATTCATATTGTCAGCATAAAGACGAAAGGGGTATGAAATTAAGAACTCAGGAGGGATTTATTGTGATGACAGACTTTCACACTAAGGGTTTGTTACATTTTGCAAACTCTTAATCTCCCCAAAGTGCAGCAACTGATTCCAATAATTTGTTGACACATTTTTTTAAGATAGAGATAAATCGGTTTTGTGAAACAAATTTAAGAGAGAATGTTGTTTACAAAACCATGATGCTATTTTTAAAGCTGCCAGTTCAAACATTATGTGTGATATTCTCTGCAGGATGTGCTATCGAAAGGGTTAAGCTTTTCTGACTTTCAGATACAATGAAATTATGACAGGAAGAAAATTGTGCCATTTTAGCATGAAAATGCTTGTACAAATACTGTCGTTCCTTCCTTCTTACTTTCTTTATAATGCCTCAACGATAGCTAAGATGACAGACATTTGACAGGTATCTGTAAGCATACAACCCAGGCAGCTCATTAAAGTTTTTCTTTCTATGCATCAGCTTTCACAAAGGCAAAAACCCATTAGCATTGACTATTTTGCAGATTAGAAGAATTAAGGGCTTCAAACGTTGGCTTATACCAAGCAATGTCATTTGTGAAGTGATGTTTGCTTTATTATTTCCCTTTCTCTCCCTCTGAAACCAGACTGACATGACTTTAGCTCAACGTAGGGCGTAATGTGCAAACCAAAGGACTGGCTCACCGATGAAAAGAAACACATTCCCTTTTATACATGACTGGAATGGCAAAAAGGGGAGACTTTACATGTACTATTTAGGCTCATTAGAGTACTGATTATGATAGTTCTCCGGTGTAATCTTTAATCGACTTTGACACTAGATTTGCCCCGTTACAAATCCTGTCATGCAAATTAAGTCATTTGTGTTGTTTGATATGGAAAGATCTGCTATGAAATGAAAGATTAGTTCACAGATGAGGCACCAGAGACTGCTGCCCTTGTGCACCGTGCAACTGATTACAAGGATGAGAGCATCCATTTTTATACTGCTGTTAACATTTAGGAAAGAAGATTAAATTATTGTAGTTTATTTCCTTCTTCCTGCATGCAGTTATTTTAAATAAGATTTCATAACCCTCATTTTGATGGTATGCAAAACTGGCAAAGCTGGTTAAATGCAATACCACCATTTTAAAGAGAGGAACATATTTTTGGAGGCAATGTTGATGATGCATTGGGCATTTTTTTTCTATGCCCTTGAATGAGATACTGGATTTTGTTCGGGTTTTTTTTTATTAGTAATCAGATGGCAGAAATTTTACCACTATGTACAAACCAGCAAGGAAAAATTACTGTAAATTTTCATGTGCTAAAAACCTACCCTTTTGGCTCACAATGTACAGGATGCATTTTAATTTTGCTGGTTTTATTTTCTGTGGAGTATTCGTATCTTTCATTAATCATATGGGCTTGATAGGAAAGGTCTACTTAAATAGTGAGGATTTTTTTCTACTCAGAAACATAGCTTAAGAAGAAAACGTTGCACCTAGGCCCGCTAAATGCTCATTTAAGTAAAATTTGTATTGCTGATGAATGAGCCAGAGCTGGTTTAAGATTTTAGGATCTCTCAAGCCCGAGTCACAGTGATGGCTGGCACAGTACATTTCATATACCTGGCCTTGATTCAGGTAGGCAATTCCTTCCTGGTGACAAAGAATATCAAAGTCTCTATAAGGACCGTTTGTTCTCTACTCTTGAACCAGAGTGTTTGATCTGCTTGAGGAATTTGAGATGCTTAGTTGCTTTTAACACTTCCCTCTTTAAAAAAAATAAAATAATATCTGCATTTTAAGCAGATCACCTAATTTCCCTGAGAGGGTGGGAACCATGGGTATCTACATACATTGAGACCGATATAGCCAGAATATAAACAAACCGAAATAGACCACAAAATGTTCATCAGTTTCCATTTTCATTAAGCATTGTCAGCAAAGAAACAGCTGTGCAATATTTTTGTATGCTGCTCTGGCTCTATGGGATGGACACACAGAACGTGCCTAACACCATGGCTGGGGATGGAACTCCAGAGATTAGTAAGTACCGCTGCTCTATATTCTTTAAGGCAACGGATTATTAACAATCTCCAATTAAATGTGCTCTCGTCTTGTCCTAACCATTCTTTCTACCTCTCATTTATAATCTATTTACTTCGTCCTTTTTAAAACTGTATGCTAAAAGAAATCACCACTACATTTGGTCACTGTATTTTGGCATAGCATGAATATTTCATAAAATCTGACTGTCCCCTTATTCTTTGGATAAACGTGAGTGCTGCAGTTACCTGACATTCTCTTAAATGACCATGGCACAAGCTGGAATGATCCTTGGAAAGGTTATTTCACTTTTGTGTAACTTAAAAGGAATGTTAGTCTTTATTTCCCACTTGATTATTCCAGGATTCTCTGCGATCGTTTATTTACAGATCAGTAGTGCTAGATATTTCTGAGTTACTGAAAAAAAGCTCTGAATATTAAACAATTATTCTTAGAAACCTTGAGGAAGAACTCATATAATACATAGTTGTAAAAAGTTGACAGCTGTTACAAATTTCAGACCACCAATGACTTGAATAAGCAATTGAATATTTTACTTCATCATTAATTTAAGAATGAAATACCTGAAACCTATCAAAAATACGTTTATTTTAATATGGTATGTTGAAATTTACAGGGATATCTTTGTCCCTTTAGTGTCAGGTGACAGTTTTGAAGCATGTAAAAAGTAAATCACAAGGATTCATTTGATAATCCTAGTTTTAGTATAATTTATTTTTTCTTCTTTATGTCAATGAAATAATAAAATCCGTACTTCATTAAAAAGCCAAGTTTTTCATGTGTTGTATTTTAAAAGAAGAAACCTTTATGTTTTAACACATAAAATGTGATGGTAGAGCTTAAACTAAGGATTACCAAGCATTACATAGTTCAGCTAACATTTTATAAGTGCAAACATTGTCTACATGTACTGTATTATTGCTGTAAACTTCTTCTATTGGCATAAAATAGGTTTGGATATGCTTTCATAGAGATGCATACTACAAGTGTACATGCTTTCACAAGGCAATCCTTGCAATACAAAGGCATTAGGTACCTATCAACAGATTTTAAATATTGGATCTCTCTCTTAGACCTGTTTGGGAGCAATGTATTGTCTTCTATTAGCCAAAATACCACAGTACTTATCCGAAGGATTCAAATGTGCCATATATTTCTCCCCAGGCTCATTTGCTCCCACTGCTTGATGCTTCCTGCATTACAGTAATGGAGTCCATAAAATGTAATAAGAAAAAGTATACTTTAATTAGCCAAGTCATGCTATGAATAAACTCTGATATAAATCATTTCTCTTTATTTGCATGTATGAGTTGTGTATAGTGACAATTTATATTAAATTTATTGAAGTGTCTGAAGGTGCTTTTATAGTATGTGTAAATACAGGCCTGGTCAGAAGAAACCTTGCAGCACTAAAATGTTCAACTTTTGCACTGGCTGGATGGATATAAAAATTAAGGAGAAGACTGCTAGCACACTAGGGTTTTTTAAACCCCAAGATAGAAATCAGAATGCATTAGACCTATTAAACTGTGTAGCAGTTCTCTGAGAAAAATGCTGGAACCTCTATCAATTAAGTCTATTTAGAAACAGTTTGGTTTAAATGGATTTTCCAGATAGTGGAATAGGTTAGGTCATTTAGTAATTTTTTTTTCCTTCTGTGAGTGTTACAAGTCTATTAATGGCAACCTAGGAATTACAGCCCATTTTTTTTTTTCAAATTTATTCAGAACCTAAAGGACAAAATTATTTTCAAAGGCATCAAAATTGTTTAGACGCTTAATTCCGTTAGTTTTGAGATAAGCCTTTGTGACAGACTGTAAAGTGTCTTTTGCTTGTTTCTGTGCATTTGGATGCGTGAGGATACATGTCCAGGACACCACTAACCCTTTGTGTGGGCAGGTAACCAAGGTCTGTATAATTCTCAAAAGATGTTTTCTCTGTTGGTGTGGGTAAGAGCTCACATGCAAGTTTTTGGCTCGACCCATTCCGTACAAGCTGCCATAGCCAGTGCACCAAATGAGATCTCAACTGCAACTCCTTTAATGGTGGTAGTAATATTTGTCTGCCATCATGGCTGACCTATCCTGTGATTGTGTCTGCATTACACTTGGTGACTCTTGGCTTTCCTGAAAATGCCATGTCCTCCTCTTAAACAATCATTGCTATCTGCTCAGCAACATCTTTCATTAATACGCCAGAAGTGCACACTGCAATGATGAATTTTATTCAGCCCAGCTTTCTGCATGGTTCCTGCATTATCCACCTTTTTATCCTAATATGTGTCCTAACCAGTTCCATCAGCCCTCTTTGTTTTGTGTCAGTGTTTCAAAAGAGAACGTCAAAAAAAATTCTCTCCCACGATCCCCATCCTAAGAGATTGAACTGACCTGGAGGAACTCACTTTTAATACCTTCCCAACATGTGCCTTCCCTTCTAGCACTGCTCCCTGCCATCTTCCTCTTAACCAGATATGAAATATGCAAAGGGCATTCCCCTTTGCTGGAAAGGTGGTAGCCCGTAATGTAAAGTTTGGCAGGTTATTCTGGTACAATGTACATATAATAAACTTGTGCTGCAATGTATCCAGCTTCCTTTTACCTTAACAGTGTAATTAAAAATTCCCCCCAGTTTGCACTCAAGCACCTTATACTCTCACTTCAGAGTAATGGGAGTAGATGTCCATGTTCTCTTCCCCATCAAATAAAAGCTTCCAGTAGTACGATCTCTCTTGAAACCCGACAGATTTCTTAAAATTTATTTCTTAAATGATGCTCATCTGATGGGCTCTTCTGGAATGAAAGTTACTCTAATGTTATTCCACCTTCTTCCTTTATTTCCCATCTTCTCAAGCAACACAAACTGAAATGCTTGGAATTCAGTCACGATCACAGTCACAGTGTGAACTCTGTTGTCTCTGGTTTTACGGCCAGTTTCTAGCTTGTGCTTGTGCAGAATAAATGGCCATGAGCGCACGCTTGTTCTGCATCTGGTCTCTAAATTGTAAGAGTTCTCTTATTGTGTGGGAAAAAGAGGAAGGCTAGTATAAAGAACAGAACAAGGGGAGCACAAGGTTGTCTACTTGTCTTCTAACTTTTTTGCCCTCTGTCTCTGTAATGCAATTAAGAATCTGTGTTTTTAAAGTGCTGTGAGTGTAACTGGTATAATACACTTGGAATTAGGAAAGAATTTTTGTATTGTGGCAAAATTGGCAGGAATATGTGACTATTTTTTCCTTCACACAGCCTTATGAAGAGTACCACAACAGGACTTAGTAAAGGTTAGGAAGTTTAAAACTCACCGATTAATGGGTATGATCTACTTGTTTCAAATCACAACCAGTGTCTGCTGTGGATAAGTAGTTCAGCTCCCAGAAAAAAAACAACATGGAGACCCATGACTTTGCTATTCAACTGCGGGGAGTAATGCAAACACTTTGAAGCCTTAGGTCTTGATTTACCAATCCCTCCATCTGCTTCTCTTTCCCCTTTCTTCTCCACATTTCCATAAACAGGGAGTTTTTCACAAAAGCCCTATAACATTCCCACTGAGACCACTTCAGAAATGTTTGGCATATTAACTAGTAGAATTCCAACCTTCTGCCTGTAACTCAGAAACTGATACAGTTAGATTAACCATAGAGAGCCTCTGACCAAAGTTTAAAGTAAAGTTTCACATGAAGTACTCAGGAGTAAAAAACTGACTCTATAAATATTCAGCTCAGTAGGAATTCAAAAACTGAAAGGGCAAAATTGCCTTTTCACTGACTTGCCAACAAATTAGTGGGAACAGATGGGAGACACACAAAATATTCTATATCAATCTGATTATGTTTTCTATAACTAAAGGTCCTCTATGCATTTATGATGTAAAGGATATATAGTAAAAAAATTAAGAACTCTGTCTTTGTGTACTCAAATATAAATGATAGTCTAAACAGCATACAAATTTTGACTTAAAAGTTCAGAAAATGATGTTCCACCCCAAAGAAGGTCCTTACAAGTAGCAGGTCTAAGACTAAAATAAAATACCAAAACACTAGATTCCCAAATATAAAGTATTTTAAAACATCTCATTTATTTTTTATAAAGATTATTATAATTGCAGGCTATCAAGGTGGAAGTGTGCCACTGATTCGACAATGACTACTTGAATGAATAAAACACAAGAATATATTTAGCTATTGAAACATCTGTGCAACTCCCATTACCAGAGCTGCATGCACGAAGTACAGCAAAGTAAACTCTGTTGTATTTATACACGTCTTAAAGAGCAGAAGTGGTACAAAAATATACTAAGAAAAAGAAATAATAAAACAAGGTGTACTGAAATGCTATGGAAAATTATGGCTCATGAGGGCTTCAGAAACCACAGGCACAATGATATTTCAGTGCTTCTCTGGTCAACATGAGATATTCTACTCACTGTGGCAGAAGGCAGGCTTATTCCCAGCTGGAGACACCTTCCACCTTCTCTTCATGTATAGCGTTGCAGGGCTTCATGCCTCCATAGCCATCATTCACTTCCTAAGACACTTATGTGGCTTCTATGTGAGGCAATTCAAGAGGTGGCTGTTCTATGAGTTACTGAAACCACTTCATTTAAGACAAGAATTTTACACCAAGTATAATAGATAATAAATATATAGGGCAGAGGTGACATCTTTTATTTAGAGTTACATGTTTGTGTAAGTGAAAAAAATGAAGCATAGAGGAGCGAGTCTTACTCCTGGAAGATCAACAAAGGGAATCAGAATATATTTGTCTTAGTGAAGTGGGTTATCATCTAAGATGATAATCTTTGACCATTTGGGAGCTAAGCTGGGAAAAAGTGGCTTCATTAAGACTGGACCAGAAAAGAGGAATGGTTTTGTTCAGAATCTGCCCCTTAAAGGAAACTATTGGGTCAGGTTCAGGTCTGGTGATTTGAATGTGGAGAATACTTGCAAACTCGTGGCAACCTAGATTAGACATTCCCATTCAGGGCCACTGCTGTCCATAGTGGGATTGAAAGGAAGTCAGTATTCTGATGGCTTAGATATATGTTTGATGAGGATCAGAGATAAATGGCATCCCAGGATTAGATAGATGTTCTAATCAACCAGTAAGCAAGGGCTGTATTTAGAATCTTGTGCCCTGGGTACAGTAAGTTATAGGAGAGGCAGCAGGCAAAGCTGAAGGTGTTGAAAAGAGAAAGTGCATGCACAAACACAAATGTGTAAATACATGTGCTTGATACTTAAACAGAAATAGAAGAGTCTAAAAAGATGAGAGATAATGTAGATGAAATCTTCATGAAACATTGGAATGAGTGTGATGTCTGACGAGGATTCAAGGTAAGATTTCTTATGGGATGAACACACAGTCTCTCATATAGTGTTTAAAGTCTAAGCCTGAAATGATTTGTACGCAAAATAGATGGCAAATGAATCCCTAGACTGTGAGATCCACAGCAGACCAAATCAAGGGTATTATGTTGTATGCTGTTTAATTGTCATACAACATGGAGCTAAATTCCCGCTTGTGTCAAGGTCTGTTTTCTCCTTTCTAGGCCATTCACTGGATGATCTTGTCTTTTGAGCATGAAATATTTTCTTTGAGTCTATAGTTACTAATAAATGTGTAATTCCAATACTTAAATATCAGAACTTTTGAGTGATTGGTGGTGTGCCCATAAAACTTTAATCAGCACTCCATTTAATTACGGCATCTTGTTTTGCCATTCTGAAAAATTTCTGATGCCCAATATATGGAAAATGAGTTATTTCAGTTGTGATATCAAGAAAGCAGTTTATTACCAAGTTGGAATTTCTTACTTGCATTTTACTTAAGCTGTTGAAGACACTTTGCAGTGATTAATTTTTCAGTTATAATTAGGCATAGCAATTGGAATATTTTTAGTATCACACTGATAGCTCCTTAACTCTGAATATGTTCACCTATAGATAATGGTCTGCTTTTCTCATATGTAGGGAACAGATAGCTATGGGTAGACATACACGTTGATACACCTAAACACTTTTTAACAACAAATATAAACATTCTCTTTATATTTGAATGACTTACAATGAGGCTTTCTACTCTGTCTCTGGTATTGAAAGTAGGTAAAAGTACTGTGAAATAGTGGTAGACGACAAACTCCCTGCCACCACATGGAGCAGGAGGCAGGGAGCAGTGTTTGAGGGCAAGACAGCATGCGCACGCTGACAAACATGACAAAAACTCGTGTCTGGCTTACCAGCCTGCAACCTGTTCACCTTGAGTAAGGATGAGACAGAACTTTCTTGCTGTCAGTTTGTGTTGCCCTTTTGTCGTCTCTGTCCTCATCGGAGAATTCAAGGCTTTATTCTCATGATGTTTACTTAGGAGGCAATAATGCCCTTTTCAATTGCAATGTTATTTTTATGTCAGGAGTCTTACAGCCGCTGAACTGACAGTTGCTTTTATCATTGTAAACAATTAATGAAAATATGTATTTTATGAAAAATCATAAATAATTTTCCACAGAATTATGATGTTTGCACATTATAAGCAATACAGAAAAAAAATCTTTGCAAGTACCATATTTGCACTATACAGAATATATAAACCATGAAGGAGGACTTGAGAGGAGGGCATAATGAGATAAACACCAAGTTTACACGGCTGATGTGGGTGTACATTATTAAGAGAGGAGATTAATTAAAGTTTGGACAGGGAACATATCTTTACAAGTCACTCCTTTCCTGCAAGTACAGTGTTTTGAGAACTGCTGCTAAGTCTCCAAGGAAACCAATGCTATTTGTGACTCTGTTTAGTGTGGAAAACTAATTTTTACCTTCTCTTCTAAGACTGACAAGTCATGACAGCTCTTAGAAGTCTGCAAATCGATTATTAGTCAAGCCTTGCTGTATTTTTAGTTACCTTTTTTGTGTACTTAGACTGAATCACTGAACTACACTACAGATCAGAGGTGGAAAAGTCAGTCGTGAGCTGAAAAAATGGTACAAATGCTAATTTTCACAACAAAGCTTATAGCATAATGGTATTATATTAAAAAACTGTACCTCCTGTTTAAGTAATTTACTGCTATCCAGCAAAAATATAAATTCGTTTATACAGATTTTCTTCCAAGGCTGCGTATTGAATTGTATACAAATACACACCTCGAGGATGGACTGAGGACCTATCGGATTGCTGCTATCAGGCAGAATCTTACCCTCACTGCCAACCTTGAATAAACGAAAATGTTTATTCTTAAATCAGATGCTGACAGCAAGAGCCAGACCTTTAGCAAGATATTTCATATATGCCACATAGTGGACTGCTATGCGCTCCTTCTTTTCCCATGTTTCTCTGCCAGCAAAAGGAAGCTGTTGACATCCCTGACTTGTGAAAGGCAGTTTGTTGTTTTCCCACATGACAGCAGATGTGAGGTCAGAGCTCAAAATGTCTGTACCAGATGACACCAAAGCCAACACCTTGCCTCACATCTTGACTCCAGCATCAGCTGAGGGCTGCTGTCCATGGAGCTGTACAAGGCAATCCCGCAATGAGGCCTCCACAAATGTCCCCTCAGACCTGTTGAGAGGGACCATCTATCACGAGTAGTGGCCCTGTGTTCCATAGCACAGAATGGGCTTTTGCTCCATTAATTTGTTAGGTGATTTTTCAGAAAAGTGAAAACCTTTACCACTCTCAAGATGTAATTCAGACATTGAAAAGAGAACTTGCCATGTAGTTCAGGAGAGGCAGGGATGTGTAAGAGCAGCCACTTTGGAATTAAACTCTGGGTTTAACAGGAGACACTCACGAGCATGATGACAAAGTGGTGACAGAGGATGATAAGGGTTCTGATTTGGTCAACTCTGCACATCTGTCATAAACTGCATAAAATTAGAAGATGGGTGTGGTGAAGAAGGAAGTGAGAAGCTACAGGGCTATTTGAGAAAAGAGGCAACATTACAAGGGATGGAGATATGGGAAGCTATTACAGTACTCAGGGGTAAACTCCCTTCTAACTCCCTTCTGTATAACCTGAGCACAGAAAAAAATCTTCTTTCTTTCTTTTTTTCTGGTTTTTTAAATTATTTTTTTTATTACAACCTTTGGATTATATACTTGAGACTGTGCTAATTTAATCTTTCTCAATCCTGGCAAGTGCATAAAGTGATATTCCTTGTGACTTATTTTTACATTTTTCTTATGTAAGTGGGAAATCTAAAGCATATTTTCAAGCCTGGTCAGATACTCATAATAATATCCCATAAAAATCTTTCAAATGCAGCAATAAAGCTTCGCTGTTATTTATCCAATTTGCTTTTTTTATCAACGACAATTGCTTTAAATTTTTTCACAAATGTGCTCATGTTGCATTCCAAAATCTTTAAAATCCAAATACATTTCAGAATACTTGAGTTTCTAAGACTTGCAGCTTTGTGGCATGTATGAATGTTAAACAGGAACTCAGTGGAGTTCTGCTGATAAAATACTGGGAAAAAAATAGGATAAGGCCTACTTAAATCTCCAGGGCATGAGAGAGCCTCCGTCTACTCAGGATTTGGCTCATCTCCTCTCCTCTGGATTGTTCTCCCTCACTGTTCACACCACTCCCTCAGGGCACTTTTTGAACAGTTTTTTAATCATTGAGTCCAGAAGACAAACATTGTTAATTGATTTGAAAGCTGATGACAGTAAGCTGGACCTGGCACGACCTCATCCACCAGGTTCTGAAATAATCAAATAACCGAGTGAGTTTGAGAGTCAGATGTTGTGAAAGGGCCTGTGCTAGAGGGATGTGACTCGATGAGTCTGTTTGAATGCTCAGACCACAGTCATTGCCGGCCCCTGAGGACAGGCACCTTTTCTGCTGATGCTTTCCTTGGCAACAAACTGCCTCATCTTGTTGAGCTCTTAAAAAAATGAGCCCTTGGCTGAGCTCCCAAGGGCACCTGAGTCTACCAAAGCATCATGTTCCAAGTGGGATAGGATGCCCTGGCCTAGCAGTATATAGGATACAAGTGATGCTCAGAAGATGTACTGAATGGTATGTATGGAGGCTTTATATGCACAACTACATAAAGACATGAAAGAAGTGACATCCAAAGACTCAATAAAACCAGTGGAAAAATGTTAGATTTTTCCCCACATCATACCTAGAAATCTAGGTCTTGGCTCTGAGATGTTTACTCAATAATTTTAATTCCTGTTTGTGCTGACTATCGTGGAGTTATCCCAGCCATAAATTCAGCCTGTTGACTTTAGTGTAAATGCTTTAGTGAATATAGCCAGTAGCACTAGATGTTCTTAATGACACTGCTGTCCACAGAGCTTTTTCCGCCACAAAAGATGTCAGAAAGCCTTATTAAGACATCTAGTTCTTCCTCTCTCTTTCCTCTCTGTCTTAATGTGCCCATCAATGCTGATGCAATGCAGTGTAGGCTGCAGTGTCAGAAGCAATGCAGCAATTCAAGTATTCTGTTCTCCTGCGAATGTTCACGAAAAATCCACGTTAGTGCCTCAGTCTTGTGGCAATGAAGGAGTCACAATGTAGCAGCCTTTCTGTCCTTTTTAATTCTTATTTATTTTTATTGAAAATATTTTTCTAGTATTTTCTTCAACAAAATATTTTGGTCACTTGAAAAAATTAACAAGGAACAGGATAAAGGCGAAGGTAACCTTTCTAATCATTCTGGGAAGAATGAAGCCTTGCTTCTTGTTAGTCATTATTGGCCTTGAATCTGATAAACTTTCTCGGACTTGTTAGGTGATGAGGAATCTTCCAGTTTGCAAGCTATTGGAAGGCCATTTCTGGATTCTGAATGCCTTAGCATGAATTACCCTCTGAGAGCACACATTTGTGCTAACAGGCCAAAGAATGCAGTGTCAAGAAGTTAAAAAATAAAATCAGGTTGATGTAATGTCTCCACTCATTAAGGCACACACACATTGGTTATTGTAAAAGTTTTGTTCTCTAAATTTTAAAGGAGAAAGAGAAACAAAGAAGAGTCTAATCTACTTCAAATACCTTTCCGAAGTCATGACTTTTTTTCAAAACCTTAACAAAAAATTCCAAATTAGTATCCTGTATTCCTTTTCAAAATCATATTCTTTGTCTTTATAACTCCCTTCTAACCCTAGGATTTCTCACCCTTCTGATTCACCCTGACCTGATCTGAATCATTGCATGGTTATGCCTGTAAAGTTGTTTTGGAGCACAGAGCTGCAGTCCTGCTGTGTAACACCAAGGCAGATCTTGCTGGATGTGTTTTCAAACATTGCTGTTTTATAGATCCATAGGTACAGTGTGGATGGGGAAGGATATTGTTTAGAAATATTGTTTCTGCAGCCAGGTAGATCTTTTTTGTCATGTGAATAGCTTGCTTTGGAAGCTACAAGCTCCACTACTTATCCATTTATCAGGCCTTTAACCCCTTCTAGGGGACAGACATCTAGCTGCTTTCACATCCTTCTCATTGTGAACCCTAGACTTCCAGTGTACTGCTTGCAAAACATCCTTGTTTTCACTTGCCTGACATCCCCTTAGGTATACTAATTCCCCTCCTTCCTCCTGTGTCTCAACAATCATCAACTACTGAGGCATCCAGCATACCTTTTTGTGACTATTTTCTTCCTATGTTTCATTCAGATATAGCCAGAAAGATCACAAGCAGAAAGCTTGTAAAGTGATTAAACTCATTTTCTTCGTTTGCTGTGGCGCCAGCTTTCTAGGTCCTTTATAGAAACTAGCTCAGTCATGCGGCAGGTTGAGCCTGAGATTCCTGGTGCAGATCATTATGCTCCCATAAATTATCTCATGTGTACCTGAGCCAGGGTTTGAACCAGACACTGAGAGGAGAGGTTTTTTTCCTTTTGCTCTTTACTTTTCTTTGCTGTCCTCCACCACTTTTCTGTTGCATGTAGAATGGAGAACAAATTCATTTTTCAAACAGTTGATTCTGTTTAATTCCACTGTCTTTGAAAGGTACTCTCTACTTTTCAGCCAAAATTTTCTTAAATAAAATTCTCATAGTAGCCTAATCTTGAAAAGAAATGGAAAGAGATGTGTTTCAGTTTTAATTATTAATTAAATGAATCGCAGTGCATTTTAATAAAAACTCACAATGGCCATACAAGGTAGCATTTACTTCTGATGAGCTTATGCCTGTGTGGGTGTACAATTTATTAGAAACTGTCAATGGAACTGATCACTGCAACAGAAAAAATTCCTTGGATAACTTTTCTGTTGATATATTTAGTACTCAAGTTTTAAACTGCATTCTTTGATAAATTTGTCATGTTATGCAGCTGAAAATCTTAATGAAATTTCTGTTACAAGAATTAGTAATAATATATGTTTATGTTACACAATGTGCTAAAAACTTACACAGTGGTAGATATACACTGAGTTATTTCTGGATTTTCTGAAAAAAACCCAACAAACCCCCACAACCTTTCAGACAAAACCCCAAAAAACCAGATGTAAATAATGCAATTTTGAGCACTGGGCCATTTTCACCTACTCCAGTTTTCAGTTTTCCAAAAACAAATTGCCCAGCTTTCAGGGAAAACAGACATTTCCCAGGAATCTTTGAGTTCAGTTCACAGTTTTGTTCCAACCTAACTTTTGGGTTATTTTGGTTTCTAAGCATTTTCAGTCCATATTTTTCTAAAGAATATTGAAAAAGCTTTTCTACGTAAATAAGACAAATGACCAAAGGAGAACAAAGTGACTACAGTAATTCTAAAGCTCTTGCAAGGTCACCAGCATTACTACGAGCAGGTTCAAAACTGTCCCTACCATCCATGAGTAAATATCTCCCTACTGTCCTTGGAGATCAAAAACACACGAAGACGAGCTCAGCTCCATAGGGTGGGTGCAGTAGATATGGCCTTATACCTTCCATATGGATATGGGATCTGCTAATGGTCCTGGAAACACACTTACAGATATTTCAGGCCACAGTTGCTGCAGAGAAGTGAACTGGGCAGGCTGGGGGACACTGGTGAAGGATGTGCTGTTCTCGCTGGCATTGGCGAGGGCAGAATACCAGATCTGAGAAACAGATTTGAACCCAGAATGGATCTGGGGTCCATTTGTAAAAACAATAAATTGAGCTCAAGAGTTTCATAAACTGCAAGTGCAGTAGCATGACAGCAAAGGGTTGATGGCCTAGAATGCTTTGTCAGAAGATTTTCCTCTCAGAATTGTCAGAGTTGTTGCCTGTAGAGAAATAAGTGCCCTTTAGGACATGGTTCAAGTACAGGAGTAGTTTAGTCTGTCTTGCATCTGAGAGGACAGACAAATTTATCAAGAAAATCAGAAAGGTTTTTATGGCTGACTGAAATTCAAATCCCAGAATTGAAGGTGGAAAGTTGATGTTTTGACTCATGCAAAAAAAGAAGGGAGATGTTTCTGCCATATTTTAGAGCTGCGAGGTGACTTTTCTTTCATATAAACCAACATTAGCCATGTATGTCTAAAAACAACATGCCTCACTGTCATTTCAGCCTGGGATTATCCATGTGTTCTGGAGACAGGCAGACACCTGGGAGACAATTTCAGTGAGCAGAACATTCTCTAGTTGCAGGAGGTATTTATTACGCCAAATCATTGTTTCTCACTTCATTTCACATAATCATAACTTCTGTGGCATTTCCTTCTTTGACCTTCAGTATAGATCAGAGGACACAGCTGAAATCAAACACACTGTTTATGTGGGCTTGGCCCCTTCCAATTAAAGGATTTTTTTTTGTTGCAGATTTCCCCACTCTTTTTTCCTTCAGTATTTCAGTATTACCATTCCTTAAGTTTCAGTGGCCAATTTAGCATTTTAGTTTTGTATGTGTAGAATACATTCCTCTTTCACAGATGTTAACAGAAAATCCTCTACAAGTCATTATGTGTGGAAAATGCTGCAGTAACATTCTCTCTTTTGCACAGGTGCATGGCAGATATTTTATTTCCCTTAGGCAGGAAATAAAAAAAGCAGCCAAATATTGCAATGCTCGAATTTAAAAAATAGTAATCCAGAAAAATCAGTCAAAATCGACTGCATCATACTTCTAAAAATAGCAAAATATGGTTTGTCTCGACAGAAACAAAAGCTAAGAGTAGTATGTTTCATTGAGGTTTTTTTTTTTTTCTCTATCATTCACTCTTCTCATACCACTTTTGGCCTTCTGTCTCTTACAATCATCATTATTCTTATTTTTCTGATGTAATTTCTTCTCTCCCAAATCCCAAATGATCAGCTCTGACTGCAAAGAGTTGATTTGCCTGTTTTCATATCCTAGGTAAGAGCTTGCTTGCTTTGTCTGGGAAAGATGCTTGCAATATTTTATAGCTTGTACAAGACTCAACAATTAAAGTGAGTCTTTGGGCTTAAACCCAATACCACAGCACATATGCTCTAGACAGAAATTATTCTTCAATCCCAGTGTGGAGTAAAATTAAGCCAGATCCTGACCTTGAGCCTATAGTTTGTAAAGAGCTTTAAATGCTGGGCTTGTGCCCATTTAACCCCACGGTAACAGTTGTAGGGTCACAGGGAGGTGACAGATGCTATCAGACACTTCCCGCTGTAGATGATTAATTATGAAGAGAGATCTTTGCATAGACTATATTTGAAAATTTCAGCTGAGGTTCTTGGCAGACCTACAGAAGCATCTTTGTTGATTCAAGCCAGCTAGTGCCTGTTGTGTTTATCACAGATTTCCTTACAGAAGATAACCATCCAGGCTGATAAAAGCAATGAAATTTCAGTTCAACACAACACTGGAAATTTGGATCACAAATAAACAAATATTGCCATCAATATTCCTGGCATTATATAGCTGCTATTAATATCAGGCTTACATATTGTAATTTTATTTCTTAAACCACACAGATAGTGCTTAGATGTATGGATTTATTATCACATTTGGCATATATTATTTATAGCATAAGAAAGGTGAAACATCTTGCAGCATGCATGTAAAGATTAGGATTTATTGTCCAGGAATCCTTGAACAATTTTATCAAAAGCCCATTTCTAGGTGGTGTTTTTCTGCAATAAATCATACAGCAGAAATCTATCAGTGGTCACCAGTAGGAGATAAATGAGAGCAGAGGAAAGAGGGTCATCACAGAATTTTTTTTCTCTATCATGACTTGTCATTGGCAGAAATCCATTTATTATCGTACACAACTGATTTTTTTCTCTCACTCACTGGGTTTGCTGTTCTGGGCACTGTTATCAAAAATAAAATGAAAAACTTTGCAGAATGTAAGCTTTCAGGAGTCACGAAAACAGAGTTAACTTAAAGACCACAGGTGCAAAGACTAGCACTACTTTTACTCCCCTCCTCCCCTCCTCCCTCCCTCCCTCCCTCCCGCCCTCCACCTCTTTCTTTTCTCTTTTCTCCACCCTCCG
>VZTA01018352.1:59024-86119 GCA_013398855.1 Mohoua ochrocephala
CCAATTAAAATTCTCCAACAAAATTTCTTAGGTTTTTAATAAAATGAAGTTACATTTTTTCTTCAAGTAAGGAAGGAGGGGAGGGGAAGAGCAATAAGGAGGAGGGCTGAAATGTGATCTTATTTTGCAAGTCGAGATTAACCAAGGTAGGAAGGAACAATATCATCTTATGTATCTCAGTGAATATCACCACCTAAATTTCTATAAGGTCCTCAAGAACGATCCACTCACCCTCCAGGCAGCCAATGTGGGATTTGGTTAGGTAACAGAGCCTTCACCCGGGCCAGAATTACACTCATAGCACTCAGGTTTCTGGGAAACTAGAGAAGAATGCATAGGTGAAATTTTTCTAATACAACAGCAAAAGTTTTAAAACCAATTGAGAGCTGGAGAGATTTATGCATGCTGCCTTTGTATAAGTAGTGTACCACTGGGGCATGCACTAAGATACCCAGATTGTGCTCCTTCTGGAAAGCCTTGGTTATTTCTGCTTTATTAATTCAGGATTTTATCACAGTGCAAGAGTTTTATATGATTCTTCATCTCTTTGATCTATTTATCTTTTGGACATATGCCAGAAGCATTTTTTCTTTCCCTGGGCTAGGTAAAGAAGCAGAAATTCAGGGTCTACATTGTCCTTTGAAAATAAGTGAAATAGTGAACTTACGGCCGTTCATTTGTGCAGCTTCAGCTGACCCTCATCAACAGAGACAAGGGTGGGACTGTGTAAGCCTGGTAAGAGGAGCTGTGTAAGTCTATGTCACTGCTGGGAAGACCTAGATGTAAGTGAGTCACCAAACCATGATCTGTCCTTCCCAGCACTGGACAGTCAGTTCTACACCACAGGGAATGAGGTGCCATCCTTGTGGAACACGAGTCTCATGGCCAGAAACACCTGTGTGCTGCCACAAAGCAAGGCTCTTTCTTCTACTGAATTATGTCATGTATAACTAAGTAATTCACGCTTTTAAAATTTTTCTTTCTTTCTTATGCCTAAAACACTAGTTACTGAAGTAATTTGCTAAATGGTGAGTAACTATCGCAATTATTCTTAAATAATCTTATCACAAGAAAATACAAGATCTGATTGTAACGTATAGTTTATTAGGTTAATACTGTGTATTTAATTAATTTTTTGTTAATATAGTATATAAAATAATTATTAATTCTATAGACTGTCGCTATATAATATTTATACATTATTATTATTTCCTTAATTTAGAGGTTGGACCTGGTGATCAAAGGTTGGACTCAATAATCTCAGAGGTCTTTTCCAACCTAACTGAGGCTGTGATTCTATAATTTATGGGGAGGCAAAAGAGGAAAGGTTTGAAGTGAGCAATTCAGATTGCTGAAAGGAATAATATTCAAAAGCCAGTCAGAAGAAATCTTTATATGTGTTGTAGCTAGTACAGAGATGCTACAAGTTTCAAATAAGTTTTAGCTGCAAATATATTTTACATCAATTATATGCAAACGTTGTTTGCATGAAAATTACACTTTCTTGTTTTCTCTGTGTGATCAATTATAATCCCACATGAAGGCTTGATTTTAACAGGCTCCAACACGTGCAGATTTAATTTTTCAAACTCTTCTTAAAATACTGTAGGTTTAGATAATTTTCCTTGTTGCTTGCATGTCTTTCACAACAAAGAAATTTATTCACTCAAAGTAGGAAAACAGTAATACAAATTCAGTAAAAGAAAAGAAAGAAAAGCTACCTAAAGTATTAAGATACTACAAGAATCTACCTAAAATATTAAGATATCACAAGAATCTCTCATTTTTCATTTCATCTTGACTTCACTGTTTACTTTCAGTATGCAAGGTAAACATCTCCAGAATTCTATTAAAAATCAAGTTGTACTTAAGAAAAGTTTTGGAAATCCTCTTTTTTTTTCAGATATAAGATCATTACCACTCTTTTTATTTGGCTGACATAATTTTCAACTAACTGGAAGATTTTATTCCTTGGAATCATAACAGGTACAGATAAGAATAACAATTTATGGCTACCACATCAAATGAATGGCTCAGCATAGTAACTCACATTTCAACTTTACTGTAAACTCAACTAAATAGCTTAACTCTACGTGCAAAGCAAGCTCCTCTAAATGGCCATTAATATTTTTAAGCCATTAATATGCTCAATATTGCACATATTATATTAGAATATAATTGTATGCCTATGAACGGGGAAGAAAAAAAAAAAGACAGGCTACAGGGCAAATTACAAACTTTTAAGTTGTTAAGGCTTGAATTGATCTTAAATCTATTAATTTCTTCTGCACTAAGCTGCAAAATAAGCAGTAGTTTACACTCTGCAGCCTAGTTCTTTTGGGAAAAGACAGTTTGTATCTTTCTTTTTAGTATTTTGGTTGAAACCTTTAATTATAACCAATTGAATCTCCTTTAAGATTAGGGGGCCCACATAGACAGACTGTGCGTACCCAGTCATTATCTAGAGCTCAACCAGAGATTAATGTGGGTGAATTTTCTATGATATCATGCACTTTTACCTATTATCAAAATTTAAGATATATGCCACATAACCTTTCATTTTAATATTCATGCTGGTTTTAAGTATCTTTTTCTTATAAATGCTGCAATGAAATCTTCCCTTAAGGCAAATTTTGTTCCACTGGCTGAAAGTTGGATGCAGCAGCATTGGGGATTTTATTCATGAGGAGAAAGAAGCATCTGTGATTATAGGACTTTGAGAGTCACAGGAATTACGGGAATTGCAAAACAATTGCGTGAAACCAGTTTAGCAGGGCCTTACAGAAACCCCGGCGTGGGTGTCACCGACAGTGGAGCAGGGATACACTGGGCAGGTAAAGCTTCCACACGTATTCACCGAAACGTGGGTCACACTTTGGTATCACACTGAACACCCTCTGCACAGAAATGGTGAGACCTCATTGCCTGCTCTGCGTTGGACACGGACGAGCAGCAGAAGAGTGGAAAGGAACAGAGAAGATAAATAAGAGGCTGCAGCTCCTTACATTGGCTCAGGAAGTGGCCTCAGCTGCCCCACCACTGTCTATCTGGAGCTCAGACAGGGAAAGAAGAGGTGAAAAGGTACTTCATGAAAAACAAATACTCCATGCTCTTGCTGGGTGGGACAAGGATGAGATGGCAGAGGACTTCCCTCTTCTCTCCATTTCTGTAGGCAGACCCTGTAGTAAAAGCAGCTTCCTGGCCTTAGTCTAGGGTAACACTTTTGGCTTCCCTTTCCATTTTATACTCTGAGCCTGTGTGCACACACTTTGTAAATAATTTTGGCAGACAGGACAGACAGAAGTAAGCATATCTGTGTTTTGGAGTTTAATACTATCAGGTTGATAAGAGTCAGCCAAGTCAAAGAAATTCCTTGCCCCCTTTTGTATCACAGCCACAGAAATTTGCTCGAAGGCAAGATGCCTCATGTATCATCCCAGTAAGACCATGTTGGATCAGTTTTGCTCAGCCTCCTTCACATGAGCAGGATTTTGTTTTTATCCCCCCTGTGACATGAGTGCTTAAAGCATGTGCAGGATTTCCACAAGTAAAGAAAGGTGTGAATGTAGTCCAGGAGATTTAGGGCTCATGCGAAAGATTCAAAAGTCAGTTGTGAGCTAGGAAACTGTTTGTCCTTCAGGCACCTGGGACTCATATGAATCCTCTGCAGCAAAACACCTTGATGTACGAGGGAAGTAGAACATTGAGTAGCGAGTGCAAGGAAGTCTGTGGGGCTTCAGCCTCTTTCCTTTCTGCATCCATATAATCCCAAATTAGAGAATGACTTTGCCTTTTGCTATTCACAAGCACCAAATTCTCCTGGGAAAATGTAGACCAAAGCCACCAAATTATAGTTGTCTCTTCAGTGTCTATTCCTGAGACACCATCAGCAAGTTGGGAAAGATGCAGGATATCCAATTCACTTTGTTTTTCAAGGAGGCTTACAAAAATGTTTAGGTCAATGCATTTTTAATGGGAGAACAAAGATGGAAATGTGAGTTTTAGCAACAAAAATGTGAGATATGTTAATTATTTTCCACTTTTAATTTTTATTTTTCCTTAAAAATTGAAGGAAAGGTGACTGGAACAGACAAAATGCAACAGTGAAGATCAGAACCAACTCTGGAAAGCTTAATGTAATTGTTTCGTCATTTCCTATAGCAGCACTTAAAAAAAAACAACAAAGACAGAATGAAATTTTCCAAGTCAAATTCCTCACAATACCCAGTGTTCCAAGTTTCTTATATTTTACTGTGAAGGGTTCCCCAGTTCTCCTGGCACTTCAGCAATAACTTAGTGGAGCAGATTTTTTAACATTTCTTCCTTGAAAAAGCCCACAAGGCTTGCAGATAGAATTTGTATAGTGAGGGATAAAAAAATCCCTTTGTTAAAAAATGTAACAAGGAATCTTCAGGAAAAATGACGATGGGATTGTAATTTTTACATGTGATCTTATGAAAGATAAATCTCCTAATGACCCAGGCCTACATAGGAGGGCACTAAACTCAGTGCCCTTTAACCCACACTGGAAGCACTAATGCAGAATCATTGCCATGATTTATAATATTGAAAAAAATTTTTTTTGCAGCTTTTACTGTTACGGTGGAAGAGATCAGAATAAATATACTTGGTTAATCTATTTCTCAAAACTTCCCACCTCTCAATTCCGGAGCAACATGATGGCGGTGTCTCATGTTTCCAGCGTTTAGGGATCTAATTGGGGTATTGTTCTGTACTTGCTGTTAGACAGTGCAGTGACAAGATGAATCTCAGCCAACGCTGGCGGCCAGCCAGCACATACCTTGCACAAACAAAGTGCAGGGCAATTAAAGTGCAAGTGCCAAAGGAGCGCTGCCGAGAGAGAGCACAAAAATAGCCATCCAGGAAAGCACTTGGAAAATACATTTCTTTGGCTTATTGGAGCACTACTGTTCCATCCATTTATTTCTTGCCCTTGATGTCTTCCCCTGAAGGGAATCTATTTTCCCCTCTTCGGTATGTTTACTCTTTAGAGAAGTTTGGGGATGCCTTGTGAGGAGGGGATTTTTTTCCAGCAGGGCAGGGGAGACAGGATTTCTATTATGTGAATTGAGGCAAGAGGATGTAAGAGAGAAAGAGCTTTGGGAAGTGTGTTATGAAATGGAGCTTTTTATAAAATACGTGGATTGGGTGCGCTATATACATATCACGTGCTGCGGAAATGTAGAGCAATCATTCTGTACACAGCTATGTATAAATATTGAAACAAGGCCTGTAATTCCACTCATCAAAATGAAAGCCCTTAAGGAGTCAGATGTTCCCCCCACTCCCTGCTATGCAAACAGGTCTGCATTACTAAACTGAATTCACAATCACCTTGCTAGAAATTTGTGCAACCTGTGTTGAATATCGAGTATCCTAAATGCTCTACAAATAATTCCAACAGCACATTTTGTGACGTTCAGTGACAAAACCTAACAGAGCTGAAACATTTGTTACTTGGAAGCCTGGTTGTTAATAGATGGGTGAAAGACTGTTGGAGAGGGAAGGGAAGAGCAGGCTGGGGAATCAGCTACTGGAGGTAAAGGATACACAAATGTACGAACACCATTTCCATCCTCATTCCCAAACAAAGCAGCTGATCACAACATGAATTTTTCTTTTCCCTCAGACCTGCTCCAGTGTTCTTGTGCAGCAGGTGTGTACTTGCAAAGACCAAAACAATTGGCTTTACTGAATTTCTGCCTACCCTGGATAGTCTTGCTGGTGGGTCTGGTGTTTTGGTTTTTTTCCTTCTCAGAATATATTTCTCTAATGAAGATTTCATGCCTACCAGGTAATTTTTATTTCCCATGTAGTTATACAGAGCATATTTTTTCAATAATTTTGTTGTTTGTGGGCAGATTTACTTATAGTCTCTCTAGCAGCAGCAGAAGGACTCACAGAAATAAGCTCCTAAGCATATGGACAACTATGGACATATTTATTAATCTGAGCTTCTCTAAAGATAACATCCAAATTCTTTCCTAAAATGCGCTTCTTTACACCATGTCTGTGTCAGGTCAGAAGCAGCAGATACATGCTTTTTAACTTAGATTTGTTTTGAAAAACAATTATTTATTCTGCGGGAAGAAAAGGTTATATTGCAGAGGTCAGACTTTTATCATTTTCTTTTTATGGAGCAAGCCTTTGGGATATTATAATGGTATGTCAGCTAAGCACCTAGATGGCTCTGCAAGGTCAAACGGAGTTACAACGGGCATATTTTATGTATGTATCTTGCAAGTGTTGTCCCAGTACACTCCAACCCCACCAATAAACCATTTTATTGCTCTACAATAACGCAGCTTTGTGTTTCACAGGATTTCTTCCCCCTTTGAATCAATGCTAAATTCATACAAATGTCAATAACAAAAATTTGCCAAGTTCTTCCTGGGGTCACTTAATGACATTGTTAGGATTCTTAATGTAGCTACTAGGTAAAAGAGCTGCCAGTACCGCATAAAGAATGAGTTGTTCTACTCCTGCCACAGCCTCAGCTGATTTACAACCACTTTGTGTTTGATGTTGGACAGGATAATTTCATCAGTCTCCAGCCCTTGTGATCATGTCCCAAAATGACTAGTCAGGTGAAGCCCTAGCCAAAGATTGCTTGTCACCTGTAGGAAGTAGCTGTCTGCTATGAGTAGTCTTTACTCATAAATGTAATCATCAGTTAGCTATTCATTGAGCTATTCTTCATGGCCTAGATGTAGTAGTGGGGATAATATACAAACACCTCACAGGGAAAATGCTTTGAAACAACAGATGTGTCCATTAAAAAACTTGGGTTTTTACAGCGGGACAGCACCTTAAACGGAAGTAAGTGGCTTCCAAGTTCATCTCTGAAGGTTACTTCAGAAAACCTGTCAAAACCTCTCCCCCTTCCCGAGTGATTCACTTAAGCAAATGGCCTGTAGTTAAAACAATGATTTCCTAAAAGTCCAACACCAGCATTGTCGTGGTGATTTGAGGCAGCCAGAGCAGGATAGGTATAAATATTTGGTGCACTATTGTTTTGAAAGAATATGTGATGTGGGGATAGAGCTATCTGAGAGAACAGTATGCTAATGCAGCCACAACTCTGGGGGCAAATTCTTATTTATTTTGGTTACATTCCTTGAAATTGTGCAGGATGTGTCTATTTCTACTACAAGTGATGCATTTCCATCACATCCAGACATATAATTTGGCATGAAGTAACTAACACTCATCCATTTTTTGCTATTCATCTGGGCTTAACCTGACATTTGTTCTCTTATTTTAAATAAATAAAAATCTTGTTTCAGAAGAACTGAAGCTAGTAAGAATTCTGCAAAAGCATTATAAAATTGTCCAAAAGAAAAGCAGTGCTGTTATTAGGCCAATGCTGCTGTAAGTGATAAATTAAAAAGGCAACATGAAGAGGCTGAAAAGTGGTGACAGCTACAATGAGTACATTTTCTCTTTTCTCAGTGTGAGATCACAGTGCAGGAATACATGAACTTTGAATCCCTTTGTGAAATTTGTGCTCATTTTAGCTGTCACTGCTGCAGGTGATGAACACTCGCAACCTGTTGTTTCTACCTTGTGCTTTTAAAAATGCAAGGGATAAGTTCTAGTAACAAAGGAGTAAATATTCTGATAAATATGGTCACATAGCTGATGGGAAGATTTGGATAAAAAATTTCAATCTATTTTGGAATTTGTCCAGAGGCTTGTGAGATTAAGGTCAGACAGATATTTAATTTCTAAAATTGTAGCTGGAAAAAAAGCATAACGTTTGATATGTTTTAGTTCTATCTGTTTTGTCAGGATACTTCCAAGGTCTGAACACACGCTATATTTCCTCCTCAGGTTTGTTTCTCAAGGTCTGCTCTCTCTATCCATTTCACTAAAAAACTTGTAGCTCTAGTGCCTGAAAAAAAAAAATCTAAATTTAGACTACAGTTTCAAACAACTCAAAATGCAGAAGGAAATGGACTGAGACTTCTAGTTTGTCTTATCAAGAAAAAAAGTGGTCTTTTGCAAATTTTGCATCTGTAATATATGTGAAACTTTAGATTTTGAAATCAGAGGATGTGCAGACGGCATAAGGTGTGAGATAAGCTTTTTATTTACTTCTTGTTTTCTTGAATAAGGAAGGATAGAAATCAAAAGATGCACACAAGAACAATTCAACTTTTCTTCCACAGAACAATTTTTCTAACTGTATTCTGTTAGTACAGCTCTTTATGTTTAATACTTGTAATATCTCTTTAAAAGGATCTGTATTTTGGAAATGTATATAGGGAGAGACTGTCGACTCGTTAAAACTTTCTTTATTTGACCTTTTCCATGCTTAATTTTACTCCCATTGCTCGACATTTCTATCTTTTCTCTCGATGCCTGGAAGTCCCTGGGGTTTGTATCAGCTTTTAACATGATACAGGACTTCTTGGAGAAAAGATCTGTCTAAAAGAGATCTCTCTTTTAAAAGGCACCGTGGATGCCTTCTAGTTCCTCCATGCTGATGAACACACAACAGAGAGTTACTGTGCAGGAATAGATGTATTTTCTTTCATATTCTTTTGGCTTAAAAAGGAAAATAAGATGTTACATATGTTTTAATTACTAACGGAATATTTCCTGTCTGCTGGGTTTGCATTGCTCTGGTCAGCACAGGGACAAGTTTTTAATATCCAAAGGGGGAAATCCTTTTCCAACAGGTATCTTGCAGTAGACACCCAATGACTGATTCTTCCCTGGGTACTGTAGCACTACTAGGCACCATGGTAATAAAGGTGTTACATTTAATAATGCTTTTCCACTGACAGAAGAAAGAGCCTTTGGCCATTGAGCAGCTCTTTCGAGCAGCACCCAGTGTCATTTGTCTCCTGTAAATTGTGTGCACAAACTGATCTGCAGCATGAATATTCCCTGTTTGCCCTTGCAAAGCATTGATTGACACAAGTCATACACAAATATCAACACCTTCCCTTTACAGAGAGGCAAGGGAAATTATCTAAAAATGAGACAACAAGACTTACAGGAATGTGACATCTTTACATCTCTAAAGTAGATAAAAGTAAAATTTGCCTAAGTTTAAAAAAAACCCAACCACCAAACCCCCAAGTAATCTACAACTTTTTGTTACTATATCTTGAAACAGCACCACTGTTATCGTACTGGCAGTGATTGTCACTGCCTTTGCAAGCACTGTTGTGGCTGTGTGGCCATGGAATGGGGCTGTTTGCCCTGGACACGATGGGGAGTCTCCAGAAAGGTGCTGTCATGCTGTGACTACCATTGCTGGGACAGAATGGCTCTCGGGGGGAAGTTGTAGCACCCAGCATTATAACAGAGAGTGCCACTGATGCATGTTCAACAACCTCCACAAGAACTGGAGCTGAATCTTTTCCAGGAGGAGCAGTGCTGAAGGTTTAGGGCATCACTGCATCACTGGTGCTACTGAAAAGCCCCCTTCCCCTCCCACCCATGGATTAATTTGTATTTCCGTTTAAGACAATGTGCGGTAACAACTGTGGTTTTGGAATCAGGATTCTTTCTTCCAAACATACTTTTTTTTTCCCTGTAGATTTTCTTTTGGAAGCTTGTTTCTTTTCTAGTTCTGATACATGCTATTCTATCTGGAATTCTTTCCCCTTTTTTCATTCTATTCTTCGCTCTCAATGACAAGATATGACTGCACAGACAACAATGTCCATGTTTCCAGGTTAATTTCATGTGTGATTCCAGCTGGCTTCCTTTGACATTTCAGACATTTTATCTTAGATTCTCAGTATCAGTGCAAGATGAAGAGTTAATTCTACCCTGAATCTGGAACTTCCAATTTGGCAATACTGATTTGCTGGATGTTATGATTTTGTTCTGGATCCAGGAGATAGTTTATTTTTTTTCTAAATGTTGATTTAGATAATCCCAGGTGAAAAACTGGCATCATGTAAATAATAATGATTATTTCTTTGACTATTCCAAATATCAGACATAGAAACCACCAGAAAATTACAAAACATAGAGGAAAGGAGACAAGTAGCCACCATAAAGAGCTTAAATGAACTAAGATAAAACACTATTTGCATATGTCATGGATCAATATTGAATTAGTTATTTTTTTTAATTAATGCTAAGGTAAATGTCGTGTAATACATACAGTAATCAGGATACTTTCTTTTCATTACCAAAATCTTTCTAAGGAAAAATCTTACTTTTCCTTACTCTTGAATCACAGTATGGTTTCCCTGCAGAAAAAATGTTGAGAAAAAGAGAATTAGTTTCCAATTCCAAACCTTACAGCAGTTGTAAAACAGCATCAGCAGACTTAGGAGAGCCCTTATTTCATAAGAGATTTTGTATTCCTAATTTTTAAACACTTAAAAGAGAGATATATTAGTATAAATTAGTCACCCTGGCCTCAGTTTATAGGAGTCTATGAAGAGGCACTATAAATCAATACATGGTGATTCACCACATCCTAAAATAGTCCAGATGAATCACATTTTGGAGGTGTACACTGCTTTTGATGACTATAGAAGTAACGTAACATATTTAGCTCTGTCACAGGCACCTGCCTTTGAGACGGTCAGGTGAGTGTGACTGAATTCCACCTTTTCGTGCCTGCTGTCTTCCACTTTTTCCACATTTCCTGAGTGGAAATGGAGAGCAGTGCATATGGAACTGAGCTCTCCCACATCAGCCCATGTGCCACATCTACAAGTCCCAGAATCTGTTGCAATACTTTGAGCAGGTGAGCAAAAGGCAATGTCTTGTGTCATGTCAAAGGAGAATGTGCTCAATTGTCAGCCATGACATATGGTTCATAACTTCCCATTCAGTCAGTTTGTGAGTTTAAAACACATTTTACCACTGAGATTTAGAGGTGGCTTGAGTTATTTCAAATGCTGTTAGCATGCAAAGAAATCAACTTGTTTTGAATGTTTGGTGTGATGTTTGAACTGAAAAAATATGACTGAAATGAAAACTGAGTCCCTTAATGTGTGATATCATAGAGCTGATGAAAACACATTGAAAACATTGAAAAAATAATGGCATTCATTTCTGCAGTGCGAATGTGTGTTTTTGCAGTAAATACTGCCTAAGAATTTTTACTATTTCTTCCAAAGATTTAATAAGAAAGACTTTAAAATGAGTTTACTGTATGTTCGCCTGGGCCTCTTCAGCAGTGGTACAATAAAGCAAGTGTAGGGTTCTGCGTAATAATTTTTTAAAATTTCCAAGCTACGTGCAGTGCCAACCTTTTTTGGCTTGCTTTGAGCAACATAGCGTGTTCCATGTAATAAAAAGTTAAAAATGCAAAACCAGAAGTTTTAAAACTAACACACACTCATGATGTAAAAAAATGGTTTTGTGCATGATGTTCATCTGTTTTGCATCAGTGGGACAGCATGTTGCCTTCTTGTGCCTGCATTAGGATGTGACTTCAGCACCCATTGACATGCTCGGATTTGAACCTGTACAAATGTCAGTTTTGAATGCCAGCTAATATCACTGAGATTTCTATTAAGATTTTTTCCAGTTCTATGAAGGAGGTAAAAAACGTTGGACATAGTGTTCTTTCTGCCTTCCAGGGAAGGCAGAAACAGGGAAAAAGTGGAGAGTCGGTCAAGTTGCAGTGGACCAAAGTTGCATGCATCAAGACAATTACAACAACACAACTCTTAAGACCGGATTTTATATTGGCATATGAATGGATTTTTCTGGAAAACAAACTCTGAGGATAAGGGTTGAATGAATCATTTTTTCCCAGGAAGCAAAACACTGTTTTTGCAGATACTGCTTCCCCAGCTCTCATCATACTGGGATTATAAGCAATTTTCATACCCGTTGCACTTACACTGTGTTTCAGGGTGTAAAGATGGTCATTTTTAGGTATTCCCTCTGTGGAAAAGTCATTGTCCTGCCCCTGTCTCGATTTTGCTTTGCCACCTCTTTCTCCTCAAATTGCCCTCACAGCAGTATGAGCAGCCCTCACTGTCCACTGCTTTACCTCTAGAGGAGAAGCAGACAAGGTCAGGAGCAGGTCCTTCTCCAGACACCTTCCTAGGGCAGAGCAGGGCTGATTGTGCTGCTAGGTGCTTCTGTGGGAAACAGGCAAAGCGCTGAACTGGCAGTCAGCAGGCACCTCTACTTCCTTCGTAAAACACTTAAGGAGCCCTAGGTGGTGACTTCAAAGACCATTTATTCACTGCTCAGAGGAATGGATATTTTGGAACACAAAATGAATCGAATTTCAAAGCCTGTAAAGGTCAAAAGCAGCCTCTGGTCAAACAAGAGGAAGAAGCCGATGGGAATTACAACTCTTCTTGAGAGGCCACTTTAACACAAACAGCCCTTGTGAAGACGCATATGCAAAGAGTTAAACCACAAACCTCCATAGAGTCTGATGGATGAGAAGTGATCACTCATCCCCAGGACAGTCAGGGACCAGAAATGCTGGGCCGATGCAGTTTCACTTTGCCTGCTTTTATGCTTTCAGATTTGGTACTAACCTCTCTTGAGATGGGGCTGTGAGCATCCATTTTCATCGCTGCATATGCCAGGTCAGACTCTGCAGGTGTGAAAAGCCCCGTGGTGAGAGTACTCACTCTCCTTAAATAAGTACAGGAGACGGTGAGTCCGGGAGAACTAACATAAGAACTTGTCACAGTGCAGAAGCCTCCCCCTCCTTCACAAAATTACTCTCTTTGAATTACAGCTAATACTAATTCTATTTTCTGCGTGGAACAGTACAGACCTATGTGATTTTCCAAAAGAATTGATTAAAAAGTACCCTGCTGTCACTGGTTTAAGCTCTTGCCACCCTGAGTGGAATTCAATGGGTAAGAATAAGGACAATCATGCAAATATGCAGAATAAAGTGTTAAAGCAAGACATTATGTTGGCTGTCTTACTCAAGATCAATATGGCACTAGTGTGTATCTTATTGTATTCTTTACCTTAACATCAGATTTCTAGCCATTTCACGCATTTCAGGGGAAAAATATTCTTTGATGACTTTTTCTGTCTCATGGGGTTTTTTGTATCTTGCTACCAGATAAAAAACCCCCAAACAACAGCAAGCAAGCAAACAACCCCCAAACAAAAGAAAACAAAACAAAAAATAGGCATCATAAGTTGTGGGTACAGGCTTCAGAAGAGAGAGAAAACGGACTCATAAAAATTTTCTTATGTACCTTGTCTGGGGTGAAAGGTGTGAATTTCAAAGCCTACTGACTTGCAGTTTATCCAGTACTTGATTATGTAGTCCTTTGTCTTTAAAAGCAGACTGCCCAGTTGTGGTAAGAACTGCTAGATCCAAGGCCAATAGGCTTCTTTGGTGATTGGGAAGGATGAATTGGTGTCCCTGTGTTTCTGAGATATAACTAGCACTGCAGTTCTGTAGCTGTGGGCCACAGAAGGAGACATCTCTTTCTCTGAGGTTGCTGCTGTTTCGTGGCAGGTGCTAGGGGCTTTGCTTGTGAGAAATGGAATAGGAACCTCACAAAATTCAACAAGGGCAAATGCCAAGTCCTGTGTCTGAGATGGACTAATCCCTTGCACTAATCCAGGCTGAGATCTGCCTGGCTGGGGAGGCAGCTCTGCTGGGAAGCAGCTCTGCTGAAAATGCACATAAGATGTTGGTAACCTATGGGCTGAGCACGAGCCAGGGTGCCTTCTATCATTAAGGAACATCAACAGCTTGCTGGGCTCTATTAACAGGAGAAAAGCCAATAGATTATATTCCCCCTTTTCTTTGCATGGTGTTTGACCACACATACAAAACTGCATCCAATTTTGGGCCCCCACTACTACTTAAACATGAATAACCTGCAGCAAGTTCAGTGGGGCGCCAGCAAGACAGGCAGCATTGGAGCACTTGTCCAATGAGAAGAGGCTGAGGGAGCCAGGCTTGTTCAGCCAGAGAAGTGATGGCTCAGGGGAACCTGCCGGTGCCTGCGGGAAGGCTACTGAAAAGAGGGCCATGCTCCTCACAGTCACGTGTGCTGAGAGGATGAGAGGGAATAAGTTGAAAAAAACAGACATTCAGACTTTACATAAAGAACACTTTCACTGTGAGGGCTCTTCAGCAGTGGATGAAGAGGGGGTTTGTAGTCTCCATCCTTGGGCATTTCCAAGACCAGACTGGATAAACCCCAGAGCAGATATTCAAACTTGACCTGCTTTGAGTGGGAGGTTGGATAAGAGGCCTCCTGCTATCCCTTCCATCCCAGTCATTCTGTGAGCATATCATTTTTGCCCAGCAGTGGACCTGCTTGACGCTGGAGTAATTTCAGTGGTCAGTAAAAGCAGCATACTCACTTCCTGGCTAAAACATCACCTGAAAACTTTGGCACCCAAAAGACTTACATCAAAATGGAATTTTAAAATAAGAGAAATGCAAAAACCAAAGAAGAAATCAGCACGTGGCTTGAAATTAGTTTGATGAAGAGAGCACTCATCTTCACTTGAAGATAATGGGCAAAAGAGAGTGCTAATGTCATCTGGACTAGGTTAAACAGAGGCAGAGTTGTTGCCCTGGCCTGTGTCGTGACCTCCTGTGTGAACAACATCAGCCGCCACCACGTGGGGCCTGCAAAGAGAAGGGAGAAGAAGCCCTTTGTAGCTGCCACCTGCAAATCCCTCATTATTGGCAGGTACTTTGCGACGGAGTACTAGGACAGGATAATTGCTGGAGACAGAATTGGCAAGAGCAGAGTATGGGAGACGCATTCAATTGCACATGAGTATGGTAGGTGAACTATAAAAAAAGCAACCCTGCCATTATCTGTTGAACAGCCGGCAACTCGGGGTCTTCCATGTTGTTTACGGCAGAACGGACAAAAGGCTGGTGGTGTGAGCAGCAAATAGCCTGGGGACTGTAAAGGTATGCTGGATGCCTTTATGAGCCATAGCTCAAACTTTTGTGACAATAACAGTGAGGCATTGCAAGTTTATTTGCAAGATTAAGTCTAAATGTTGTCCCCAGAGTGCAGTATAAAAACTAATTAATTTTTTTATTCTTTATCATTGAGATCAACATTCATCCATAGGAATTTGCATTTCTATATGACCCTTGTGTAAGCCAGCTTGCATGGGAGGGGGACCAATTTTGAGATTCATCAGTAGTGTTGTCCATCCTACTCAAATATTCCATTAATACTAAATATTCCATGAGCAAGTTTAATTCCGCAGCCAACCTTAGGAGGAAAACAAGTACTTCTATGAGAAACACAATTACTACTTTTCATTACACAATGTTTTACTGTGCATTTGTGTCTTACAGCTGCTCTGCCATACGGATTCCTCAATATCTAGTTTAAGAAGTGGGTTTACACTGCAGTCTTCCACTCATTGAGACCACTGGCTAGGCTTCTCAACGAGGTATTTTAACAGACTTTGGCTTCAAGTCATAGGCGTCTTTACACCTCAGCACTTCTTTGGTTTCCAACAAGTCTATTCATCAGTTTGAACACTCAAAATTATCACTTGAGAATGTTATTAGGTGGGCAGAGGTGCAAGCACCTATAGAGTGAGGACATAAGCCCCCAGGACATGAAAATAAGAGAGAGGTTGAAAAAGTATTTTAATGGTGAAAAATATCTTACTGTGCTGTCAAATCTGCAATTCAGAGCCTCCCCACACAAAAATTTTGCCCAACAAAGCTCCCTTCAATCCCCAAGTCCTTGCATTAGCACTGAGGAATATTCCTCACAGAAGGATGTTGTAGAGGGGAAGGGAGCTACCCTTTGGTTTGTTTTCTCATACAAGGAATGCCTGATATGGAGCTGGGAGACTGCAGGCCACAGGCACGTCAAATGGGAGCATGCAGGAACCATGCTGGGAGCAGAAGGAACCGGGAGAGGACGTACACTGCCGCTGTTGGACCCAAGCAGCAGGCTGCAGTCATGCAGGAACATTTCCTTCATTCCAGACTCATCCTGCATTGGTCTCTGGAAAACTGACCCCTTACCTAAAAAGTCCACTCTAATATTGTTAGCCCTTCTGGGCCACTGTTGCTTCAGGTGGTCCAATTACCTACCAAGCCAGCACCTTTCTCCTGTGCTACCGGGAAGAGCAAACTTTTCTTCATCCCTTCAACACAGCACATTGAGGGAAAACCTCTTTATAAATTGCATGTAAGCGCCTATACTAACCAAATTTACAGATGTTTCACAGAGGTATGCAGAAAGTCAGTACTCCTGACCCACCAGTTTATGTGGGCGTTTTCCATTGACTACATATTTTCTGGCTTGAATTTGCTTTGGATAGGGAGATCCTTTTAGTGGAAGTCAGAAATGTCTATAGGTCTTCCATCCCTTTCTGTGTAAAGACTCAGGGAAAAGCCAGCCTAAACAGAGCTTCCAAAGCTAACAGCTTTCCTGATTAACTCTTATTATCCAACACGCTGCGTTTTGTAGGGGGAAAAAAATCTCAAAGATGAGAGAGAGCAAAACTGAAACAAACAAAAAAAATCACACTTTGAAATCCATCCCTTTGGCAGCTGTCCCTTTCTCATCTTGGCAGACAGAGAATTGCTGGCAGGACTAGTGAGGGAAGGCTAAAAGACAAATGGTTCATGATGAATCCTTTAACTAAGCTGATATTTCAACACAGCACTTGCCAGCATTTTCCTTTGGCATACGCTTTATAGAACGTACATGACAAGCACTTCAGCATTGTTAATATATTGGCATTACCTGGTTTATTATTCATCTCCCTCTGAATCAGACCCCAGACTTTCAGGAGACTATCACATAGCAGTAGTCTTTTTTTTTTTTTTTTCCTAGCATTTATTTCCCCGGGTGCAAAAATGAAACTAAAACTATGAGACCATGATTTACAAAACCCAAGCAGCTACATTTTTAAAATTAGTGTATTAATTATCAAGATAGTATCCTTTGTAATACTGATAATGTAACTACCAACTTTGAAGAATAAGGTTTATCAAATAGCTCCACTGTTTGGGTGAATCAGTTCCAGTAAGACAAAAATAAATAAGATCACTAATTTCTAAGAAAGTAAAATAAAAATATGGACTAGAAGGTAATTTTGGGGTTTTATCATGTTTTTTTCTCCTGGGAAAAAAGCCTTCAGGTTTCAGGAGCAAGAGTGAATAGATAGATCAAGATATACTGATGAAAACAAAATATTTCAAACTCTGCAAGAAAAAAAACCCAGGAAAAGCCCAAATCAACCTGTAAGCTGAATTTAGTTTTTATTACATTTCATTGCAACATTTTCATTGATTTGAATGGGTCTAGCACTACACACTACAAATACAGCAATTCATTACACCAATAAATTTGGATTAAAAAAATAGTCACATCAACAAATTAAAGATTGGAACATTAAATTATTTTCTTTGTTCATTCGTTCATTCATTCATTCATTTTATTCTTCCATTTTTGCCTTCCTTTCTTGCTAAATACTTGACTCATTATCTTTTAACAAGTCTCATTTTGTGTTCCTAAAGTTCCCACAGGTGGCATTCCACCTCATCTACCTCTTTTGCAGAAGACACTGCATTTTCAAGGAACCAGCCCCTGAGCACTTACCAATCACTAAATGCTATGTCTGCAGGATGAAGTGTGTACGACCACAGTGGATGGTCAGGAAGACCTTGTCTGGCATTATTGAATTAAACTTTTAATTTTTAGTTATGTAAATTCCTTCTAAATGCATCTTGCTCCAGTACAGCAGGACACTGTAAAAATCACTGGTGAGGTAGTAACTGAAGGAAATGCAGTGAGATATGTGCAATACAATGTACAATTTTCTGGCCAGAGAGCTTAATTAGTTCTCCTCCTTTCTAACAGCCTACCTTCATTTCTCATCCCTGTTAATAGAAGATTAAAATTGAAAAAAAAAAAATTACAAACCGTATCTTCTGAAATACTGACAATGTCTTCAGACTTTACCACAGGAAATCTTAGGTTTTTGCAAAAAGAGACCAAAAAAAAGAGGTTTGGATATTTCTTCCTCATTCTAATGTTAGGATTTATTAATAGAAAGAAACTGAAATGTGAGTGCCTAAAAAAGGCAATATGGAATAGCTCAACAAGCTATGGAGAGCATGAATAACAAACCATATATTTTTCCTGCCGTGACAGGGCAGTGCATAAAAACACTAGGGGATGGATGCAAACAATGTGCTGGTGAGAGTGACAATGAAACAGAGATGACAGCATAAAGAGAGAATGATGAATGTATTAACACAGGTAAGAGACTTAGATAAAAGATCACAGGGAAGAGCAGAAAATTCACTCTAGCTGATCTTGAATAGTCTGAGAGGAAATAGTGCTGTTGTTAGATGTGGATTTGAAAGGGAATATCAAATCTGTTGGTGACAACAGAGAGTGAAGAAATCTTTGAGTTTATATGGAGAGATTTATATTTATGCCTCTGGATATACATTTATAGATATTTATACTAAATATATATTTTGATATCCCTGTAATAAATTTCTATAACCATATGATAAACTGTGTTTATTGTAGTTAACACCCTTTGCCTGCCTTACCTGTGCTACGTTCTTTTTTTCTTTTCAGCTGGTGATTTCTCCAAGCAGCTCAGAACTGCTGTCAGAATTGTTGAAACCTGCCAGAATTATTTTTCTTCTTTTCTTCCCAAACACCTCCAGAGATGGGGAATTCTCCTCCTCTGATGCATTCTGCTTTGAAGTACCTGTCTTGAATTACCCCATTTTGTATTAGTTTAGATTTAAAGGTCCAATTTCTCTTATCTATCAAAGATGAGAAAAGCAGAGGAATTGAGGCTGTTATTATAAGAAAAACTGGCATTAACATAAGAGATTTCTTAAAAATGTTTTTCCTAAACAGTTGAAAGAAAGATATTAGTCTATAAAAGAAAGTTGCAAAACCAACGATTTTTTTGTTTAAGTCTCGATTTTAATTTCAAAAGATTCATAACAATAAATGTATTAGAATTACATATTTTTGGCTAATGGCTACTTGCCTGGGATTAGTCTCTAAAACTGTTGTTTTTCAACAGTTGAACCAGCAAAGGAGATGAAAAACCAATCGGCTTTAGTAGGCTTTATATTAGGTCCTTAGATGTAAATAGTTCAACATAATTTTATTTTATTGCTTGTTAGCACTCTCATGTTTCACGCCTTATGGTCGCTCAATGAGTGGTTCTTTTAAAAACCTTTCTCTTTATGTCATTATTTTCCATAGAGTAATATTAGAGATGTAGAGATCCCTGATTGCCTTTTTCAAAATGCATGTCATGTACTTGGGGCATTTGTTTGATATTGAATGGAACACAGCAGCCCTACCTAGAAATCTAGGAGAAGGACTGAAAGACACCAATTTCACCAATTTCTTCTGATGCTATAAGTAGCTTTTAGACAGATTACTCAAAGAGGAAGAAAAAAATTGCCAAACTGAACCCCACAGCACATGCCCACGCACAAATTAGGCAAAATTTGCTGTGACAGTTTCAGTATTGCCAAATGTTGTTCAGGGTTGCAGACTTATGTTTTATGTTTTCCTTCACGCACAGCATTTTTATATATTGTGGGTCAGAATTTCACCATTCAGTGGCATCTTTTTGTCAGCAGTGATTCAGTAGACAAACAAGGCTTGATGAGTCGTCAGTGAGGGGTATCACATTTACACAAAATCACAGCTGAAACCATCACTCTGAGACAGATTAAAACCTGTAAGGCTGAGCATAAGAAAGAGGAGCCTGAAAGCCACCAGAACTTGTGTACTACAGTATGAATGGAAGTTTCAGAAGACTAGTCAGAAAGGATTACTCTAGAAAAGAAAATGTTTGTCTTGGAGACTTTTTTATTGACCTGTGATATGCTTTTGGTTTGAAAGACATGTTAAACAAAAAGAGCTCCAGTCTTTCAAAACTCTCACAGCTCTATAAATAACTCCACATAAAATGTACAGTATGTATAAACAGCATGACAAAGATTTTCTGACAGGATTTTCTCTACAATAAAAGTAAAGTCAAAACATCCCATTGATGGCAGCTATTTTGAAGAATTCCTAAGAATAGGAGTGCTTGCGAGCTGGCAAACTCTCCACGAGTAAGAGTGAGTACAAACAATGAACTTTTATGAGGTTGTAGCCATTCCATCAAGATCCAAATGCAGCTTGGATGGACCTTAGCCAAGAAGTGACTGCTCAGCATTTAGTAAAGCGTCAGCTAAGGGAACCGCAGAAAAAACCAAACCGTTCCAGCAGTAAAACTATCTGCCAGCAACATTTTTGAGAGTTCACCATCTGGGTCCTGCAGCCATCAATCAGACTCAATGTGTCTCTCCAGCTGTCCTTCAAGGCTCCTCGTGGTCAAGGTAGAGCAGTTGTGAGAAAATAAAACACAAAAATTGAGAGAGCACAGCTGTTGAAAGCTCGAGTAAGTCAGCAGGCAAATAACTCCCAAGTATTAAATAGCACACAATTGCTTCTCTAAATCTAAAGATTGACCACTTGCATGTCTGAAACTACCTGTTTTCTGTACTACATATTGATATTTTATTTGATTATTCTGTTTTACCGGATTTGGGGTTGTTTCATAAATGTATCCATAAGTCTCTTTTACTTTTGTGGGAATTAGTCCACAAGTTTATTTTCTATAGGTTAATGTGTAAGGGCTCTACTCATTGGCTCTTACTGTGACCTGTACTTGTCAAAATTAGACGCTAATATTGGAGATTTTGGCTGGAGACAAACTCTGGAAAACCCTGCTCTTGTGAATCTCCCACCTCACTGAGAATTAGGGCCTTTGAAATATGTGTGCATGGTTGGAAAGGTTCCCTTGGAAATGGAAGTAAGTTAAGCAGTAGCTTGTACAGGAACTGAGACGGGAAAGTAGAGATGTAGTAGGAATTTCAGAAGAAACACTAGAAGAGGTAGGAGCAGTTCTTAAATTAGCAATTCAATACATATGAGCAGAAAAAATAGAGGGAAGGCAGAACTAGGGAGAGAAGATGGTTGAAAAAGAAAATCCTACATTCTGGATGGATTCAAGTGCAAACAGTCAGAAATAAACCCCACACCTATAAGTACGGCTGTGAAAATATAGGGAGAAAAAAAGTTATTTAATTTAGTAAACTTGAGAAACAAGATAAAAATTTCAGTGACCAAAGTGAAAAGTCGAACAGACAAGGAAATGAATAGGTTTCTGCTGCATTTTTCTAAAGGAATTATAGGGAAATAAAGTGGGTTTTCTGTCCAAATATGGTTGATTGCTTTTTCTACCTATGTTACATTGCAAAATACCTCCAGTATTTCTTCCACACTTTTAGGATGTTTCAAATGCCTGTGTGGTGAAGACACTTTAGTTTGTTTCTTTTTTTTTTTTCAATAGTTGACTTTGTTTTATGAATGGTTTAATAAAAAATATGTGCTGGCATCCAAGGTTTGTTCTAATATACAATTTAGATGCAATCATCTCCGTATAATGGCTTTACTTAATGTCCATCTATAAAAGTCTGGGCCTGGAGCAGGTAAAGAGTGTTCTGTAGAAATAAAAATAAAATTATGAGCACTAGTTTTTTTATTCTTTTCCTTTTTAGTGTTTAGAAAGATTTATTGTATTATAGTTATTCAATACTCAATTTTCACAAAGCTGAGCTGCAGATGGTAAAAGCTGTGCATAATAGTTAAAAATTCTCTCTTCCAGGTGTTTCAAACAAATGTTTCTGTTTCAGATTTTTAAAATAAGCAAATAATAATCACATAATCACTGAATCACTTGGCTTGGAAGGGACCTCATGGTATCATCTAATCCTGCTCTGGTACGCAAGACTGTACCATTTTTGTGCTGTCAGTCCACAGATTGCAAAACAAGCTCATTGATGCTTAGGTGTTTCAGAAGGTCTAGACTGAGGAGGAGAATGAGAAATGGCAAAAGAGAAATGCAGAAGAGGAGGATGAAAAAGAGCCCAGTGACCTGTTGTTACAGGCAGATGTCTCCCAGCCTGTTGTAGATTTCCTTTGCAAACTTTCACAAAACCTTTGGAGATCTGGGCACACTGAGGACATCAGCTTGTATTTCATGCCAAATGAGATTCTTATAGGTGAGATTTCCTTGCATTCATCTGAGTTTTCAAGGGGAAGCTAACAAGAACACAGGAAGTTATGATTTAATTACTTTTTTGGTAAAATACGGCAAACCAAATGAAGTATATATGGCTTAAAAAAAATTAACAGACCTTTGTTTTAAATACGCTTCCAAAAGCACTATCATCACTCAAACTTGTCAGAAAAAGAACATACTGCAAAAACACACGTGACATTTCAAGTGGATTGGCTGCTTTCACGAAGCTGTGATTTAGTCTATCGCCACTGTTAACTGGTGTCTCACCTAAGTACTTCCTGGAGAGCGGAGGGATTCAGTATCGTTTAAAAGACTGTTTAGAACAGCAATAACTTTTGCACACACATCATTTAGCATCGGCCAGGAGAGTTTGTAATGTCCTTCTTACATCTGTGTAGTTTTTAGAATAAAAGTGGGAAATGCTTTTGGCAAAAACAAGCAATAAAAAACCTCCCTTGCTATATAGCGAATAAACAGAAAAGGCTGTTTGAGTAAGAGCCCTACAAGCACTTTACATGAGGACTCATACCTACTACTGCTTTTCAACCAAGTAGCACAGCTTTTGCCCACTACAAAGCTTGCATGACTTGTGTTTTGATATCACAAATATTGACGTCCTGATCAAAGTAATTGGACTGTATTCTGCCCGGTTGTGGCTGTTATCAGAGAGCAAAGCCTACTTTTCATTGATTCCTGCTGATTTCATGCCAATATGAAGGCATGACAGAAATAATGACAATGCAGCGTATTTTTATTTTGAAAAGAACAATCTGTCCACTCTTGTTCCCTCTGGGCTGGAATAGCAACCAGCACATCCAAATAGAGAGGAGAAGATGGCACTAAATGAGTTTACGTGTTAAATGGCATTTTATTTTGTCAGATTCCTCCATAAGTCATTAACTATTGTATTCTCTCTCACAGTTAATAGCCTGGTCCCTGCAAAGAAATTACATACCTATTCTGTGAAGGAAAAGGCCCAGATACACGTATATTCAAAAAATTGCCTGAAATATTTATTTTCCATGTCTTATATAAAACATACACACCACTGCGGGTGTTTGTCTTACTCATGAACGCAGAAGTTAGAAGAATTACTGTAGTTAAATCCTAAATCAGACCTAATTCTTTTAAATACTACTCTTCCCTTTTAATTCTTCAAAATACTACTCTTTCCTTTTAATTTAATTAAATACAGGCTTTATCACTCCCCTATGAGTCAAGATAATTAAAGAAAGACCCATATTTGTCAGTGAATCTCAGAAATGTTCTAATGAGTGGATAAGAATCATTTGTAATTAACATGCTAATTGCTTGTATGCAAATGGCCTGTTGTTCAAGTGGTTTAAAAAGTGCTTGAAAACAGTTTGTTTGCCTTCCCTCTTAAGCAGGCTAAACATTCCCACTTGCAGTCTTATTTACATTATTAATTTGCTTAGCAAATATTTTTTTAATAGCTGGTGCCAATAGAAGGAGTGGAAGCCTTGTTTGGAGAGCTCTTGTGAAGAGTGCTATTTTCTCCAGTTCAAGCAGATGAGCAGACTGAAATGTGAGTTTTTCAGGCACATAATAGACCCTTGGCTTATCAAAGCCTCTTATCTGATTGGAAAAAAAAAATCAAAGGTAAACTTCTCAGCTCATGGAATTAAAAGACAAATGAGATGTCATAATTATCAAAGTGGCTAATTTAGAAAATTAAGCCATTCACATAGGTGACATAATTGCTTGTCACAATCACTCTTTTTCTCATTAGTCCTCTCTTCAGTACCTACCATACAGTGGAACATTCTTTAGTCTTGGAAAATATTGCCTATACTGTAATCCCTTAATAGCACAGCCCCTGAAATTAGTGCAAAAATATACTTAATAGCTTCATTGATGTGATATATTTGTGTGATTCTCTGTTTGATCGTGTCTCACATTGTAAAATCTGGTATTTTGAATTCTGAGTATTTTATTGGGGTTTTTTTCTATCTTCTTTTAAAATTACACAATTTAAAATTAATCATCTAATTATGATGGAGGACTTAATACGCCAACATGCCATATGCAAATTCTTTTGACAGGATTATGCTTCCATCTCTCAAGGCAGCTTGAACATACAAGTATTATGAGGTATTTAACCATTGTGGCTAAAAGATTAAATTGTCCTCCTAAATTGTGGATGTATCAGAAAAATATTTTATCCTTTATAGAGTAATGCATCTTTCTAATATTTAATGTTTCATTTTAAGTTGCTTTCAGTCAGTTTAAAAGAATACCCAAAATAATATTCTTTATAAGAAAGTAATTTTCAGGAAATAGGTACACTTCCCTGACAATCATATTGTTTATGAGTCAGCAAGTACAGAAATTATTAATGACAATTTCTAAGAAAGGAAATGAGTCTGGTTTGCTATGCGAGTTTCAAGGCATGACATTGTAAATGGGCAAGGTTAAACATTTTGGATTAAAAACATGACTGCAAGATTGATTAGGGTCCTACAGTCTTGTAAAGTTGGTAGAACATAGCTGACATGACTTATAGTTTGCTGAATTCAGAGAGATTACATTGATGTCATTCACTTGAAGAGATAGTTCATCCTGGATGCATACAGTGAAGCTGTCATCCGTGCGTTTCACAAATATTCATGTGACTAACATGTTTTGATTAGACTAACACCGAACCACGCCATTGAATGGGTCATGTGTCTGAAGCACTGTGACAAAGTCGAACTGTGACAAAGTGTTAAAGAACACGGAACAAAAACTGGAAATAAAATAAAACCAAACACCCAGCCTAAGCTTGTGAAGCTTTCCGTGCGCCACTCCTCTGAATATTTGGCATACTTGACATATGGAGTAGTGAAACTCGTATCTTATAGCAAGCAATTAGGCTCCTGACTATAATAAAAGAAAGTTAATATATCATTAGCTCAATTATAAACAGTATTGACTTTGGTCTGTATGAACAGACTCCTATGCAGTTTGCATGAATGTGCTTATTTAGAAGTAGGGTCCATCCTGCCCTTTCTTCTCCACCCATAGCTGGGCAGGATTGCAGCCCAGCATTCCCGGAAGGGAATTTTCTTCAGCTGAAAATTCCTCAAAAGTGAATGGAAAGCAAGGGGTTCTATTTCCAAGAAAAATACCTTCTCCAATGGGCTGCGGTAGTCTTCAGAACACCTCCTTGTTTTAGAAAATTATGTTAGGACTGATATTTCTGGATTTATTTGGCCTGACAGCACTCCAGTTATGCATCCTTGGCTCATTGCCGGGGTAGTCACTCCAGCCCTCCTGCCCAGAAGGTATAGGAGGTGTTCCAGTCCCATTTCTTCCACAAACAATTGTTGGCACCAACCCTTTTCCCCAATCTTCTCTGTAGTTTCCTACCTTCTCACTAGGATGGTTTTCTCCTGAGTCCTTCAGTTTGTTCACAACAAAGAAGGCAAGCATTCTAAACCGACATTATAAACACATTCCCACTGTTCATATGCAAAAAGAGCTATTTACAGGTCCGTACAAAGGTAGCAAAAAACATTTGCACATAAAAACATTTCCTCTCCGCTATAGAAGTGCTCTGACTTTCCCACCCTTTTTTTATCCCCTCATCCTTTTGATCCCCGTGGTCTCATCTCCTCCCTAACTTCAGGTTCTCTTTTCTTGCCTAGGGCACTCTTTCTTTAGTTTAGACCCCTTGGCCTAGAGAGCCAAGAGACCACTCCCGTTTTAAACAGCTCTATTTAAAGCACTTTTTCTTCTGCTTTCCTGTTTTACATTGTTGGTTGCATCCAGCTGACAGACCAGCTCTGCCCTCAATTCCAATGGCATGCATGACATGTTAAATCTCATGTCAGTAAATATCCACAACCATCTCTGAACCATGACTTGCTCAGTCTTTTGTCATGCTCATTGTTTTCCAAGGCACTTATCCCATGCTAACAACTTTTTCTCTTGTCCTCTGGCTGCCTCTGGGTGACATATGTGAGAGGTGACAAAGACCCTGCCAGAAACTCTTAACATTCATAGTTGTAGTTAGAAGAAAGGTTCATAAAGACAAAATGTGTAAGTTATGAATAAATTTCCTGACTGTCTCAGGGCAGAATAAATATTAAATATCTGCTATTTTTCTAGAAGACATTTTCTTACAATAAATATTTTTCATAAATATCTGTCTGTTTTGAGGGAGAAGGAAAGGAGGTTGAAGATACAAGGCTGTTCTGTTATTCTTCCATCACCTGTCATGAGGAGGGTCAGGTTCTGATCTCATTTATTGCATTGCAAACTTCTTACCCAATTTCCTTGAAGCAGCTCAGCCTCCACTGATTTAACAGGTTGTGGACACTGGTCAGCTATTTTAGGTTTGAAGATATCAACACTGACCCTCAGAAGCATCACTTCATTCAATGGGCAGGCACAAAATGGTGATGTGACAGACACAAGTGGCAGTCAGCCACCATAGGAAGCAAAAAACCTCTAAACATTTTGCTTTGACATAGCATTCAGTGTTGGGAACAAGCTTTCTTATTCAGCTTCAAAAGAAAAGCTGACTTGGAACATCTGCAAATGCCTTACAAATGTCATGCCTAAATAATCAGTTGCAACACCCTCTGTGATTTGGTGACTCGTTTTGATCCCATTCCCATAATAATTTTGGATCAAAAAATTTCATTTAGATGGCACTGAGGTTGTGATTTTGGTAGAAGATGGATATTACCATCATAAGAGAGCATGTAAATGGAAGATTAAACAAGTAAATTGTTATATCTGTCTTTTTAGAGTAAGAACATACATGTATTTTGCAGGGAACACAGAATTTTCACCCAAGAAAACGAAGACACGTAAAACTGAAAATGATGACTGATGATCATTATGCTAACACTAATAGCATTGTTCCCAAATGTGGGCTGCTGTCCCCCAGAGGCCAAGTTTAATACTAAATACCCCCCATTTTATTAACAGGTTAATTCAGGAACTCATCTTGTGGGAGAGCTGATTTCAAGAACTAGACTACCTCCATGTGTACCTGTAAGATAGTTTATATG
>VZTA01018353.1:0-60513 GCA_013398855.1 Mohoua ochrocephala
GGTGGCCTCTTAAGGCATCAACCTAGCTATAGGGATAGCAAAAAACCACTATAGCAGAAACTCCCAAAACTTATCTATGTAGTGCCTTTGTGGTAAAGTCATTCTTACTAGAATTTTTAAAAAGAAAGAGAAGAAAACTAAATAACAAAACACAAAAAATATTAGGTTGTTAAAGCAACCATTCAAAAGTTGACACAGCAAACATTTTTACTTACCAGCCAATCTTTCTTCTCTTTGTGTACGTAACAGATTGTATTTAAATTATTAAATACTTTTTCCACAGTTTCACAGAGCAAGTGGGAAGAAGAAAGAAATTGAAAACTGTTAGAGGAAGACAACAGTGATTAATCTTTGTAAAATGTTGGAAAGTTGTAGCAGCTGAGAAAAGCAAGGAATTTTTCTAATGTAACTTGGACAGGTAAAATTTAGACTAGGAAGACTCCTTGATAGTCAAGAGAAAACAAACACCTCCAGAAGATGATTCATCTCATCTCAAACAGATTTGATGAATATTCTTTTGGAGGTGACTCTCTCTGTGTCTCTATTGATTTGAAATAAAGCTCCAATGATTTGCTTTAACTCCACTATCTTGTTTACTTTAGATGGATCTCATCCTCAGAGAACCTACAATATGAATGGAGTAATATTTCAGATTAAACTAATGTGATGTGACTGATTTATTCAGACTATGGTAAATCTCTTGACACTTAAGGCTATGCAGATGAGGTGAGAACTGTTCAACTGACCAAAGGGATAGCCCATACCATATGACACCATGCTCAAAGATGGGGGAAGACGGTGGAACAGGAAACATAGGAGTGATGGTGCCTGTCTTCCCAGCTAACTGTTACGCCTTGCTTTCCTGGATCTGGCTGAACACCTGCCTGCCCATGGGAAGTGGTGAATGAATTCTTGGTTTTGCTTTGCTTGTGTGCACAGTTTTTCTTTACCTATTTAACTGCCTTTATTTCAACCCACAAGTTTTCTCACTTTTACCCAATCAATTCTCCCTCCCATCCCATCAGGGGGGCATGAACTATTGCCCCTGTGAGGCTTAGCTACCTAGTTGGTCTAAATTACTTTGGTTAAATCAGATAAATCAAAGACTAGTAGTCTGGATGTATTCTGTCCCATAGAGCAGTACTTTCTTCAACAAGTGACAAATATTTGTTGATCTGGTTTTTTGAATATTTGAAGAGACTCAATCTGCTTTGAAGACTAGAGAATAATAAAAGGATAGAAGTGAGAGTTCTGTGTCTAGAAGAGGATGGAGGAGAGAAACTTTTTACTAGAAGATCAAAACAAGACTTTAAACAAGATTTGAGTGATTAATGGAAATTAAAACATAAAACTGAATTCATATTATCATAAACAAATGTGAGGTATTGTTTACCATTGAAAAGAAGGTTGTGGGCATGTTTTTTGACAACTATTTGTGGTAATAAACTGACTGGGAAGAAAAAGGCATTTCACCTGTGGCGGCTTCTGTGCCTGGGAAAAGTGAAACCAGCAGCAGTTTATAGTACTATGATAAGATCCTCTTAGAGTTCCTTCAGTGACCTCTGCGAGATAAACTGCAGGGTTTGTGCTTCATTTAGGAAAGAGTCAGGGTGGTGGGTGGGAAGGGAATAATGACTTCTTGAGTAATCACTTAGTCTATGCGTAAGTGTATTCAAAACACTGAGGATTAAAAAGCCCTTTGCAGCTGAGATAGCCTGAAAAAATCCTTTTACCATTGAGCATGAAATATCCTAGGTTTAGAAAAGAGGACATTGAAGGTTTGCCTTCTAAGGCAAGGTGTGGTTCCTAACACTTACTCAAAAATTAATGGTCTTGCTAAAGGAGCCATTTCTTGTGTTCATCAGCATATTGCTCATTCTGTGCAAGTCTGACTCTGCTCCTCTGAGACAGAAGAACTAAATGCAAAATAATTTTTAACTCCTCACTGCTTTTGTCACCCTCCTATGAATTCCTGCTAGAACTCCTTGAAATAGCCTCTTGACAGTTATTTTAAGTGAATCTTGATCTTGGGATCACTGAGTAACATTTAATGAGATTAGAGCATCTCTTCATAAAAATATATGCCTTCATAATGCATGTGTGGATTTGTTTTCTTTTTTTTTTAATATGTTGTTTTCTCTTGCTTCTTCTCCAGAGATATTAAGTGTGGGTATTTTGTTTGTTTGCTTTTGTTGGGTTTGGGTTTTTTGGGTTTGGTTTTTTTCTTCACAAAGATTTATGACTGACCTGAAACTGAAACCAAGCCTCTAATTCGTGAGAATGTAGGTGATTACCCATGCCTTCAGAATATTTAATTAAGTCAATGAAACAAAAATTGAATTTTAAGACTGGATTGTTGTTATAAACATTACCGATTCATCCCTTACCTGTTCAAATCTAGCTTTTTAAAAACTGCAATGTCATCAAAGGCCATGCTCTGTGAAATGGAGCTTTCTACTTGATTTGGGTAATACAAGATGACAGAAGAAAAAAAATGAATGAAAAATTGTATGTCTTAAATTTTGTCCTCTTTATTTGGCTAGGTCAGCAAGCCAAATGGAAGCTGTAATCACACAGGCCATATTGATACTCAAATGTGGAAAGACACACCGTAACTTTGATCCCATTTTTATGTTCATGTTGCTGCAACTCTGTGCTTCCCTCAGACTGCCAGTACCAAGCACTTTGTTTGGTGGTCTGCAAGGTGGTCCTCTCATTTCATGTGACACTGTGCTGGGATCCTCTGAATGACAATTCAGAATTAAATACTTCACATTGTGAGAAACTGAGTTCCTCCTCATTGTTTGTAAAGAACACACCAACTTCATTGCTAGAGACTTTTTTCCTTTTCTCAGTAACTAACCCTCAAGGCTAGGAAGGCCCACCAAAGTTGATAATAAACCTTACTGCTGAGATTGTCTTTCAAAGCTCCTCCATTTTGTCAAGTGACTCAGAATTTTCTTCCCGTTTATTTCCAGAATCTGATTCTGGAAATAAACTAAACTTTGAATCCGAATAAAGTTATATCCTCCCACCTAACTTGCTGCCCAGATGTAACTGAAAAGGAAAAGAAAGCAAGTACCCCAGTCCATATACTCACACTCCAAGGAGAAATACTGCAACCTTGTACTTGCATCCCTACCTTGGGACCACCTGTTCAGAGCTGTTATCCCAGCACCACTGGTTCGAGAACATATTGGAAAATATAGGGGACAGGAAGTGCTGAGCACTTAAAAAAAACCCAACTCACAAAACATAACAAAAGCTAATTTTTTTTGTAGAGAAGTTAGAGGTAGTACTTCTGTACTCATACATTATCAGATCACGCAATGGGACTGATCCTGTTTCAGCAATCCTTCAATGTTGTTGATAGTGAGAGTCCATTATATTATAGCTTGCATTTTAGTCTTTCTTTATGCCATTTTGAAGTAGACAGGCAACTCTGAAGCAATTGGCCAAATGATTTACCACCAGGAATTAAGAAGCCTTTTCTTTTCCCATTGTTGAAAAATAAGGTGGGTCTTCACAAAAAGAAGGAAAAATAGAAAAGTTTACTCTTGTCTTCTTCTTGTGAACCAAAATATTAGATAGCCAGAGGAACAAACAATCCTGTGTATTTTATTTGGATGTTTTTAGGCCTCTATATTGAAAATCACAGTTGTGTCCTTTCCTGAAGTTTACAACATTCATTATTTTTGCAATAGGAAGAAGTTTCTTGTCATGTCTAGAAGCTGTTAGCTTAAAAATTCATGTCTTAGACTCCTGTAAGGATGGAGCTGATTAATCTTTTTCCCATCACTTGTTCAAATTAACATGTGATATAGATGTGTTCATGTATTTTAAAGGTTTCACTACATGACTTTACCTAATATTTCTTCTTTCTTTAACCAACAGCTCTTTGTTTCAGAAGAAATGACACTCATAAAACAAAGAAATGAAGGCCAACAGCTAAACAGTCATCTTGCTGAAGAGAAAATTGCTGGATAGGCCAAAAGCAGTTTCCTTCTATACTCAGCCTGAACAAAGAAATTGGGAATCTCAATCCTTGGAAAGTAAAAAAATGAAAGGAACACCTCTATCTGTTTAAGACTGCAGAGAAGAAGAAGAAAAAAAATCGTCTCCTTAAGCAAAGGAAGGTTAGAAAGAAAATAGGATGGAAGAGAAATATTGATACATACAGGTTTATGTGTGATTACAAAAGGTAGTGTATGTGTAACTAAAAAACTGTGAGATCGGATGACATGGCAGACAAAGAAAGATATTGTAATAAGATATTGTAAATAAAAGTTAAACCTACCAAATAATAAAAGCAATTATGTCTATTAATATGCATGCAAGTAAGTATTTGCTGGAACAGAGCAGTCATGAATATTCAGATCATAATCAGATGCTTTAAAATTCTAAATATTTAACTTACTAACTTGTTCTAGTTTCATGTTTTCATTTTCCATAAGCTGTTTGCTGTTCATTACTTGGTTTATGTTATAAAGCAGAAATTTCAATGATCTATCATGAAGTTCAAATAATACTGTATAAAGTCCAAGCAATCAATTTATAAACAGTTTATGAGAAAGCCACAGAACAATTGCTCTTTTTGTAAAGTTTGAATGCCGGTGAACAAAAGACATCACAAGCTTTAGGACTAGCTTGTGCATAACAGCATTCAATACTTTAAAGGTGTTAGATTCACTAGTACTACTTGACTGGTTTTAATTCCAAGGAATCTGGCTTTCTTTGTGCGGTAAAAGAACCTATTTCACATATTTTCAGATCACCATGTTAATTAATGCTTGCCTTTTGTATTTGGGGAATTGTTTCATCTTTTTTTCCCCTGGAGAGTCCTGAATGGAAGAACAAGGCTTCTTCCCCAGTAGGAACACACCCCAGTGTCCAGTAAGATTCTGGTTTGGTCTGAATGGGGAACACGGTGAAATGTATGATCTTAGTAAATGATTCATGATGATATGTACTGCACAGAATAGTGCCATTGGAGATAAATCTGTATCTGTATACAGGCCAGGCAAAAAAAAACTCACAGTATAAGTAATATTAAAGATATTTAAATGCTTTTGGAGAAGGGTCATAGACTTTAGGTTAGCTAGTTCGGAAAAAAAAGTGTGCAATGGGAAAAGCCACATGTGAGATGTGCCCTTCCTCATCTGTCTGTGCAGTGATAGCCTTGCTTGAAGAGCAGTGATTTCTCTCTGCAGAGAGAGAAGTCTCTACACATCAGCCTACTAATGGTACCTGAGCAAGAAACAACATTTCTGTCGCTGCAGCAGGGAAGCTACAGTGTCTGAGTACAGATTGCTATACAGTAGCTGAGCATGCTTTCATTGCATGAAATTTTGGTGTGGACCATTTTTGCAAATGTCCAATTGATCCTTGTGTAGACTCTGCATGCTCCTCAGAATAAATTTATAAGGAGTACCTGATATTTCACTGTGGAGTCTTTCTGCACAACTCTCTTATACATTGACTCTATGACAATTTTCTATCAGTGAGTGCTAAGGAGTTAAAGTAGAGATGATGATGTCTCTGCAAATAATTCAAAGAAAGCAGAACCATTTCTGGGAAGTTTTTCCAACTTCTGAAGATATTACAATCTTTGATGCAGACTAGTTTAAATCTGCATTTTAAAATCACATAACATGGTTAAGTTCCAAAAATAGAGAAAGGTGTAAACAGAAGTGTCAACCGGCCCTTCTGGCTGTTGAAAAGACACCTTGAATTAAAGTGAGAGACTGAAAAAAAGAGACTGCCTGAGGAGGGAAATGTCAAAAATGCATGTCACACGAGCGTGCGTCTTGCTGGAACTTGCAAGACCAATTCTTATCTCGCAAGGGAAGAAGCTTAAGAACAGAGTGACTCCGATGGAGGTCAGCACATGATGTACACTTTCCCTGGGAAGTGAGTAGCAATATCAGTGAACTCACAGCCCTGCTCCTGATGTGTTGTGGCCTTTAAGATGAGAGAAAAGAAAATATGAACGGCTTTTAACATTGCAAGCATTTGAGAGTGTTTCCAGCTTCAAGGTTCTGAAATGAGTGTGGAAAGAACATATCAATTGAGACATAGCAGTTCCCATTGCTGTCAGGTACCAGTAAGCTAATACATCAAATAGGTAAGTGAATTACCAAGCCCAATGCACTCCTCAAAACTACATTTATTGTAAAAGACAACTACTTTCTTTACCAATAAACAAAATCACTAAAAATGAGTTTACTGCTATTATGTAGGGTAAGAACAGCTCAGGCAGAAGCAAAAATTATTTTAAGTGAATACGTGTATAGCCCCTCTTGCACTTCAACACTAGGGCAAGTTATTGAGCCAGATCCTCAGCTGGTAGAATTGACTGAGGTACTCTGAGTTTGTTTGAACTACATTTATTTGTACAAGCCACATCTGGCTCACTGTTTAGGTAGATGTGGTCTGGGCTCAAAAGCAGAGAGTAAGATTGTTGTCTGCTGATTTAACCATTGATTTCTCATGGATCAGATTATGGGTTTGTGGATCATTTTGGAGAACAAATTCAAAACTTATTTTTATTAGCTTTTGTGCAAACACCATAAAATCTTACTGCTATAATGTTCACAAAGAAGACCCGAGCCAAACCTTATCAAGTTTCTCATTGATTTCAATGGGTTTTAAATCCAAGAGGGAAATAATATAATCCTGCATGAAGTGAAAGAAATTCAGGTTTAGATTTTATACACCTAAAAATGGATATAGTAACTTACTAGTTTATTTTGTGAGAGTTGCTAAGAATTTAAAGTCTCTTTAACTGATTGTTTTTACTTCCCTTTCCTCTAAGGGAAACAGCATTGCAAAATAAGCCTTTTATGGCCTGTATGAGAATAACAACACAGAACAATTATTGGAAATACAATACATTGTAATGGATTTTTTATATGTGTATTTTGTATGTGTATCTGTTGTTGAATAGCTGATAGAAGCACTAAGAGATACATTAAGAAAAAAAAAAGAAGAAATTATATGATTGTTTTTCATCCAAAGCATTCTGTAACATATAGTAATCAAAAGAATTTTCTTTGTTCATTCTTTTTTTTTTGTTCAAGCTACTGTTTCACTTCCAGCTGCATAGCGCTGTTATAGCTCCAGTAAGAATTCTAGTACAGCTCTTAGAGACTATCAACTCCAATCTTAGAACCTATTACATAATACATAGTTTACAATTGCTTGCATTAAATACAGATAACATTGGCGGCGCATCCTGAGTAAATAATTATTATGTGTATTTTAAGTTGTTATTTAATACATGCTGCATAAATATGTCCATCATTAAAGATCAGACTGAGTGTAGCTTTTCCACCTGTATTAGTAAATGTGAGTGACAGTTTTTTGAAATTTTGCTTTGGATTTTTTTTACTCATAGGTATATATCCTGGGATGACTGTATGATTCTGTATTCCCTATTGTCTGCCCTATGCCAGACATGAATCCTGTGCCTTTCTGTGTCTTTAAGCTGGGTCTGAGAGAAAGGGGGAAAAAAACCCGAGCAGTTTTATGTTCGAGGACACAGATATACACTCCCCTGCATTCCTGCTGCTGCGGAGTGGAGGAAGCACCTTCCTGCTTTTCCCAGCTCTTGGCTCTTTTTCTCGGGAGAGAGACGGAGAGTTAAAACTCCTTGCTTTTTAGCCAGTCTGCTAGCTGAGGCAAGAAAGTTTTTTCCCTGGGACTTTGGCTTCTTCTTCTTCTTCTTCTCTTCTGGACTGTTCAACAACACCAGAACACCACCAGGAGGCCCTACACACTGGCCCGGAGGGGCCCACACCAAACGCCAGCTCTGGAGAGGAGAGAGCCATGCCTACAAAAGACTTTGAATTTTACCTGGTTCTCTCCACAGCGAGAGGTTTTATTACTTAACATTATTCTTTTTCCATGCCTGCGTGCACTTTACTTGTTAAATAAATAGGTTTTTTTCACTTTCCTCCGAGGAAAATTCTTTCTGAGCCTGGTGAGGGAGGGGTGGCTGTAATCTACCTTGTACCAGAGGACATTCATTTCGGACGTTCCTCTGAATTTGTCTCAAAACGGGACAGTATAACAGTGAATTCTTGCACAATAAGGAATGTTAAAACTTAGCTGTTATAATTAGACTAAAAATAAAGTCTGACTAAAAGCAAATAAATTTATTACTTAACAGAAAACAGAAATTCAAGGAAGCTGACTGGAGCTGCCATGCAGAGCAGGAGTACAAGGGTGTGGAGAACGAGCATGGTGTGCAAACATGCAAGGTTAATGCTGAAACTTTAAATATTAGATTTCTTTCCTAAAGATAAATAGAAGCAGAAGTTAATGTAGACATTATGTGCAGATCATATGTTTCCTTTATGTCATTTCCCTCTCCACTAAATAAACAAAAAGAGAAGAGAAGAGAAGAGAAGAGAAGAGAAGAGAAGAGAAGAGAAGAGAAGAGAGAAGAGAAAACTTTGTGTGTTTCAAACGTTACATTATCAATGCATGCAACCTAATTAGTCCATACAATTCTTAACATAGAAGTAAATAGTTGTTATAGCTACATTATTCAAATTTAAACCAAACAGTAGGGAGAAATACTTAGTTCTATCAAAAAATTAGGAAGGGATCCACTCTGGAGCAGTTCATGAAGAAGAGTAGCCCTTGGGAAGGACTCACAGTGGAGATGTTTTTGGTGAATTGTCTACCATGGTAGGGTTCCCAAAGTGGAGCAGAGAAAGAAAGTGAGGAGTCCTCCCCCCGAGTAGGAAGGAGAAGAAATATGTAATGGACAAACTGACTAAAACCCCCATTTCCCATCCCCCTTCCCTGCTGGACAGGGGACAAGGTAGAGAAAATCATGAGTAAAGTTAAACCCAGGAAGAAAGGGGGGAAACTTTTAAGATTTAATTTTTATTGTCTCATTATCTAATTTGATTTTTATTGGTGATCAATTAAACTAATTTCCCTAAATTGAATCTGTTTTGCCTGTGACAGTAACTGGTGAGTTATCTCTCCCGGTTCTATCCTGACCCCCAAGCCTCTCATTAGCCTCTCCACAGTCCAGCTGAGAAAGGGAGCGAGAGAGTAGCTTTGGTGGGCACCCATTGTCCAGTCAGGGTCATCTCAACACCACAGTATTTCAAGAATAACTGCCTTTAGGATATATCTTTTTGGTTCTTTTCTCAAATAGACTTTTTTAACTTGGAAAACAGATTAGAGTGGAGGCTTTAACCCGTATTGCAAAGGAAGAAAAAAATATTTATATATACTTACTCTAATATGAATTAATTTAAGAACTATATTTACCCTGACATTCAGGATAGACTTTAGAGCAGTTACTTTTTTTTAAAATTATTTTCTTTATTTTTCTTTTTATTTTGGTTCAGCTGAGATGCCCATTTCCCACACGTATTTACCGCCTGACACTCTGTTTTCTCAGCATAAGCAAAGAAATTGCAAAAGTTTCAGTCTTTAAAAATTTAATTGGATCTATTTTTGAATCTCAGTTTGACTGTATAGTGCCCAGAGGGAGCCACAGAAATGTCTTTAAAGGACCTAAAATAGTGTTTCTATTCATAAAAATGTCACAGCTTTACAGTCCGGTATCTCATAGCTCTGCAGGCTAAAAGTGAGTGCAAGTCTCTAGAGGACAATCTCTTCCCAGTGGAACAAAGTGTTTCACTGCGGCCTTACAGAACCAAAAGACATAAAACTTCTACCTTACGGAAACAAATAAACCAGCAAAGAATGGAGGTATCGCTATAACAAAAAAAAATAGATATAAATTTTGCTTATTTTAAGCTTGAAACACGTTCATATACGGTGGGAAGACAAGAGTTTAGTGACTGTATTTTGGCAGAAAATTAAAATTCCTTTGACAATGTGGTCACTGTTTTATAAATAAGCTATTTGAAGTTAACCTGACCACATGAAAAATCCTGTCAAGGTAAGCTAATGGACAGTTACAGCTGCCAAAAGTGTATACGAGGTGTAATGTTATATTACAACATATATAAAAGAATCAGGAATGCCATCTGTATGTAGGTGGTATCTACCAGTCCAGTTTCTGGGGTATCACTGCATAAACAATAGGAGATGTATTATTGTCTGGGGAAAACAAAACATAAACAAGCACAAAATCCCCACAATAGATATTTGTCTCATTCCTCTTCCTCCTCCACTCCTCAGAGAGAAATACCACAGGAATCACACCTTCTCTTTCAGCAAATTTCACCATAACATTAATCTTTGAGGCAACCTGACTCTTGTTCTTGTTTTGCACAAATGTCTTCATCTTGAGCCAGCAACTATGTTGTACACAGTAGGGTTTTTTAATTCTGGCTCCATTCTCTTTACATTTTTATGTATAAAAGAATATTGCTTTCTTTCACGTTGCATTCAAGTGTGTTCTCACAGGTGTTTTAAATCCTCTTCCACCTTAAGGCCTCATTTGAACTCTGTGTATTACTCCTTGCTACTAGCTGGGTCTCAGACACCGAATGAAGGCAGACCTGGTAGCTTTCAGAAGTCTTACCGGTAAATGAACAAAATCAAGTACCAATGCTAAAATGAACCAGAAAAAAAATGCACCTAGCGTGGGTTCTGTGGTGCTGGGTGAGAGCAGCTGCAGCGTGTTCCACAGGATCCCTTCCATGAGGGGTCCCGGGCAGGGCCAGACCCCTGCTAGCCAGCTGTTCCCCACCCAGGGCGATGGCAGCCAGCAACCACCCCGCACATCGTTGGTTCAGGCGCCCCCAGAGGTTTAGGAGGTGGCTCTTGGCTGGACAACCGAAGATTTTTTTGGGCGGGACCCCAGGGAAGAGAAGGTCCCACATCAGTGTCCCAGGAACCAAGAGGGCGAACTTCCGTTCACCTGGGGCTTAGGAGGGGGTCCCGAAGGGGGTGGGGTAATACAAAACAGCCAGTGGGGAGAGAGGGAGAAGGGGGCGGGTAATACAAAAACAACCGATGGGGAAAGAGGGGCAGGAATGGGGGCTTTGGTTACATCTTGCAGGGGTACATGAATATTCATAAGAGTTGATGGGAAAAACTCTTACAACAAACCCGGAGGGGGGTTTCTTGGACCCAACCATGGTCCCTTGGTCTTTCGGCCCCCCCTGCTACCAGTGCTGGTGGTTCACCCATCACAACATGGAAAAAAAAAAAAAAAACAAAACAATCAACCAAGCAAAGAACACCACAAAGCAGACAAACAACCAAAACCTTTGACATATAAACATGAGACTCAAGGAAATTCGAGGGAGAAGTTTAGCAACTCAGGAAATTTCAATTTTTTAGATACATCAGCGATAATCTGAAATATATGAAAAAGCACTCCTCCAAGTAAGGAGTGGGTGCCAATAGGAAGGAAGACAGCTGGAAGGTAACTTAATTTCTGACAAGCATCCATTCACTGGAAAACAAGTTCATGTTTTCAATAGTTCTGCTAATTCTGGAAGAAGAACTGAACTATAAATCCATAATACATGTGGAATGAAAAAAAAAAGAGGATTTAAATCTAAGAAATAAAAAAGAATAAATTATAAAGGCTTAAGGGGAAAAAAAAACGTAAAAAATGAAAAGGTCTTAAATAAATTTGAGATAATTAATAGCCAGTTAGAAAACTAGTCCTTGAGAAAATCTTTGTGGTTGAGCGTTAGTTTGAGTACCCTGAACATGTGCATTAGCCATTCTAGGGCCTTAGTGAATCAAAAGTATTAAGAGAACAAGACACGTCAGGTTGGCAGAACAGCACATATGGTGGTACATTTCAGTTGCATCTGTGAATTAAAAAGACTAGATCACAGTCTAAGTACTGGCACATGGCTGTTTATTTTATCAAATTATTACCATGAACACTGGTACCATTATGGTCTATGAAAAACTAGCAGTGTCCCACACATGGTTTCATTTGTGGTCAACAGCTTAGATGCTGCCATGCATTGCAGATGTTCAGACACGAGCCACACCATCTTACTGACCTGAAGGGCTTTCAAATGCTCTCTGGCCTGTTCTATCTCCTAGTGATGCTCTCTGGCCTGTTCTGTCTCCTAGTGTAGGTAGAGTATTTTTGATACATAGCACAGCATAAGACAATGACCTATTTCTAGTCTACAAATAGGGCATGAACAATAAAAAAGGAAGTAAAAACGGTGAAAAATGAGGAAACTCCACAGAAATTCCCATCAGAATAATGACCATTGCATCAGAAGAAAAATGGTTTACTATTCTGAATAAAATGAGGAACCTCATTTAATTAATTTTTTCTACCATTGTGCATAGGTGCACAAATTGGCCTTTCTCACAATTTTTTGCAGTAGCATTGAAATAAAAACAGTAAATGATGGAGAGTAAATAGGTAAAATACATTGCTTAAGTTTACTCCAACTATAGGCCTTTATAAACCATATTTAGACTAAAATGAATAATAAAAATTTTTTAAAGCTGAGTTCACGACCAAGGAAGCTGGTTTGCCTCCAATACAAAGACTAGAAAAACATCGGGTGACTGGGAATATTTTATCTAATGTCTAGGAAGGCAAATTATCACTATTGCTAAACATTATAGGAAAATAACCCGACCAAAAAAAAAAAATTAAGTGTTGATAGAAATATTTGTAATAAGTAACACAGGGAAATGAGTGTCTAATCAAAGACCCTAAAACTTTCAGATGCTGGTGTTAACTGAGCATTTGCAGAAACTGAAGCAGTCTTATACCCACCAAGTGCTGTTGCACATTCTGATGAGAGTTCTGAAACTCCAGAGGCCTCCAGTTAACTTTTTTCCATCTCCCATTTAGTCTTTTCTTGATTGATCGTTGTTTATGTTCATGAGCTATGGTAATGCAGTAGGTCAGGAATCATAAAGAGCTCAGCTCTTCCAAGTCCAGAAGGCAGAACAAAGGGGATCTTTTCACTGCAGTCAAATAATCTAATATTTTGCACAGTATTTTGTTGTGATTTGAAAACTACACTATTCTCAGAGGTCAACTATGTTGATTCTTTTCTCTTTCTAGTCAAACGTGTCCAATAATCCTCTTTGGTTATCTGAGCTCTGTTTTTTCTGAAACTGCCTTCTGTCAGAGAGAGATAAGTTATGTCGGATGCCTTAGGCTACAGAAGGCCAAAATATGTTTTGTTCAGTCTATAGGACACTAGCAGAGGAGCAATGCCTGTAACTGTGACTACTTTCCATCTGTCCTGTCTTCTTGATATGTTTGTGAGTCTTGCTGAAGTCTCAAAAGTGCTTGGTGTCTTCAGACATTTAAAGAAAGTGCTGTTTGGGACCCAGATGTTACATTTTTATTTCACTGGAGAAAACTCAGCTTGCTGATCCTGTTAGCATGATCGAGTGACATATTTTCCTGTTGAGACAGAAGTAAAAGGAACAATCAAGTGGAGAAAGGAAAAAAAAAAAAAAAAAAAAGAAAAGAAAACCCCCAGCGACCTTTATGTGATACATTAGGACTAAGCTAATGTTCACAACAACTTTTTATTTCACTTGCTTGGGAAAAAAAAGTTATTTTAATAAAAGTACATCTCTAACTTTGCTGGGTTTTTGTTTTCTCTTTCTCATACATCAATATCTAAAGCTATAAAATCTCTGTATTCTTAAACGAACCTGCTGCTTCTCATAAATATTGGTTCGAATACCAAACAGTTTGTTCAGCTAAGTTTGAAAACTATGTTTTTGTTTCTGTTATACCACTGGAATTGAATGCTTTTCTTCAATTAGACATGAGTTTATGAAGAATGTCAGCATAGGTATTTTTCAGTATACTCCTGTGCTTACAGACAAGACATTCATTTATCTATGTAATTTAAATACACATACATATACACATACACACACACAGTTTTTTCACTGAGATAATTAAGCATTATAAAAATTCATCAATAAATAGGCATACCATATAATTCATTGTCAGAGTAACCCGAGGTGAAAAAGAACATACTTTTTCTGTCTTTCACTCCATTATGCATACTTATTAAGAAGCTTATAAAAGAGATATACTTCTGGTCTTCTCCAAATCCTTACTATAGTAGCTTAATTTATGACACATTATAATTTTTTACAGAGCGACAGTGATTTTCAGGTTTTTTCGCTGGCATGATAGAGGACTTAAATAATGCAAAACTCCTGGATTTGATGTGTTTGTGGGGAATGACTTTGTTTTATCAACATTTTTGCACATAGCTTTGCAAGATGTTCAGGGTTTCAGTGGGACTATTGTCTGTAATGCTAAGCACACTTACAAAGGTTTAGGGCATCAGATATATCTTCCTTTTTATCTTCTGTGTTAAGCAAATAATTCACTGCTTTCCTCAGTAGCGAAGACTAATTTAAGAAATGCATTTCTATTTCAAGTGTTTCCTTTATTCATCCTCCATAGGATAGCTGAGTGCCTTCACTCTCCTTATAATCAAAAGAATGGAACAGTTACTTTCAGAGAACAAGTAATTTGTAACTAACATTTACAAGAACTCAGATAAACCTCTTATTTTTCTTCCCTGACTGAAAATGCTAGATTTCTGTCTCAGACATGGACACATCTATGCTGTGGCTATTTAAAGTTAGGCAAAATTAATCCCACTTGAATTTTTTACAGAAGTCACAGAAACTCTTCGGCATCAATCTTAGAGTGTTAATATAACTATTAACTGCAGTTTTTAATTTCTTTGTTTTGTTAAGATTAAAATGATGTGTAGGCTTTGTCACATGGGTGACCCATAAGTAAGCCAGGGATGAAAATGATTGATTTCTATCATTCTTGTCTAATAATAAGATGCAAATTCTCATCTTCGTGTGTCTGAGATTAATAAAGTTAAGAGAAGGTCAATTAGCTAAAGTATTGTGATGCAAAATGTGCTGGTACAGATTTTGGAGCTTTTCCTTGTTGACATATGAAATATCAAGGGAAATGCGGTTATGTAAGCGGCAGTACGCTGAATACTACTTGACAGGTAAGTCCTTCATATCACATTATATCTTGCTATATTTTCAGTTTATTTCAGTTTTCAGTTTGGTTTTGGATTTTTGGATTTTTTTAACGCTTCTGGTAGCTATTTTCCATAGTTATATATAAGGATTGTATTACACGTGTCATAGTAAATTGGTTATCGGTTTTCATTTCCTAATAAGCTTGAAAAAGATATCCTTTGAAATGTCAGTCACTGAGGCACAGGTATTCATAAACTGCATTAATCCCTGGATTATCTTTCCAAATATTTTTCATCTAGAATATTTTTTTAATCTGAAAGTAATTACTTCATTTGCCCAGCATTGTCTCGCTTTTTAATTTCTGGTGTGTTTTTCTCTTTACAGTGATCAGTAAGCAAGCTTTATTTTTCCATCTGAGTAAATACACCTTAAAAAGTGTTCAGCACTAAGATTATGACAGTATTAAGACCTCAGACTCCTTTTCCTTCTGACGTATGTTACAGTCTTAACAACTATAAAAAGACTTAATGGGACAAATTACAGCATGAAATCATTCTCCTTTTCTGGTGCTTTAGTGCAGTAGTTGACACATGAGAAATAAGTATGGGTCATAGCATCATAGAATGGCTTGGATTAGAAGGGACTTTAAAGATCATCTAGTTCGAATACCCCTGCCATGGGCAGGGACATTTTCATTGACCAGGTTGCTCAGGGCCCCATCCAGTCTGGCCTTGAACACTTCCACTTGCCACAGCTTCTTTGGGAAACCTGTGCCAGGATCTCACCAGCCTCATGTTAAAAATTTTTTCCTTATATGTGACCTGAATTTTGTTCATTTTAACACTGTTTGCCTTTATCCTCTCACTACAGACCCCATTAAAAAGTCTTTCTCTGTCATTCTTGTAAACCCCTTTTCTGTGTTGAAAACCCACAATCAGATGTCCCTGGAGCCTTCTCCATGCTGAACAGCCCCAACTCTCTCAGTCTCTTTTTCACATCAGATATGTTCCAGCCTCCTGATAATTTTTCTGTCCTTCCTTCAGACCTGCTCTAGCAGGTCCATGACTTTCTTATAGCAGTACTCCAGATGAGGGTCTCATGACAGAAGAGTAGAGTAGAGGGAAAGACTCACTTCCCTCAACATGCTGGCCATGTTTTGGGTTTTTTTACAGCCCAGGATACAGTTGGTTTTCTGGTCTGTAAGTGCACACTGACAGCTGAAGTCAAACTTTTCATCTACCAGTAAGACCAATTTCTTTCTGCAGGGCTGTTATCAATCCATTCATCCTGTGTTGATACTGAGGGTTGTTCTGACCCAGGTGCAGGACGTTGCACTTGACCTTGCTAAACCTCATGAAGCCCATCTGGGCCCACTCCTCAAGCTTCTCAAGGTCCCTCTATATAAACATCTCTTCCTTCAAATGTATGAACTGCACCACTCGGCTTGGTGTTCTTCAGCAAAATTGCTGGAGCTGCACTCAATCCCACTGTCCATGTTATTAATAAGGGTATTGAGGAGTACCAGTCCCAATATAGATCCCTGAGGGACAGTGGTCATTTGGAAGTAAATCAGGTTTCTGCATTCATATCCTGAATTTCTTTATGTTACTTCTGAATATCTTAGAATGGGGGTAATCTTATAACATTGTTCTAGAAATATGCACATAATCACCAAGTGAGCAAGCATGCTCAGACGACATAATGCCATGACAGAGAAAATAGCTTTATCTCAGAGGCCTTTTGCAACAAGATTAATTAGCTCAGGTGGATTTGTGTTTGATATTTTTGGTTTTCTTCCAGTTCTACAATTAAAAAATCTAGACCTAACTTGTACATTTTTGAAAAAATTCTCCCTAGTATACTGTTGAGAACATCATATAGTCTAATGAATTTTGCAGGTTTTAATAAGAATTTTTCTCATATGAAAACTTATATGATCATCTTGCCCATTTAATGACAGAAAATCTTATGGTTTTGTTTCATTTATAAGCTTTGCCATGAGTTAATGCATAAGAAGCAGAAAAAGTCTAGGAAAAAGATTTTCCTTTTAAGAAGGAAGACTATTCTGACTTGTCTTTTCTTTTTTTTTCCTCCCCTTCTGCAAGCAGAACAACAACTTAAATATAAGGTCCTCAGTAAATGTAACAGCTCTGGCAAGTTGGTGTCTCTTACAATTTTTCACGATGACAGCTTATAATGACATACACTGTTATGTTGCCAACTCTCATTAGCGTAAGGTAGCAGAATGTTAGTGCTGTCATTTTCTTAAGCCGCCCTGCTTTTGCTATGGCGTGGCATTACATCTTTGTTTTAAATCAAACATCTGCTCTTTGTGTCTACAACCAACCCGAAGAACGCTGCTTGTATAGTAACAAAAGCTTGAATAGGCAAAACCCAATATTTTGTTATTTATCCAGATAAAGAAGTCGATGATGTGAAAACGGCATTTTCTTTTCACTTTTAATGCCTGAACTAAATCTTTTTTCCAATATTTGAAACTACTCTACCTTTGACAATACTTAGCTGTTTTAGTAAATAATTAATTTATTAAGACTTCTTAAAAGAAAGTGTTAACTAGGCTACATTCCAATAGAATTTTTTATTGTAATTTAGCCATCTTGCTCTTTTATTTAAATTAATAAAATTCCTATAAAAGCAATAATTACAACCTGGTTCTTATTAATGTCAAACTGACTACCTCATTGCTTTAAATTCTAGGAAATAAAAGATGTGAAATATGAATATTTATCCTAATTAGCTATAATCTTAAAATTAGGTTTTATTCTGTGACTAATTCTTAGGTAGAAGAAGGATAATTTTATGAAGAAATTACCAGTTAATCACCTTTTTTTCTGGAATATTGTCATTTTCCTGGAACTGCTAAGGAGCTATTTCCTAGTCGTGTGTGGGTAAGAACGCTACCTGCATGAGAAAAAAGAATGTCAAAACCTTTTAATACAGAAAATATTGTGATTTTTTAAAAGATTTTAAGAAAGAGTATTCTCTATCTTAACAGTTATTTTTAAAAAATAATAATGTTTGGAACAGATAAAATATTAGACAAATATTTTAAAAATTAAAATGTTTGACTTTTTGCTTTTTGTGAACTCAATTTTTATGATCAGGTTCACATTTCAAATTTAGTATTTCCTTGAAAATACCACAAGAAATATGATATCCATGATATGTACCTTCACAGAAAAAATAATACTTTGATTTATTTAATAGCTACACAATCAATAGAGTGTGTTTCTGGATGAAAAAGGCGGAACAATGTTGAAATTTCAGGATGTCAGCAGTAAAAGATCCTTATGGTGGAATTAATTTTAGTCCTTTGGGGAGTTATTAACTGAAGCTGAACTGCTGAAATCTGAACTTATATACATCTGGAAAAAAAACAATTTCAACTGATTTTTTAGTAGGATGGATTTTGGATAGACACTCCTCTTAATATACGAGGCTGTAAACTAAAAGTCCTAAATTTAAGCCTTTGTTTTATATGTCAGACTTTCAGTACCATAATCTATAGATTATTAGCAGAATATTGGGAAGGAAGGAATCTGAGAGAAAGATTACTGGAGAATAAAAAAAAAAAAAAAAAACCCAAGGAAAAAAAGAAGAAAAGGGGGAAAAAAAAAAGACAGAAGAAAACTAACTCCTACATCATTGTTTTGCAAAAAGATTTTTTATTTACTTTTCTATAGACCTGACCCAAGACAGCTGTCAGTGGAAAAAAATGACAAAATTCAAAAAGACATGTTTCATACCCCAGTTGCTAGACAACTCATAATATTGCAGCTCTTCTACATGATAACTTTTTCCCCTATGGGGGAAGAGAATGATGGAGCATCTCATCAGAAGGCACCCATCAGAAACATCAAGTTCATCTCCCTGCTTCTCTCAGGACAACCCGAAACTAAACCACGTGGCTAAGAACAACATCCAGATGCTCCTTGAACTTTGAAAGGCTTGGTTCTGTGACCACTTCCCTGGATAGCTGTTCCAGTGGCTGACCATGCTCTGAGTGAGGAAAGTTTACCTAAACTTCCTCTGACGCAGCTTCACTACATTTCCTCTTGTCCTATCAGGGTTCATCAGAGAGAAAAGATCAGAATCTTCCCCTCCACTGTCTGCTTTTAGGAAGCTGCAGTCTGTGACGAAGTTACCACTCAGCCTTTTCTTCAAGCCAAACAAAACACATGACCTCAGCTGCTTGCCCTCAAGGCAATGGCATTTTCTGTTTGACAATTTTGTTTCCTTCTCGGCTCTCCTGTGAAAATGGAGCAACGGCTCATGTTCATTCAGGAATGTGGAAACAGTAGATACCATCATCATCAAAGTGTTTTTATGGTAGCTAAAATGCAAAGTTGTTCTACAACAGTGTGATCCTTGTTTTGTTCAATATAGGGGAAATAACAGACTTCAATTTCTTCATTTAGTGAAGCTGGTGTATCAATTTATGCTGACTTAGTCTGAGGACAATGTCTGTGTAGCCTGTTTATAACAGCATTGAATGAATGAAGGTGAAAATTTATTTCTCAATCACGGATTGCAGCTGAGTTACTGTTCAGTGAACTAAAGGCAAGAACAGGAGGCTGGCAGCATTCCATCCCCAAGCCAAGATGGTGCTGAAGTGTGCTTACTTCCCATTTGTGTCTTGCTCACTGACAGCAACAGTGATGCCAAGCTTGCAGAAGTGCTGCAGGAAACTGGATAAAAGGGATCTAAAAGTTGTAATGGCTACCTTTTATAATTTAACAGATCTGAAAAGGTTTGAAATATTTATAAGGCAGTTTCGAAAGATATCAAAAGAAAAACAGAAAATAAGGTGTGACTGCAAAATGGTGCACAGAATGGGACATGCCAGCAAAACTCTAAAATGTGAAAGGACACATGGATTAAATGAAAATGAGAATAACTGTATTTAGAGTGCCTTGAGAAGAGACCCCACATATATCTCACACCATAGGACCCACTTGATTTTTATTCTAGAAGCTTCAGTTCTCCTAAAAGCTGTTATGGAGCTCTTTCTTTTCATACCACTATCTCATGCATAAACATACATATATATATTAAACAATTAAAAGTTTTAAAAGGAAACCCAAGACCTAGGAGGAATAAATTTCCACCCTCAATATCATATTTTTCTGAGCAAGAACCTCAGGATACCAGTGACTTTTCATTACTCTCTGGACCAATTTTTCTTGAAGACCAAAGCTGTAGACCTCAAGACTCAAAGTACCAACATAACACTAGAGGAAAAGTGGATATAATACGTATGTATTTGCATTATATTATTGAACGCGTTAGCTTCAGTGTAACTGCAATAATAAAAACTCCTTTTGATTAAACCCTAAGGCCTTAATTAGACTAATAAAAAATTATTGGTTCCACATAGAAGGCTTTTACTCTTGGCAAAAAAGTTCCTGTTAGCAAGATTTTGAGTGTAACAAGGAAGGAAGAATAAATTTACTAATAGAGCTGCAGGAGCTACTAGTTCCTTATTATCGCATTTATCACTAACTTCTCCTGTCTATACAATACAGATCTTATCTCACTCCATCCTCCACACTGATCCTCTCTATAGTATATTTAAAGGTATTTTGAATCAGTTTACGGAAAGCAACAGCTTACCACCCTTATCCAACCAATAGAGAAGTTCAAAACATCTTGCAGGCAGAGCTTTGAGTTCTAAGGTACTGAGCTCTGTGTTAGGACCAATATTAAAAGGCATCGTATGGGAGATGAAGTGATTTACAAGGAAGATGGAGTGATTTACGAAACATAACTTTTTCACTTGTGCTATGTACTTTGCACATATACAACTGTGTCTTTCTGAATTAAAGTAGGAAAATATCCTTTGAGAATGCAAAACTATCGATATTGAGATTTGCTTTAAATCACATCTCTTTAAATTCACTACCTTTATTTCAATTCATAGATCATAAGGGTGAGAATTAAGAATTCTCCTGTCCCTCACTGATCACTCATCAATTGAGTTACTTTGATATTTGTTGTTGTGCAACTTTTAGCCTGAGGAATAATTGTTTCCCTGTGCAGCAGCTGCAGAAACAGATGCTGGATTTGGTTTGCTGGCACCCATCCAAAAAAGCTTAAATGTAAAACAAAAATGATTTCTGGCTTATTGCCAGGTGGTCCCACTTTTCCATCTGCTGGAGAGATTTTAATTTGCCATCACTTTTTTAAAAAATGTTTGGGGGACTTTGCAGACATATTTCTTTTTAAATGCATGCTTGACTGGCAGACAAATTTCATTTTGACAGCATTCTGTGGTTAGATCAACTTCTCAGTATTGTTGGGACTCTCTTCAAGCAAGAAGAAAAATATTTTGTGGGGGTGTTTGGAGAACCTGACTGACACATATGATAAACATGGCAAGAGGTCCAAGGCCACTTTGGACAGAAAATAGCAGAAGCTTCCACCTTTTAAAAAGGGTCACACTTGCAAGTTCAACAATAACATGGAGTCTTTCCAGACCCTAAGCACAAAAGTTATGCCTAGAAAAATATTAAGACACAACGAGGAAAAAAACATTTGATTTTTAATTAAGATTAAAAATGCCAAAAAAAATTAAAATTTTCAGAACTAATGAATTAATGAAATGGAAAATAATGGATGTTCCATAGCTTATCATGCTAACACAGAAAGGGAGCAACAATATATCCCCTGTTATCTTCTCAGGACTGTATGTTCAATGTCTCCAAAAGACCTTGTTGTACAAGCCCTTTGACAGCATTCATGATGGCCATTAAAACTGAACTCATCAATAAACAATATGATAAATAAATAAATAGATGAAATAAAATCCCCACTAAATTAAAACAAAGCAAAAGAAAACAAAATTTAGATTGCATTTGACAATTTTATTTGCATGAGTTACATGTCATTTATTTTTATTCATGTGTTTTTTAATGTCATAATCCCAGAAGCCTGTATTTCCGTACATTTATGCTCAGACATTCCAGGGTGAACCTTGTCTCTTAAAAAAAACTGTTGAGAGTTAAATTTATTGGCAAAAATTTGCCTAGATTTATTGAATAGAGAGTAACAAAATCACATGCTTCTTCAAAAAAAAGCATTCTTGTCTGTAAAACTGATTTTAAAAATTCCAGGAGTTTCCTTTAGATTCCATTGAAAATCTTTCTACTTACATTCCAACCCCTTCTTCAGGCAGTCCTATGTCATCTAGGTAAGTTTTTATAGCCAATGCCCAAATACAGGACCTAACAATACACAATGACTATCAGGTGAATTATCTAGGGTCTAGAGTTTTGATGAACTCTCTCTGCCTTTCAGTAGGACTGGATGCTTTCTAAAGAAGGCCTCTACAGCTTTCTCGACAGCTGACGACATTCTCTGTCCCAGGTTTCAGAGAGGAGGCAAGTGACAGCGGTATTTTTTTAAATTAATTTGCATTGGTGCAGATGCATACAAATGCACTGATAACACAACCTCCTGTTCTGATACAAAGCAGACTCACTTTTCTTGAGGGTTCATAGCCTGCAAGCTACTCATCACTCGTTATTGGGGGTTGGGTTGAGACAGTGTGGTAACAATGAAGTAGAAGAGGTGATCCTGGCATAAAATCCAGAAAGTTTATGCAAACTGTGATGACAGAATGCCCTCCTGCCCCATTAGAACTTATTCACTGCAGGAGTCTTACCTGTACTTACACATCACGGGGAGAACGGATGTCTTTTTAAGTACTTTAGTGAAAGTGGCCCATACAATATGTTAATAGATTGCTTTCAGGCTAGAAGGTGTTTGAAAAGCCCAGAATTTCCAGTTTCTGTAATGCTATTGTTAAAATTGAAGTTAATTGTTGTGGAACTGCAAGAACTGCAGAGAGACACAGGACTAAAATGTATTATATGACTGTAGATACATAATGGACCCAGAAGATTCTGTTTGTGTTCTCTCTCTAATGTGAAATTCAGCCCTGCTGCACATTTCAATGTCCTTCTTCTGTACTAATCTGTCTTCCAAAGACAGATGGCTTTTGCAAGTTGCAAACTTTTTTCTCCTAAAATTGATAAATCATCTGCACAGGAAAGTTCCTCTGTTTCTGCCACATTCAGAAAGAAAAAAACATATGAAAACATTCTTCCTACCCTGCCACAAGAGACCATTTGCCCTTCAAATTATCTCAAAGGAATAGTCATAAGGAAATGCAAGTGCTTAATATGTCTTAAGTGGTACTATACATTGCTAAATACTTCCCTTGCCAATTGTATTCATTAGAGAAGCTCTTAATCTTTTTGAAATAGGGAGAGCTCTTCACACTTAAGATTTTTGTGTCTCCTCATCTTGTTCCCTCTGGGATTGGTACTCTTCCAATTTATGGCCAGCTAGACCATTCTTGACTATCTGCCATTTCTACTGCCTCTGTAATGCCTGAAGTGATCTCCCATCAATTTTTCTAAGAGTTAAACTCCATTTGCTATAGGAACATGAATGTTTAGATTTCTAGAATATGCATTGTCTTCTTTGTCCTCCCTTTTTATTGCAGGGATAACAACAACATAAAGAGTTTCACATCCAATGTAACTCTTTAATTAGCTCTTCTTCCTTGCAGCATCAGTAAAGGGGAAACAGGTGATGTCAGACCCACAGAGTCACATTGTGCTGCTGTTTTGTTTGGGATAGAGTTAATTTTCTTCATAGTAGCTAGTACAGAGCTATATTTTGGATTTGTGATGCAATAGCAGAGCTGATAACACAGCAGTGGTTTAGGTGTCGGCTAAGTAGTCACAGCCTTTTCAGCTTCCCACACCACCCGACCAGTGAGGAGACTGGGGATGCACAAGAAGCTGGGAGGGGACACAGCTGGGACAGATGACCCAAATTGATCAAGGGGGTATTCCATACCATATGGGGTCATGCTCAGCATATAAAGCTTGGGGAAGGAGGGGACGTTCCAGGTTATACTATTTGTCTTCCCAAATAGTCGTTACATGTGATGGAGCCCTGCTCTCCTGGAGATGGCTGAACACCTGCCTGCCCATCAGAAGTAGTGAATGAATTGCTTATTCTTGCTTTTCTTGAGCTCACAGCTTTTGCTTTACCTTTTGAGCTGTCTTTGTCTCCACCCACATGTTTTTCTTGCTTTGCCTTTCCTATTACCTTACTAGTCCCCTGTTGGAGGAGTGACTGAGTGACTGTGTGGGACTTAGCTGACTACCAGAGTTAAATCACAACACACATAAATCAACAATGTCTGTGCAGAGACTCTGCAGAGACAAAAGCCTGAGCCCCAAGCTGCAAGGAATGAACTGCAGGTACAGACCACCCTGAAAAAAGCATCAGGGACAATGACAAGAAAGGCAGGAGACGTGCCTTCTGGCAGCCGCAGGAGGACTCATTCTCCACCTGCATATTTGCAGCTTCAGAAAAGATATTCACCCTAGGAACAGGAGAGAAGGAAGAGCACTCAGAATGGAAACACCTGTGTCTGCTGAGATTGAAACACGTGTCTGCAAGGAGTGTGGTGGCAAATGATAGTGACTGGAGACTATGTTCTTAAGGGATGTGTCCAAACATTTTCCAGCCTGACTTGATGACCTAGGAGTTTTGATGCATGGTCGATGCTCATATGATGGGTGATGATGAGAGATTGCTAAAGCCTTTCTAGTCCTCCAGCTATTAGCTCTTGTTGCTCACAATATTGCAACAAAGGTCAGCAGCATCCTGGGATGCATTAGCAAGAGTATCGCCATCAGGTCAAGGAAAATGATTCTTCGTCTCTGTCCAGCACTGGAGTACAAAATTCAGTGCTGTATTTCTTACTACAAAAAAGACATGGGTATGCTGAAGTGAGTCCAGCAGAGACCAGCTACATGGTAAGGGGCCATATAAGGGGGTGCTAAGATGGGCAGGCTGGAGAACAAAAATGTGATGGGAGATCTTATTGCTGTCTACGGCTATGTAATATGAGGATGTAAAAATAATAAAGCAGGACTCCTCTCAAAGATTTAGTAATAGGACATAAGCCAAAACAATTAAAAATCTGACTACATATCAGAAAATACTTTTCGTGTCATGTGGGCAATCAAGCCTATGATCGGCCCAGAGAAGCTGTGGAAATTACATGTTTAGAGATATTCAAAGCTCCAAGCTGGATGAGGCCCTGAAGACCTTTGCCTTACTGGACCAGATCTGAAGAGGGCATTAGAATCTACGACATCGAGATGCTCCTTCCAATCCAAATTATTTGTGATTCTGTGATTCCACATTCTGCTTTCTAAGTTATACAACACTTATGGCTATTCCCCCCTAAATATAACACATTGGCGTGTGTCTCTGTGAGAGTCTGGGTGGCAAGTACATTAACTGTGTATAATAGTGCTGAATTACAATTAAGTTTTTTGGTTCTTAATCCCCCCCCCCCAAAAAATTTCCATTTCTTGTAGGATGTATTGTGTGCTTCAATGCAGAAGTCAAAATTTATTCTTTTGTTGTGTTATAGGTAAGAATGGATGAACAGACAGAATAAACTCTGTGTTTAAATTCAAATAGCCTAATCTGATTATTTATCAAGTATACCTATTTTTGCCTGCAGGTTTTGCTACATCCTCATTGAAGGGAATAGTGACTGCCTCCTAATTCACTTAAATGGACCAGATACTTAAAGCATATATGGAATTGCTTCTTTCTAACCTTATTTGGAGGGCTGTCCTCTAATATTGTGAGTTTTGTGTTTGCTAGTAAGAAGCAACTCAAATTAGGAATCTTATAAAAAAGCAGATGTTCCTCAAAGGGCTACTCAAGTCAGCAAAAAACCTAAGATTAATGTACGTAAATGAACAGTTAATTAGAATTTTCTCTTTTACATGCATGGCTAAATTCTACTAACACCATGAATTAAACTGTGCTACCCCCTTCTAGCTACATATTAAAATAGAAATGCATTTTTTAATTTCTTTTTTTTTTTAGATATTAACCTTATTATATTATAGACAATATTATCTATAAAAGTATGTGTATATACAATAAATATACAATACATATTAAGCACGCTTTTTCCAAGTGTGCGTTTTTGTTTTTTTAATGTAACACCCATTGGTGACTTGTAGACCAATAAATACACAAAATAAGATTAGCTTCTTTGATATAAAATATCTCAAGAAATAGCATAGGAAGCTCTTATGGAACAGTTTTCCTAAAGGTAAAATTTATTTAAGTTATTTACAGAATAGTATATCTCTATGGCATTTTTAATATCAACTAGAGATCATACAAGCCAGATCCTAACCTGCTTTCTGCTAAATAAATATGCCCCAGGACACTACTAATGCATAAATGTAAAGTGAACTTCACCACCTTGATGGTCCTTTATCTTGAAAAAGTGCTTGTGTTTGTAATGATTGCAAATTGTTCCCTAAAAAGAGATATTTTCACGAAACCTGTTCTCAACTCTCTTTAGCCAGAGAAAATGTTGGATTCATAGCTGTTTCATCTGGTGTTATTTTTCATGCTATCATTTGGCATGATTCTGTTCTAACAAAGTCCAAGTTTGGCGATAGAAGGACTACTGCTGTTTTGATCTGATATAAATAAGAATTAAAACCATACAGACCACAGAGTATGCTGTTTTCTTCTAGTTAGCACAGTAAAAGTAATCCATCCATAAAATATCACTCACTGCATTTAGGTGTCCTCTGGAATTTGATATTGCCCACCGAAAACAAACACTTTTTCATGAACTGCCTAAAGCTGAAATACTTGCAAGGCTTGACTTAGAAGTTGTAGCAGAGGAAGAAAGGGCATTGGATGTTACAGAGCAGTCCTCATGGAAATGTGTTGAGTAGTTCGCTGAACCGAGGTCTCACCATCATTCTTCTTCAGTTTTACCAGGTGAGTCTGGCAGGGAAAGCTTCCATTGCAAGCTGTGATGTCTTCATTCACATGACTAAGTATAAGTGTCTACAAGTGGGCAAGGTCTCATTTCTCCAGTTTGTTCCTGAAGATCCTGTCTGCTTAGCTGGTAGAGTCTGGTGAGAGATCCAGCTCTTGGCCATGCAGATGAGATGGGCTCCACAAACTTAGCTGACCAAAAAACAATCACAATGCTGTTAAACTGGATGTTAGACATTAAACTCACTTCTAGGCACAGGAGGCTCAATTTAGTAGGCAACACACAGGTCACCAGAATAGCTGGAGGTGCCCTGGGATATCCTACCAGTTCTACACATGCTGTTAAAGAGTGAACAAGTCAATAAAAGAAGAGAAAAAAAATGCTTCAATAAATGCATAAGCAAAAGGAGGGCTAAGGAAAATCTTCATCCTTTATGGGATGCGGTCAAAACATAGTGACAAGGGGCGAGGAAAAGGCTGAGGTACTTAATGCCTTCTTTTCCTCAGTCTTTAATTGTAGGACCACTTGTTTTCTGAATGCCAAGCCATCTGAACTGGAAGACAGGGACAGAAAACAGAACAGTCTCCATAGCACAAGGAAAAATAGTCAGCAACCTGCTACACCACTTGGAAATACACAAGTCTTTGGGGTCGGATAGGATCCACAGAAGGATACTAGAGGAGCTGTCAAAAGTGCTCACCAAGCCACTCACCATCATTTAGCAGAAGTCCTGACTAACCAGGTAGGTCCCAGCTGACTGGAATTTAGCAAATATGATGTCCATTGCCAAGAAGGGTCAGAAGGAGGATCTAGGGAACAAAAGACCTGTCAGCCTGACCCTGGTGCTGGGTCATGAGTGCCATCAAGTGGCATGTACAGGACAAACAGGTAATCAGGCCCAGCTAGCATGGGCTTATGAAAGGCAGGTCCTGATTGACCAACTTGATCATCTTCTATGACAAGACGACCTGTTTAGGGAATGAGGGAAAGGCTGTGGGTGTTATCTTCCTGGACTTTAATAAAGCCTTGGACACCGTTTCCCACAGCATTCTCCTGCAGGAACGGGTTGCTCATGGCTTGGATGGGTGCAGTGGGCTGGATGACTGGGCCCAGAGAGTTTTGGTAAGGAAAAATCAGGGTACCAATCTCATAGGCACTCTCTGAACCAGCCCCTACCGGACATGGGGAAAACCACCTTCTGCTTCCAGATACTGGTAAACGCAGCGTGGGGTGTTTTGCCTCAGTCAATACACAGCTGTTTGACAGTGCTGCCCTCCAGGTGATCCCACAAGCTCCAGCTGAAGAGCATTTCTCATAAAGCCCTCCTTACTGAGATGATGTCTGGGGTAGAGCAAGGTGATCCAGGTGCCTTTCTGAGCATCAAGTAAGCAGAGACCAGCGTTACCAGCAGTTACCCCAAGCCTTGATGCAGCTGAAGGAGACATTGCAAGAAGTCTGGCAAGAGAGAGTCCCTGCCCCAGCAGGATGGAGAGGAGAAGCAGGAAAAAGTGAAACCCATGGATTGAGATATAAACAGTTTAGTAATAAAATAAGGAAAAAGAGAGCAAGGAATAAAAGCAGCGAAAACACAAGTGATGAACAATACAATTGCTCACTTCCTGCTGACTGGTGTCCAGCTGGTTCCCAAGCAGCAACCGCTCACTCAGCCAGCTCCTTCTCGTTTTCACACTGAGCATGACGTTGCGTGGTACGGAATATTCCTTTGTCCAGTTCTGGTCAGCTGTCCTGGCTGTGCTCCCTCCCAGCGCCTTGTGTTCAAGTCTTGGATGAGCGCACTATTCACGGGGTTAAAAACTGACTGGATGGTTGGGCCCAGAGAGTGGTGGTGAATGGAGTTACACACAGATGGCGAATGGTCATGAGTTACCCAGACCTCAATATCAGGGCCAGTCCTGTTTAATAACTTTATCAGTGGTCTGGATGAAGGGATCGAGTGCACCCTCAGTCAGTTTGCAGATGACGCCAAGTGGTGTGCTTGATCTGCTCGAGGGTAGGAAGGCTCTACAAAGGGATCTGGACAGGCCGGATTGATGGACCAAAACCAGTTCTATGAATTTCAAGGCCAAGTGACATGTCCTGCCCTTGTGTCACAACAATCCCATGGAATGATAGAGGCTTCGGTTGAATGCCCAGCAGAAAAGCTGCCCAGCGGAAAAGAACATGGGAATGCTGGTCAACACCCAGCTGAACATGAGCCGGCAGTGTGTCCAGGTGGCCAAAAAGGTTGGTGGCATCCTGGCCTGTATCAGAAGTAGGGTGGCCGGCAGAACCAGGACAGGGACCACACCCCCTTACTTGACACTGCTGAGGCCACACCTCAAATCCAGTGTCCAGTTCTGGGCCCCTCACTCAAAGAAAGTCATTGAGGTGCTGGAGCAAGTCCAGAGGAGGGCAAAGGAGCTGATGAAGGCTCTGGAGCACAAGTCTTGTGAGGAGCAGCTGAGAGAGCTGGGGTTGTTTAGTCTGGAGAAAAGGACACTCAGGAGAGACATTATCACTCTCTACAACAACCCAAAAGGAGGTTGTAGCCAGGTGGGGCACGGTCCCTTCTCCCAAGTAACAAGCTGTGGGACAAGAGAAAATGGCCTCTTGTTGCAACAGGGGTGGTTTAGATTTGATGCCAATTGGCTGGTCAAAAAACTCTGCTGTTTTTGGGTGGCAGGTGAAGATGAAGTCCCTGGGGCATTGCAAATGGCAATCAGTTTGCCATTTAAGTAACTGAGTTTATGCCAACTTGCTGACAGAAAAATTTTAAGTTTCTGGTTTAGGTTTCATTTCAAACTAATTCCCACTTCTAGCAGAGAATAATTACAATCTTCTTCTGTTAATTTTAATCTATTTGCTTACTCAGTTTATCTTCAGGATACCACATTTTGGTATTTCTTTCAAAATATTCTCTGATGCTTGCTGTTACTTTATAAATTGCAGAAAATTGTTCCATATTTTCCATTTTAAAAGTGATACATAGTAAACATTCTTAAATTCATATAGCTATTAAGCATGAACAAACACACACATAGAATATCACACTTGTCTCTTGCTTGGTCCTATTCTGTATTTGTCATAGTTATCATGAAATACTTACTACTGTGGTAGGCAATGAAGAAATAAATTACATTTTTGTTTCCTGTAGGCTATGTATATTTTACTGTGCTAATTTGTGGATCTAACCTTGAACTCATACCCTCTAGAGGCACTTCTCTATTAAGAACACAGGCAATTTTAAGTTGCCAGGATGAAGTCTGAAACTTGTGAAAGCAAAACCAGAGCTAAGTCTCAGTTGTGACAATGGACTGAAATCTCCTCAGTGTCCCTAATCTTAGTCTAATTCTCTCTAAAAGAGAATTCTTAAATACAAACGTGTGTTTTGGTTTGTTTGGTTTGCGGTTTTTCATGTCCAGTTTTTCATGCATTTGATATTTACTGGTGTATATATAAGCACAAAAAACAACAGACAGGCTGAGCTATTTATTTTGAGGGTTTGCATTGTTTTTTAACTTTGTGGTTAATTCTAAAATAAAATTAAGAGTTCCTATTAGTTTATGAAGAAGGATTTTTAGAGACAAGTAATGGTTGAGGGGTTTTTTTGGGTTTTTTTAAGACTAAGTATAGCTGGGTAAAATGATGACAAGCTTTTGGGCATGCAAGCCCATCATCAGGTTTAAAATAGAAAGAGCAGCCTTCAGGCTAAATACAGGGTAAGAGAAATTGCTCTGGGTTTAACTTCATTATGTTAATCATTTAGACAAATTGAAGAAAAGGCATCTAGCACTGGAGCTGGGGGAGATGTGGGTGAGATCCCAGCTCCTAATGGAAAGAGAAAGGCAGTTAATTATTACTTTTGGTATAGTGAAGAGTAGGATGAAGGCTAGGCAAAATGAGTATGCTATCAAACTGGTATCTCTATTGAGTCTGCAATTTTTAGTAACAAGTACATCTATAATTCAGTTCACAGGCTTGTCTTTTGAGATTACTGTGTACATCACATTTGAATCAGGATTTGGTGGGCAGAGGATGAAGCTTCCTAGCTGCAATTTTTTTAAAATTCCCCTTTACCATTTGATTTTCTCAATTTCAGGATCAGAGATTCCATGAAGGCATTTGGCACGTGGAATTAAGTGTGAAATAAGGGTTTGTATGTGTGGAATCCATGGATTTTGTTCTGCTTCTGTTGTGGGTGAGCTGAAGGAGTAGGCAATGGAAAAGGGTGGGACAGAACTCTTTCTGAGAATGAATCAGAAATTAAAAACTATTAGAAGGATAAGATTTCCTTAGGTGATAGTGGATCATGCAGGTCAGCCAGATTACTCCAGGAAGCTGTATTTCTTGTGGCTACTTCTAGGATTTCAGAACATGGTTTAAATGAGTATAGTAACCTGTGGCTGGATTTTTATACAGTCTGAACACAGAGAAAACTTTGAGTGAAACCCAGAGCTCAGACTAGCATTTGAGGTCCTTGATAAGCCCAACAGAAATTTTATAAATCACAAAATATATATCACTACCTTGCATTTCTGTCATTTTGCCAGTCCCTCCTCTTCCATCACATCAAGTATCAAATACTTCAGAAGCTGCTATGATATCTTACTTTAAAAGGTTGATGGATACCTTCATCTTCCAAACAGGCAAGTTAATATGTTTAGGGTTTGGGGGTTTTTTTGTGCTGTCCTTTTCTGATTTTGAGGCTTAATGGAGGCTCACAAGTACATTTTTGCCACCACCAGCAAGATACCAGCCCTTGTCAGTTCTTCATGCCATTTTATTATTGTGATGACTATGCTGGTGGTTGTCTTGATATGCCAGTGCATACACCCATATTTTATGGCTTTCATCTCTGTAAACCTCTACCATTATCACACACCTCACACTAAAGTTTTAAATATATATAGGAACTAGTTTTGTTGAGTTTTTTTTTTTTAAATTTCATACATTCACTCCTGGTCACATATGCTAAAATAGATTTTGATTCTCATGATTAAATATTGTGGGAAATAATCGGAATGATGCTATTACTGGCAGTTGCTGACAAATAAATTTTAAGTGAGCTTCTTCTGATTTAAGGTTTTTGCCACTGCAAGTATCCTTGAGGACTTAGCAAGAAATTTAGAAATACATGTCATGGTAAACCTGAAAAACATGAGAAGCAATATTAAAACTGTCATAGCATTGCTCCTGCAGATTTAAACTTTCTATAGTCTATAGTTATTTGTGTTTAATGAGCAAATGCCTGGCAGTCCTAAAAGATCATCTACTATACAGGAAATAGTTAGTTTGACTTTCTAGTGGAGACAAGATGAAGAGAAAGAGAAAATCATGAATCTTTAAGAAAATGATGGTTCTTTTGTAGCACCTTCTATCCAAAAGATAGAATACCAAACCAAACACACACTGAGTAAATACCTGAGTGCTTAATGATACTCCAGCTTGTGATTTAATTTTTTTCCTAATTTCTATTAAGTAATTCTAATGTTTGATGTGTATAAATGGGAATGAAGATTTCACAGGTCAGTCATCAACACGTTGTTGGAAAACATTGCTAGAAAATTATCTTATTGACTTGAGATCCTGGGTTAGATGCTTGGCCTTGCTAGTGGCTTAATATATAACAGACTAAGGCTGATTTGTCAAAATGAATTGGTGGATTTTGAGAGGCAGTGGAGTAGAAATTTTAGTCTTTTAAAATGGCAAATATCATTTACTGCCCACTTGAAATCACCGTGGCATACAAGGGCTAGTGAATCATGATGAACCAATGAATACTGGATAATTATTTAATATTAGCTGTGGAATTATGCTGAGGATGTAAATAATACCTTCATTAACTTCCTCTGAAAAAAAGCCAAGCAAAAAAATAACTCTTTGTCAGTGTCTCAGCCATAGCTGTTCATTGATAGAGTAGGAAAAATGGACAAAATGTTTCCAGCTTTCTTTCATTCCCAACTACTCTACAAATAAGCACCATACATTTTTTCTTCACTGGAATAGTGACGATTAGTCTTGTCATAGAAAATTATTTTACACTGTTGATTTTGTATTGTAAAGCTTAAAATTGCACAAAAATAACAGCATTCACCTGTTTCAAAAGCACCAGACCCCACCAGGAGCATTTGAGGTAGCTTTTTGTTCGCTGTTGTAATTTTTGAAAGGGTAAAATTTATCTTGGAAATATGCTGAATAGTTTTAAATAATTCAGGTACCTGCAAATTGGAAAGTATGTCAAATAACAAGCAAAGTTCACAGTATTTTTCCCCCTAACACTTCAATAGGTAAATTCCATTAGAAAGTGGCAAGTAGCTGCTGATGCTTTCCTGTAACAGGAATTAGCATCACGATGCCTGTAACTGATTTGATAATTGGATCCAGTCATGTAAGTATCCACCTGTAGCCACAAAAATCACCCCCTTAATCCCTCTTTTGCTCCTGGAAGTAGGTTTGATATCTGGAGTATGCTAGGAATAAGAGATTTACTTTATCATTTATTTAGACTGCAGATTGTTGTGATCAAGCTCAGGGCTGCCCAGCACAGAGTCCCAAAAAGCCCCAGCCCAACTTGCAAATCTCATCCTCCAGTCCTTTTTCTTACCTATTCTATTTGTTCCCGTTGCAAGTCCCTTTCTCCTTTCAAGTCTCCTCCAAACACACAACCTGTCCTTATTATGTTTTCCCCACTGATCTCAATTTTACTGCATTTGCAGCCAGCCTTGCTAGTTCTGATACCACAATATGGATCACCTGTGAATCTTATGATGTCACAGGTGGATGTAGGAGGACATTTCACACCCCTTCCCCCCACCCCAAGAGCTTATCTGTTGCTTGTTAACCAGTCAGATAACTCAAATAGGGCAAGCTGTCTTGAAGTGAGTTATTCTGGCACCATGGGGTTAGCATTAGTCTGGCATCTCCCAAATTCCGATAAACATCTTACCGTTGAAGTAAGATCTGGAAAGATAAGCTGAATTTTTGGTAACATTCAACATTACAACTATAAAAATCCACAGCAAACCTTCAAAAAGTAGAAATTGTCTATATATTTTCCTGGAATAGTGTGGAGTTTCTCCTGTGAATAGGGACAGCTATTTTGCAGTTACTTCCCAGAGGTTAAGTGAAGGAATCTGTGTACATTATCATCATTGTGGTGGTAAGTTAAATTCAATTCTTAATTGAGACTATTTCTTTGCTAGCTTTAATATAGGTACCTTGATATCATGCACTGTTTTATGCTATGCTGTAATCTACTAGTGGTTCTTTTAATTTTATACTGTGTAGAAAGCAATTTTGATTAAGATCTTTTGTGTGTTTAATACATAACTTATTTTTAGAAATATATCTGATTTGCCGTCATTAGGACTTGTGGGCCAAAGTAATTCCTTAAATTTAAACTGTTGCCAGAATCTGAGGGTAAGGTAGGATTTACCTCTATTTGAACCCCTTTCAGTGAAAGAGTTTAAATACCCAAAGGAGTCCTTTCTGACCTTCAAACACAGCAGCAGGACTTCTTTAATAAACTTTGTCTGAAGCTTCCATTCTCCTTGAGACAATAGGGTTACCAAGGCAATGCTGGCCTTGCAGGACTCTGCTCTCCAAATGGTCCCTGTGTTTTCCTTTTGCTGCCTGTGTTGTTTGGATGTTTCTCATTTCTTCTCCCTTAGCCACCTGTGCAATGTCACAGTTCCTTATGCTGTCATTTGTCATGTCCATGAAATTCCCATGTCATGACTATTTTTTTTTTCTGCAGTTCTAATAAATTTGTGGTATGTATCAGGAGATACGTAGTGTTTACAGTGAACGGAGAAAAAGTGATTAGTGAATTAGTAAAAGCCATTCACCTCATTCACTCATAACAGTGACATTTGATTGTCCTTATGTGAGCTTTAAAATTGTTCTCATATTTTGAGATGATTAAAATAAAAATAAAACCAAATTCATAATGGGTTGCAGTCACATTTGTCATGTGAAAAGGGGATATTTACTTGAAGCTCAGTGTGGGGACATTTACTCAACCCTTATTATTTAATTTTTCTGTCAGCACCCCAGGAAAGTCAAGACCCTTGTGTCCAACAGTCAGTCAGCATCCTGTTAGAGGGAGCTTCACTGAGCAGTCCTGCTGGATCGGAGGACAGTTCAACGGACGCAGTCAGGGAAAAACACCAAAAGCATAAGGGAGACCCGTCAGTGGGCCTTCCACTGTAGTTGAGTATAAAACTCACTGCCAGTGACTCCCTGCACCTGTGAAGGCACTAAAAGTTTACAAAATAACACTCTTTATTAATATAAAATTGTAACAGGTTAAGTTTCAAGGATTGTTGGTGATAGTATCTGACTGAAAAACCTATTCAAAGCAATACCCAGACAAGCTCTAATCCCCAGTAAAAACATTCAGCATGCGCAGAGTGTGGTTCTTATGCAGTAGGTGTCCCTATGGGGGAGAAGACAGGTTCAGCCCATCGACTGATCCCAGCACTTATGATGGAGTCTCCCTTAACTTTTCCTCCATTCTTGACTTACTTTTGTACTTTTCTTTATGTTTAGGTGAAGCTGGAGTGACTCAAGTCATGCATACTTTTGTAACTGATCGGTGTAAAATCCTCACTTTGCTTTTAGAGTAAAAAAAAAATAGAAAGCATGTGCCCAGTGAGGGGTGGTTGCACCTTGGAGACAGGTATCTTTGGGATGGAGGTGTGCATTAATATTACAATTAGGTTATAGTGAACCAAGTTCACCTGAGAGAGCGATTTTGCCACAGTTTCTGGCTCAGCAGCAGGACATCTGTCTCCCTTGGCTGACAGGTGGTATGCAGTTTCTCAGCTGCAAAGTACCATCGAGTTGCCCTCCCTGCAAGGATTTCAGCAGAGCCTGGCCAAGGTGTCTCCACTCCACTCCACTCTACCCTCTATTCCATCTCCCTTAGCAGGAGCTANCTTTTCCTCCATTCTTGACTTACTTTTGTACTTTTCTTTATGTTTAGGTGAAGCTGGAGTGACTCAAGTCATGCATACTTTTGTAACTGATCGGTGTAAAATCCTCACTTTGCTTTTAGAGTAAAAAAAAAATAGAAAGCATGTGCCCAGTGAGGGGTGGTTGCACCTTGGAGACAGGTATCTTTGGGATGGAGGTGTGCATTAATATTACAATTAGGTTATAGTGAACCAAGTTCACCTGAGAGAGCGATTTTGCCACAGTTTCTGGCTCAGCAGCAGGACATCTGTCTCCCTTGGCTGACAGGTGGTATGCAGTTTCTCAGCTGCAAAGTACCATCGAGTTGCCCTCCCTGCAAGGATTTCAGCAGAGCCTGGCCAAGGTGTCTCCACTCCACTCCACTCTACCCTCTATTCCATCTCCCTTAGCAGGAGCTATGGCTGCAGATTGTGGGTGTGGGGAATCATCGTGGGATAAGTTTCCACATTCCTTCCAGAGAGTAGCAAATGTATTCTACCTTATAATTTCTGTATTGTTACAACCTCTGTTAGGATGTGAATATACTTTTTCAGTCTCCTCTAATTTTACCCCCAGCCATCTTTCCACACACATTGCTGTGACACTGCATGTTATTTACACTGTTGAACTCACTCCATCCTCTCTCATCCCCATAGCTCTCTTCATTCCACAAAAGCATTGAGCTATTTTGTGAAGTGTAACTGAACTAGTTATAAGTATGTTGCTGCTGCTACCTTCTTTGCTAAATTTTGTTAACATAAAGAAACTATCAGCTGTTACAGCAGATCAATGACAGAATAGTAATTTTTTTCTTCTATTATTATTTAATATTTTAGTATGATGTGGCTTTTTTCCTGTAATCCTGCAGACAGATGAGATACAATGCTTTTATTATTATTTATGTGGCCTTTTTGAAAGCTGTGTGATACCACAGATTGATCATGAGAAACATCATTATCATCTATAGAAAAATAAAATCAAAACATACTTAGTATAAAATAAATTACTCTGAAAGTTATTATTGGAGATAATAAACCACTTAATTAACACTTTTTTTTAATACATGAGAGACCAGTGGTGAGAAAAGTTTTTGGAAAGGTTCTTATCACTGTGTTTGATTACACTAAGGTTTTCTACAAGTTTTAGTCCAAAGAAGAATATATACTCAGGAAATGTGTGACAATGTTGTTAGGAAGAGATGATTTACTGTTAATGTGGCAGTAAGATACTGAATATTAAGTGTGATATAAATTATTTGCAGAGTTTTCTCAAGAAAGTCATTAATCAGAGTGAATAAAATTAAAGGAATTTGGCACTAAGTTACAAAATTCCTGGATTTCTATAATACAGTTATTCCAAACCTACAATACAGAAAACCCACTGCTAAGACATGCTGGAGCAAAAGGCAAGTTCATTTGCTACATAGTTTTCTGACGGTTTACTCTTAGTTTGGTTTGTCTTCTCCACCCAAAAGGAAGTGAAGTCACTAGAGAAATATCCACTTTTAAAACTGACCAATATATATAGACTGGTTACTAACCTGTATTAAGTTTCAGAATAGAGTTTGACAGCTAGTTTGCTGATCACCAAGCCTGTAGTTTTCTCTTTGTTATTTTTGAAAACAATAAATACTGATTAAGGAAATAAAATGGTAGTGTTATAAGCATACTTGGGAGCAGCAATTGCTGGAGTGCAATGAGAATCAGCTGATAAAGAAACTGAAGCAGGAAAACAGAAATAGCAGTTGATGTGAATTTTTCTGTTTTAAGTAGGATATGAATTTGGGTATAAATTCAGAATGGCAGCTGGCTGATGTCAAGATGTATCTATATGTTATTCAGTGGCATTTTGGTCATAGAATGAAGGTGAAGGGTGTCCTTGTCTCAAGGATTAGGCTTATGTGTGTCACAGAAGTTGCTGAAAGCGTTTACACTACTTCACACCATCTGTGAGATAATGTGAAGATAATCTGATGACCACATCAGATTAGAATATACCATCTGAGTGGTGCAGGTTAGTATCAGCGGAATAGAGACAAAATCTTTCCATCAAAACATTTAGAAAAGGAAAAAGGAGACCAAATCCATTATGACTTGAAAGTTAATATCTAGAAGATGGAAACATATGTCCAAAAAGACTGAATATTTTTCTGCTGCCATCATCAAAAATTGATGACTAGGAGCTAGTAAACACAGTAACCTCAACAGATGGTCCTGTTACACAAATTAAAGTTGTGTTTGCTGTAGAAGCTAAACAACCTGTAGACATAACAAGTAACAGAGTATCATAAAGAATGAAAGAAATTCCTGTACCTAACCTGAGTCACAGCTCTCAATCTGTTTTTCGGGGCTTGTTTTGTTGGCGGTTGTTTGCTTTGTTGGGGGGGTGAAGGTGGTTAGGATGCGTCTGTTAATTTTATTTTAAAATATTGTCATGTTTGATAGATGAACCTCAAGAACCTGTTTGCCCTCATGTATAAATCAATACAGAGCTTAAGAGAGGTGCAGCAAAGAATTCATAATTATGAGGTCATACAAAGCATTCTGCAGCCTCACCTCCTTTGAAGTACAAGTTTGATAAAATAATTAAGTGTCTTAGGTACTAAGGAAGATGACTACCAAAGTCAATTAAAACACTTTAAATTGTTGTTATCAGCTATTCTTGATTTTAGATTTCAACTCTTTTCTGTCTGTTCCTCCACTGCTACTGTAGAAAGTATTGGCAGAAGACACATACTATTTTATTTGTCCTTTTGATGCTTTAACAAAGTGTTCCTTTCTGGCATTACAGCAGATTTCAATTTGTGAAATGAACCAGACTTTTCTTGTACTGTCATTAAAGCTCTTTCTGTATATCAAATGGAGGGTCTTCAAGGCTGGCTAGGAAATCATTCCTCAGATTCCCCGGGGAACTTTTTATCTATTCTCTGATATATTCCAAATGTACAGAATGCCAAAATTTGGAACAAAAAACCACCCCGTAGCACTAGGTTTGTCACCATAATTTGAATTCTATGCATCTAGCTGTCCCAAACCCAACAGCTTCGTGATGTACCTTAACAAAAACCAAAGTGAAACACATCAAGATATGACTTAATAGAATGTGAACATAAGCTGTTTCTGCTTTTGTTTGCTACAAAGGAAACTGAAAGAAATAGTACTAGCATGAATTAGGACAGAGCTGAACAGTAGGAAGTAAAAATTGATAGAGCAAATGTACAGAGAAGTTTGCTTCTAAAAAGCATTGTTGGGGATTTACAGTTCCTGCTTTGTGTTATTGGGAGACTGTATGTTCAAGCTCTTTGAAAACCAGTCCAATTCACTCAGGAGTCTGAATTCAAACCACTAATGCCTAGAGCCATGGAAGACCTTGAGTTCTGGTTGCAGTGACTTCACTAGTGCCCAAAACTATATCTTTATATTAGAACCATTATAGTCCAAAAATGACCCTAAGCAAGATTTACAGTCAGAAAACAGGCTGAATATTAAGAAACTAAGTTAAAAGTAAATACAAAACTGTGGAGCCTGTGTTATTATGAAGTTTTGTGGGACTCATTTCTCAGTCTCGTGAATCTCACTCGTTACTTCTTAGAGGATCGTTGACAAATTCACGGCATTTCAATGGTATCTGATCTCAAAAGAAAATGAATAAAAATGAAAAGTCAATTTGGGAAATTTTTTCAATGGGTTTATATAAGTATTCTAGGTATAACCAAACTATCAGAAATCCTAGACACTCGCACAAAATATCACAAAGTAAACTACTTGGAAACTCTGCAATGGGTATTTCAGACTTCACATTGACAGTATTGACATAACCAATACAGTAAATAATATTCAGGTGCGGAAGCATCTCAGAAAAACTCAAGAGCAGCTTTTGATATCTTCGTTCAGGGAAGAGACAGGAAAATTAACTTTCATTGTGCTACACGCATTGTAGAAAGAGACTCCTTGAGATAATTCCCTTTGCATTGAGTTATTGCCTTCTCACAGCCTGAAAACATATGATTAAAAAAGATTTGAGACAGACCCAGTTCAGGTATTACTGTGTTCAGATGGAATGAATGGCTTGGCTACCTGTAACAGAAAAACTGAGCAGTAAACAAGCTAGTGTCCTCAGGCAGAGGAACAGTCTAAGGCAGCTTCATTTGCCTTAGAAATATTTGGGTGTGATGGTTCTGTGCTGGATTGTAGACTGGTAAGCACGTGTAGTTTTTCATGTGCATAATACTTGGTAAATTAATATTGATGTAGTTGCAGGTAAAAACTCTTCAACTCAAGCTGTTCAATAAGGATCAAAGCAGTTTATGGATTTATTAATTTGTAATTAACTGAAAATCAGTGACCTGTATCATCAAGCTCAATATCAGCAATACAAGAGGTAAACCATGGCATTAAACACTTAAGATGATAGCATCAGGAAATTCGTGCCACTATGAAACTAAAATTGAGCTGTACTGAAACACATGACGGAGGTCTTCAATGTGCGATTGATACTGAAACAGAGACAATAAGGAATAAACTTCAGATAAAGTTTCTCCCCGTGAGAGAGGTTATGAGCCTGGCTTGCCCAAAAATTTTAGTATATGTGCAATTGTCTAGGTTGGTGAAATCTAAAATTGTGTGAGACAATTGCTACTGTACATAATTAAGAACCAGGAGGTCCATATCTGTAGGTATTTTCAGAATGTGCAAATCAAAAGCAGTGCTGAGGTTCATTTCAAAGATTAGCTTTGACATGGTTAAGCTTATTTGAAAACACACACTCAGGTATCTTTACTTAGATGTACTTAAAAGAACTGAGAAATAATGTGAAGTCAGGATTCTTTCCAAACCAAAGGGATGTGTGTGGGGGGTGGGAATTAGAATATTTTACCATCAACCTATCAACCTAAAGAAAACAGTCAGGAGAAGGAAGATTTTCTGTTGCCTTTCTTCCAGTAACAGCTGAAGCTAGTAATCTGTTGCTATAGATACAACTTAGTCACGTAAAAGTAGGAAGCCTGGAGATATCTAGCCACTCAAAGATGCTTTGTTGAGGCTGTAATTGGTTACCAGAGCCCTCATGACAGTCAGAATTTTAGATGCGTGCCTCATTTAGTTTCAATGTTTCCTATTTTTTTCTTCTCCTTATTCACTTAGAAGACTTCTCTAATCCATTCTAGTGAATTACACCCTTAGAAAGGATAGAAACAATTATTACATTTACTATAAAGCAGTTGTAAATACTTTTTGTGTGTCCTGCTCTCCTTTACCTTCAGATCTAAAAGACGATTTTACCCAACCCAGGCGCCTTGGTGTACAGATACTGATATTTAAATATCAGTACTGATGTTTACTGATATTTAAATATCTACCTATTTTACTGTTCTGCAAGCAAATTAGCATTTCTGATGTTCCTCTCTGGCTAAGTTATTTTCAACCCACATTTTGGCAAATATTTCTTAGAATATACACCTACTTGAAAAAACTCATATCTGTAGGTTTCAGTACTTGTTTTCTTTCCACTTAGTAGTTGAGTTCTATTTATAATGTAATGTGACTAAGGCAGAAGATTGTCAGCCAGGATTTTAACAACTTGCGTGCTCATTTTGAGGCAAAGAGGTGCTACAGATTCCCATTATAATGGTAGCTGCAATGCTACAAAGGTTGTGCTAGAACTCTGCAGTCAGAAAAAACTCAGGAGAAAGCACATCCTTGGCTAGCAGGAAATTTCTCAGCTCTTGCCAACTTGAAATAATATAAGGATTAGAAAATTTCTTTCCAGCGTGGCAGAGCCAGATTTTGGTCTGGTGCAATCAGCCAATTCTATTTCTATTCCAAGAACCTATTTCAACCTATTACAACCTATTTTCAAGTTAATAATGTCATCCCAGGTCCATTGGGATGGAAATGAGCTCATATATCAAGGCATTTAAATGGAAATTTCTAAATGCATATGACAGCATCCAACTAGATATTTGACTGCATTTGCTAGACATAGATATCTAGTGCAGTCTGAAATGTCTTAAGAGATCCAAGAAATCCCCAGAAGGCTGGCAAATATGACAGTGATCCAAGCGGTAGTCTTGTTCATTTCTGGAATGCAAGTGGAAGCTTGGCAGATATTCTGGATATCTCAAATGAAGCTGTAAATCCATGTTAGATAAAAATCACACAAAAATTTTTGCCTTAGAATAAGGTGAATAGCATTCTCTGTTCCATTACCCATGCTCAGTGCTCATCAGCTTATCTGAACCCGAGACATATCTGCTCTGTTATACAGGCTTAAACATATATTTGTGCAAAGACATTATGTTTAAACACCTACAATTAAATGTGATTTTTAACACACCCGTCTTGATAGACATGCAGTCTTTTGTGGCACATTTTGATACTTCCTGGGTTCATCCACACACAGAAAAGATGTTTGAAACATAGCTTACTAGTTAATGGTATCGCAATGACTCCATTCTAGCTAGCTTCATTTTTCTTCTGTTCCTTATTTGAAAATAAAATAAAAAGAGAAGAAAATGAAATAGTTTTTCATGTTCATATTGACACATAAAACTTTGTTTGCCATAAAATTTCAGTTCTGTAAATGGTGCTTATTTTTCTTATATTTGCTTTGTTTAGTGCGGTAGCATTAAATAATATCCTCTCAACAGCAAGTAGTAATAGCTACGTAATCTTCCAGATTCTTCAGACCCCACGCTATCTAAAATATAATGCATTGCTTGCTTGCCTACAAAATTCTTACTAGAAAATATGCTAGATTGGTTTGTATGTTCAGTTATATAATTTTATAAACTTATAAAAACAGAAAGTGTTGTATTGAAAACATTTTCAATAAACTACCTGGTTTTCTCTTTATCATAGCAACAAGTCATGGATGTGAAAGTTGATATAAAAATTTTATTTAAAAAAAAAAACCCAGATCATGTAATCTAGCACCAATTTTATGAAATGTTGTCCTTATCTTTTCATTATTTGTGTTTGAAACAATAAGACATAATGCAAATTAACTTGCTACCAGTGGAATAAAAATTCTGTAACATGTAATACATTTTAAGGAGTTCTCAAGAAGTTAATTCATTGTAAAGGGCAGCATATTCACACCGTGAATCAGAGTTCTTTTGTAGTTCTATCTGAAGGTTATCTCATAAAGAAATTGAAATTTCTCCATTCAGGCACATTTTTTTTTATTTTCCTGTAATTTCATTTTAATACATTTTTTCTCTTTCCTCAGCATTGGTAAAAGATAAGATGTAGGCAATTGCTAGTCAGAGACATAAATAAAAGTCAGGAGAGGCCAAAGATAACTTCCATAAGACTAACTTGATTTATTCCATACAGACATTTTTCCATATGTTTTATTCTGTGTTTGCTCTTTTCTTGTACTTGCTTTCCATATGGCAATCCCTCCTCCCAAAACCTGTTCCCCTCTTTCAGTAGCATCTGAGGTTTTTGAAGAATGAATGAAAATGTGGGTCTACTGTTAAGATATTTGTAATTACGAATTTGTGAGGACTGGAACTGATGATGAAACTGCCTATTTCACTGCATAAATAATAGTAAAAGAGACATTTGAAGTTTGTTCCCACTGAGGTTATACAGCAGATTACAGTCTTCATTCAAAACATTCAAGTACGTGGACAAGACCAACACGTAGATTGAAAAAAGGAAATTCATTTATGATAGCAAATGAACCACTGATTCATGGGGACAGATATAAAACCTCCAAAACATCCAGAAATGCATACTTGTATTCATCACTAAAGTATGGCTGTCTTCTATCAGGTTTTAAGATGGCTATCATGCTTTTTGAATATTTAGCTCTTTACTTACTGCTTCACTTCCTGAAATTCCTGTTAGATTACCATCACAACTTTCTTGAATTGCATTCTCTGATTTTGATTCAGCCGATGATTCTGTCTCAGAGTGCAAGTCTTCAGCATGGCATCCTTATATGTCATATCAATCATCTCAGATATTTTACATCATCCCATATGCACCTACTATGTTTTTGTCTTATTTTGTGAGTATAATGTTCATCTCATTTTTCCTTCTGCTTCTAGTTTTTTGTAAGATGTGAATTTATTTTTGGTTTTAATTTGCCATTATTGTTTATTTATTCCACTGCATGTTTGGAGTGTTGTAGGCCAATATTGTGTCATCAGACTTGTACTACACCTTATAAGATTACCATTTATTCCTTAGGAGAGAAGATAAAAGTTTTTATTGAGTATCACTTTATAGCAATTTCTTTTTCCCTGTCCATCCTAGCCTTGAACGGTTCCAGGAAGGAGACAGCCACAACTTCTCTGGGCAACCTGTTTTGAGGTGTAGCTCACCACCCTCACAGTAAAGAATCTCTTTCTAATATCTGATCTAAACCTACCCTCTTTCAGTTTAAATACATTACCCCTTGCCCTGTCGCCACACGCCCTTGTGAAAAGTCCCTCTCTAGCTCTCTTTTAGGCACTTCTTAGGTAGTGGAAGGTGTTATAAGGTCTCCCTGAAGCCCTCTCTTGACCAGGCTGAACAGCCCCAACCCTCTCAGCCTGTCTGTACAGGAGCAAACTGATCTTGTGGTGGATGCCGCTAGACCATCTATAAGGTCACTTCCAATCCAAAGCATTCTACACTTCTGTGAATATTGGCCTTGGCAGTAAGCATTTTCTGTTCCCTGCTTTCCCTTTTGGTCTGGCAGTGTTCTCAGGTGTCATATGTATTGTTTGCACTCAAGTGCTAATTCTGTCTCTCAAGTCTCTTTTACTGATTTCCTGTTCTTTTATACATTTCAAGTACCTTTTTCTTTTAACTGATAGTTCACCATTTCTCAGAATGGCAGTCAGAGTTCAACCACTTCACATCTAATCAAATAGAAACACAGGTCTTAGAAAGCATGCTTTAAGAGATTAAAACCCCCCATATTCTAAAACAAAAAAATCAATTTTGAAGTCATTTAAGATGCCACTTTGTCTTTTGGCCTACTTGGTTCACCTCCTGAATATGAAAAGACAATTGATCAAATATCCCAACTCCTTTTTTTTCCCCTTCTCTCTAAGGAAATACTATCTTTTGAAAATAATCCTCTCTGGGAGCAACAAAAGTTGTCAGCTGGCAGTGATCCCAACAAGTTATTTCCACACTGGCAACAACTCTGACAGTAAAGAGTTGTTCTTTATATTTACCAGTCACTGTGTGGCCGAAACAACTTAAAGCTCTAAAAGACCTGGCAAAAGGAACAAAGGAAAAAAGACTGAGAAGTGGTTAGAAAACAGCTAACTAAAAAGCTAGTTGTGGTACAAATGTGCTAACTTGGGGCTGGAAAAATAATCTGGGATGTTTTTGAGGCTTAAAGTAAATGGCATTCATTCTACCCACACGGTGTGTTTATATATGTATTATATGTGACTGAAGTAAAAAGCTACTTGGAGATGAAAATCCATCCCACATTTTTCAGATGGAATGAGTTGCCTTGAAAGAACAAATCATGCCTATCTTTTCCATTTAGTACAAGGTAACTTAAACAAATGGCTTAGATTATATCCTTACCTCTCAATGACTAAAGTTTAGGTAAGATGAATTCTATTCTATTCTCCATGATGTGAGTAACATTCTGGAGAACACTGAAGTGTCCCAGGAAAGTCCTTTTTGTCACGAATGTAAAAAATTTTAAATGAAGAGCAACGGGCACGAAGGTTATCTTTGGTTTGTTATAAAATCTAAGGATTCCCTTTCTCTGTCTGGTTTGAACAATATTTTTCCTTAAAATGTCTATTTTTTTAACAAATTATTTATTCTTGCATTCATTATTTCAGTAATTACATTTTTTTAAATTTTTTTTTTTTTACGATGTAATGACTGGCCACACAGGAACACCATTAAAATACTGCATAAGATTCCAAGAGAGATGGCATTAGAAATAGTTTGTTGATCACTATTTCCAGAATTTCTTGTGGTGATGTGTGACTTCCAAAATCTTAAGACAAACAAAAAAACCAATCCTAATTGAAATGAATTGTGATAACAAAATAAACACTCATGCATGCACAAAGAAAAAGCCCTTTTTCTTCTGGTTTCTGAGCCTGTGATGAACTGAAGGCACTTTGGGGATTCAGCCAGAAACTACAATACTACTCTTTAAAGTAGCAACACTGTAACCTGAATATTATCTCTGAAAGCATACAAATGCAGCATCTGTGACAAAGGAAGAGACATTAAAACTAAGCAAAACAGATTTAAAATATCTTGAGATTTGATATTATAAGATTGGCCACAGTAATCACTTTCTTCTAGCAAGAAATAAACTAAAGTAATGAAACAGCTGCACATACTACAGCTATTGCTTACAGTACCAGAAAAAAACCTTTTCTTTATCTTTGGGATAAAAACAGAGGAATTTCTTACACCAGCTGTACTTATTCCTCTGATTACAACAAATTCTGGTTCAGGTCTTTAATAAGTCACATCATGCATGTTGAGAAGAATCATTATCAGAGTAACTTGCTAATTGATTAAACTGATTTTTTGCAGGTATAAAACATTCTGTTTCATATAGAATCAACCACATTGCTCATGTTCAATAACTGCAATGCAGTTTTCCTCTTAAAAAATGAATAATACCATTCAATTTCTGGTCCTCTTTAATTATTCAGACATTAATAATAAATTATGTTATGCATTAATCTTGAAGTAATATGAAGAAATAATTGACTGACACTGATGTAATAGAATACTATCAATATTTTAATTTTAAATAGAATTATGTTTTGAATGGCATTCATCACTTGAAATACAGGAGAATAATTCTGAAATTAGTTTAAATAAAATTGGATCATGCTAATTTTCATGTGTAAAGTACACTTTCGGGTAATCAGCTTTGCTTTTGTTCACTATCTTTTTTGTCTACATCTGAAATATTGAGAATTCCACATGTGGTGACATCTGAGCATACACAAAACTTAGTCTTTTGGGTCACTCCAAGAGGTATTAGGGTTGTCAAGGTTCTCCACCAGGACAACTGTGGCGGTGGCCCAGTCCACCTTTGGGTTCCGCCTCCATGAAAGTAAGTGGGTGGACTTTCCAGCCTACAACAGTGGGTAAGAAGGAGAGCCTGCAGGAGGCCCTGAAGATCACGCCATGTCCCCAAACCATCAATCATGAGTTTATCTCCTCCCTTTGTTACTGCCCACCTCATGTTTATTCAATTAAGTTCTCGAAGGTTCTATTGTCCCATGTTCTCTATTGGATGGTTTGTATTAGTCCCTCCTTAATTCTAATGTTATTGGGTACCTGTCATCCCTCATCATTTCCCTACTGGACTTTTCCTCCATTTCTCCCCTTTTTCTCGGTGTTTAAAAGCTTAAGTAACCAGACCCTGAGGGCTCTTTTTGTTGCTCCTTATCCTCTCCTCCTAACTCCTCGGGGCAAGGAAGTAAAGACTTGGATACTGCAACAAGGGTTCCCTCTTTCCTCCTTCGCCTCTGCCACTCGCTACTGTTGCCATCGGCTGCTGCCGGCTCCACTGCGAGCCTGCAGGCACACAGCTCTGGCAGGAGCTACCTCAGGATTATGGTGCTGCTCCCTGTCTCGCCGCCGGGACACTTGAAGTGAGGTCGCCTGCTTGGCCACCTAGCGGTCAAGTGGCCAGCGACAGACAGTGGCAGGTGAACCTCAGGCTACTCCTCTCTGCGTAGAGAGGGCCTCATTCACTGTGTCTTCGTGGTCAGGCAGCCTGTAGCAGACCTCAAGTACAACATCACTTGACCCTGCCCTCCCTTTTATCCTGGCCAATAAACTCTTGGTTGGCTTCTCATCTATCCACAGACAAAGCTCCGTGCACTCCAGCTAGTCACTGACATTGCTCCTTGTCTCCCCTGCCTGTCCTTCCTTGACAGCCAATATTCTTCCGTTCCAACACTCCACTCACAGGAGCCATCCTACCATGTTTCTGTGATGCCAATAAGATCATGCACGTGCATGTCTCCAACTTCTCTTATTTATTCCCGTGCTATGTGCGTGTGTATAGATGCATTTAATTTAGGTCCCCGATGACGCTGATTTTCTGTCCAAGAAGATCCTTTGTGCTGCTCTTCAGGGGCTCTCCTGCTGACCTCCTTGCTCTGGGCTCATGGTGGCACTGGGACATTGACACATACATGCATTTTTCTGAGGTGTTTTAGAGTAACAAAAGCAAGAAAGGAAAAATTCTAGCTTCACAAGATGAAAAGCTGACATTATACAGCTTTGAACTCCAAGAACTGAAAAAAGTGAAAGGAGGAAATTTTACTCAGCAGCAGAACATTCTGATGAAGAGTACTATTTTAATTAGTAACTGTCAAATAATTTCAACATAAAAATACCTTTGATGAGGAAAATAGCATACCTATATTTAGTCTCTTTCCTATGTCTCTTTCCTTCTGTAAGCCACAATATTATCAGACCTTGCTTCAGGGTCCATCAGCTCATTCTTTAGGGAATTTAATTTGCTTGGCTATGTGTTAGGTGGAAAAAAGAGCTATGAGGGAAAGCCAAAAACAGGGAACAAAGAAGACAGGAAAAAAGAGTTTCCTTTTATTCTGTATTCACTTGTCAGGATCTTCTTTGTTAGAAGTTGAAGAATGATATGTAAGTATAAACACTACCTGTCCCATCTTGTCTTCTTTATTAGTTCTGTATTTGGAGACTTTCTCTATTGCAGTGGATTGTCGTAGTGGAATTTTAGTCATGTAAATGAAATAGAATTTGTTTTCTGTGATTTATGTTATTTCACCTAGAGTATTCTAAGTGCAAGAAAAACAATTTTAGGTGCCAGAGTTGTTTTGTCACATTCTAGCTAAGAAGAAAAAAAATCAGGTTTATGACAGTCTTTAGTCCAAAGCTAATAAAAATTTCCCCTGAAGATGTATTCTCAATGATGTAGTGAGTTGCATTAACTAGTTAAATAAATGGTTTAAAAGTTCAGGGTAGATACTTGCATGCAATTTCAAGGTCTTTTCTGTGTTTAAAAGGCTACAGAATAATAGGTTTTATTGTACTGTCAGAGAAGCACAATACGTTTTAAGAAGTAGGACTCTAATCTAAATAACTTTGTAACTTTTTAAATAATACGGTAGTTGTATTTCAATTATACCAATAGGTAAAGATCCTTCAGGATCTTATTTTGTCGAAAGACATCTTTTTACTACCATAAATAGATTATTGCTTCTTAATTTAAAAATGCTGCACTTTTCTGCCACTTAAGCAACTGAAGGAATTTAGTAAAACCTTGCTGCACAGAAGCGAAACGAAACATATTCTTTTTTGGATAAAAGGTTTTCTCTCTGTGTTAGACTGGAGACAAAATTAAAATTGGCAAAATTCATCCCTTTCTGAGACATTTTCTCCTTGGCAGATGACAAGTAGGCCTCTCAATTTACCTACATACTTATCTATTTGCCTACATACTCATCCATAACCCTTATGATTTGCATTAAATGATCTTATTTCTACTGATCTAAAACCTTCATCTCTAGTAGAGCTGAAAAACCCAAAACAAAGCTGCAACTACACTCTAAATAAAAGGAGGTACATTGTGGGGAAAATTGCCACATGCTATTAAGAAAGAATATCTTTGTTAAGGTTGGGGTTGACAGTTAATTTTTCTACCTTTGGGTTTGGTCTTAGTGTTGCCTTTGTTCCTCTTACCTGACTGTGAGATATTACCCCTACATCAGTTGGCCAATCTGTTTCTCTACCCAAACCTCAACTGGACTGGGGAAATGAACCAGCCAAATGGAAAAAAACAAAAAAAAAAAAAAAAGGACCAAAAAAGCCCCCAAAAAACCAAACCAAAACAAAAAAAGAGCCAAACAAACAAACAAACCCAAAAAACTCACCCAAAACCACCAAAAACAAAACCTAAAAAAGATCCAAACTGTCCAAAACAACCACAGTTTCCTGATCTAGTTCAGTATGTGCCTGCATAGACAACTTCTTCTGGAATAGTGGAAGATGCTTTAGAAGAGCAAGAACAAGCAGCCAGAGAAAACTAAAGGCTTTGGTCCCCAAAAGAAGTGTTACCATCAAAGAATTTCGAGTGGAGTTGTGCCATCAATGCAGACATTGCTGTATTCCCTTTTACCTGCTTTTCCTTCTATTATCTTGTTATTCCACTTTCTAACTGTGCCATAAACCCTGAGAATAATTAACAACTTAATATTACTCTCTTTGCTAACATAATTTTTGTTCTAAACCTAATGCACTTTTTGTTTAAATGGTTGAATTTACAGCATAATTTAAACTTGAAACATTTCTAATCTGTAATCATCTTGAATTGCTGCTTCTGTTTCAGATCTGGAGAGGAACTTTTGTGTTGGCAGCTGGTCTATTTTTTCCACCTATATCCATCTAATAAAATTAGAATTTATTTCTGTTTATGAAAGAAAATGTCTCTTTCCAGAATTTCTGTGCTAAGAGGCAGCTGAGAAGTTTCTAAAGTATTTCTTGTTTAGCAATTTGATCAATTCAAGAGAAAGAAAAAATCTAGATAACTTTTAGATCTTAATAAGAGTTAAGTATCAAGGATACAAAAAATGTGCAAGTTGTCATATCCTGTGCAGCTACATTTGAAACAAAGTTGATCATAAAGTTGGGACTGATTTCAGTTAGCGAATTTAAACTTCAAATATATTTGGTATGTGTACGTATAGATACACATTCTAAAATATGTGTATATATAATTAAAATTTTAACTGTATTGTTTTAGACACACAATCTTTCCAAGAATAATTTATCTTCTTTAAAGTAAAAAACAATCACTCTTTTGTATGGCGAGTCCATCCTGCAAGGCTTCTGTTGTTAAAAATTTTATTCTTAACATGATTACCGAAAAATTAAATTACAGTGGCTAATATTTTTAGGCATTGTAATCTATCCAGCACTAAATACACTGCTTGATGAAATTTATCTTCTCAACTTGATGTCAGGTCTTGAGCCTGCTGCACTAGTGACTTTTGCATTTCTGGATTGCGTGTGTGTGTGTGTGTAGTTGCAACCGTTCCCTAAAAATTAGAACTGATTTAGATTTCAATTTTACAATTATGATTTATTTAGAATCATAGAACTATTAGGGTTGAAGGGGACCTTAAAGGTCATCTAGTTGCAATTCCCTTGATGTGAACAGGGATACATTTCATAAACCACATTGCTCAGAGCTCCATCCAGCCTGGCCTTGAAGACTCCCAGGGATGCGGCACCCACAATTTCTCTGGGCAGCCTGTTCCAGTACCTCGCCACCCTCACAGTAAAGAATTTATTCCTAATATCTAATCTACACCTACTGTCATTCTGAAGCTATTCCCTTCGTCCTGTCACGACATGTCTCTGTAAATAGCATCTCTCCACCTTTCTTGCAGGCTCCCTTCAGGTCCTGGAAGGCCGCAATTCTGTCACCCCTAAGACGTCTCTTTTCCAGGCTGAACAATCCCAATTCTCTCAGCCTCTCCTCATAGGAGAGGTGTTCTACCACTAACTCCTACAACCGAGGGGTTCAAGGTTTGCTCTAAAGTTACAAATGCATCTTCTATTTTCTTCTACATTGTCATTCATTAACAGTGAGAAGTGGTCAGACACCTAGGAAAGTCTTGAAAAGATCTTCATGAAGTCCATGGAAAATCAGTGTTATTCTGTGAATCACTGTGCTCCACAACTATGACAAGCCTACTCCAAATAAAACAGATTGACGTTCAGTAACTTTAAATTTGTCTTTAATTCTATTTTAATTCTGTACTTTCTGGATTAATTTCTATTGCTTTCCTTTTTATCTTTTGTGGTATTGGAACATTTGCAAGGGAGGAAAAAAATATATATCTGAAATACTGACTAGAAAAATTACTGTCATTCTAGCAAAGTGATTTTAAAAAGTCCTATGTAAAACTGCCTCAGGAACTTTGTTTATTAAATAGTAACTGGCAGATAAGTGCACAGTACAGTTCTCAGACTCATGCAAGTTTTAAGTCTATTTGATAGAACAGATATGGACAAGAAGTGATAAATGCAGGTATTCTAATATATTTAAAGAAATATGGTTATAGATATAAATCCTCCGTCCAATTTCTGGATTTTTTTACCTACCACAAAACAATCTCAAGCAGACTGATCTAATCTCAACAAAGAACGTCATTTATCAGAGTAATACAAGGCAGTAAACAAGAAGTCCTAAGAGTAACATATTTTTTGTTATGTTTTCTATGCAAACACTCCTTTCAAAATTAAACTGAACACTGAGAAGTGGTCTAATTAAATACAATTTGCCTGGAATTAACTAATTATTTCCGTGTATTGTTGCCCTAATTTTCTGGGGCTTGTCCAGTTTATCACTCACATTATGTGACCACTTTTTGGTATGTTTCTAGAGAATACCACACATTTCACATGTCAGCATAGAATATTCCCTTGAGCTAAATGTTATCTTTACATCCTTGAAACAACTTTTTTTTTTCTCCCCCAAGGATTCCTAATTATTTGTATAAATACTTGGGCCTATTCGTTTGTCTTTAAATCATGTGGCTATTATAGTGTCAGTGAATATAATAAATTTTATGCTGCTAAAAATTATTATTAAAATTACATATAGACTCTGCCATGCTTAATTAAGGACAAGGATAGATGGAGCAGCACTCTGGGAACACTGTTTCAGAATTAATAGTGTGTTAACTTACTGAAAAGTCATCCTCTAAATGAGGAGTTACTAAAAAATCTTCTTTACAAGTTTTTATCCATCAAAATCTACAATATTTACATTTTTCTTATGTATACACTAGGCTTATCAAATAATGTTGATAAGTTAAATGTCTACCATTCACAAAATGATTAAAAGAAAAACATTTAACAGCTCTGGAAAGGAATGTAATATTGTCAATTTAAAATCAGGGAATTCAGGCATTTTAGTGCTGCACTGTCAGTCATTGTAGAAAGGTCACCCCAGATGGTTCAGATGACGCACATGGCAAACGGGAAGGGAGGCAGAAGGCAGGTTTGAAGATAAGAGAAATAACACCTCATCGGTGAGTCTGAGTGGTGTAAAAAATACCTTAAAAAATTATTATGCTATTAAGTTACACAAAACAGAACAATCCCCTGGTATGCTGCTTTCTTCTTTGGGCTACAGGAGATGTGTTAATTCAAATCCAGCTTTGTGCAAGGGCTGGAAAGAAGAGAAATACAGGAACATTACTACAAATTGGACATGAGTGGAGATAATGGCTGGATAGGATATCACAAGGTAATGGCCAGGGTGAAAATATATAACAGCTGTGTTTTGCTTTGAATGGAGGGGGAACCGAAATGTAAATATATAAATATTACTACTTTTCTGTTAAAGTCTGATGTGAGTTACACAGGTGCCCTAGAGCCTTGTAACCATCTGGGTACTATGCTATCTTGACAGGCTATGGGCAGAAACAATAGTCCTGCCAAGAAAAATAACTGAAAGCAATCTGTGTTTCACCAGCCCGAAAAAATAGCATAGCTTATTTTTCAAGTGCAGTCCTCAGTTCATTACAACATTCTGTTGCTTAACAATATTATCTGACTCCATGTAAAGCAACCAATTAAAGAAGCTAGTTAGGAGCCCTGTGTACATCAGCTGCAGGCAGTAATTTGTCCTAGAAATCAGATAGAAACTGATGTAAACTGATATGAACACAACTGCATTTTTTCCACTGGTTATTCTTTTTAGACCCCCTCCCCAGTCTCAAGAGATCAGGTGTGGCTTTGTCAAAAATTTTAATGCACTTCTTCTAAACCCTTTTTATTTTCAGGAATGGAGTATGTGCCTTGAGGCTGTCAGCTTAATTCTTGCCTGGTACAAACTGCCATAGCTACACCGAATTAGAATTTGCTTCTCTATAGGTGATTTTTTTCTGTTATGACTCTTCTGTCATTTCATTTCTGCTGTGGTGAAGTTCAAGTACCTCTTTCTGAAGGGCATGTCCTTCTCCACAAGGAAACAGCTCAAGATTTTTAGATAATACAATTAGTTATATTATTAATAATTATATTTAAACAATCCTGGCTGCAACTCGAGCCTCATGAATTTTCAGAAAAATTAAGTCCTTGAATAAAAATATTTTTAAAATACAAATCTTACAGATGTTTCAGAAAAAACATCTGTTGTTACAGAGTGGACAGAGGCAGCCCATTGAAAAGACAGTGAGCAGACATCTTTTAGAATTATAGGTAATTTTACAACTTATAAAGGAATTTTTTTTTTCTGCAGACTATTTAAATAAGAAATCTGAAACTTGGAAATTTAGTAGCAAATATGTATATTTTCAGGGTCACTTATGACTATTTCTAACATTTCCCTACAAGCTTTTGTCGTGCTTCAATAGGAGTTTGGGTCTAAAGATGAGAAAGTATCTCTGTATTATGTAATAAACTTCCTACAGTCCTGCTAAATTAAGTCAATATGAATTATTCCAGTTCATTCTGTAGATCAAGCCCAAGGCTCTGTTTACTCATGTTTCTAAAAATTAGATGCAATTTATAACAATGTCATTCCTTCTATCTTCTCAAAGTTCTTTTTTTTACATCCACTACATTGTACTATATATTTTGCTTCCAAATGTTAGCACTCCATTACTTTTCCCTTTTGCACACAGTTCACTTGGAAAGAAAAGCAGAGCAACTAGAGAGAATGAAACAAACGTGTTCTGAGCGCTGGAGGAGCTCAGATGTGCAGGAGAGAGAAATGGAAGTTTCAGAGTCCACGTAATGGCAGTTAATAGATAACGAATGCCATGACCACAGAGTGTGGACCTGCTCGAAACCTTCCTTTTCAAAGGTGCACACTGTCATTATCTTTTCATATCTGAAAGAGCAAAGGGGAAACTGCGCTGGTTTCTCTGCTGGGTGGATGCAGTACATCTTCCAATTCTCTCTTTTGCAGTTAATGTTCTAGTCATGGTTAAAGGGAGAGTATTCATCTTTCCAGTAGGCATTTGATTTTCATACATCCAGTATTACCATTGTATCTCTAGTTTGACATCACTTTTCAAGACTAGCCACTGCATTATCCTTCCTCCATCCTCCTGGCAGTCTGTCATGCTGTGTTACAGTGAAAATCTTTTATTTCTTCTCTTAAGTTTTATTTTTCCCCCATTTTTCTTATTACAATGGGTCTATTTTTATTTTTTTTCTTTTATTTCCTGTACTTTGGCTATATTATATTTAATTTTTGTTATAATGTTTTATTATTTCCTGTTTTATGACAGCAAGCAGTCAGCGAGACTCCAGTTGCATTTTGGGGGGGTTCTAAGCATAAGCCGACACTGGATGATGTACATTATACTAGGAGACAGTATTTTTCTCAGATTTCTGCTCATTCTCATCTTCTAACCTCAGTACTTATACATTTTAAAAATTGTTTGATGCAAGTCACATTTGTTCATTTGTTGAGGCTGCTCTGCACCTGTGTTATAAGAAGCAAAGCAGTTTTTGCGCGTATCAGAATGTTCCCAACACTGTAGACTCGTAAAGTCTATAAATAAACAACTTGAATGTCCCTTCTTATTAGCAGCAAAGAACATTCAGATTTGCTGCAAGTATTCCAACATGTCTGCAACAGCACAGCTGATGAAAATATTTTGATTTGCAGATGAAACTAATTTGCTGAAAACACAATTAAATTACAGTAGGCAGTTGATCCAAGTCATAACTGAAGATCTGAAGTTACAATCAACTCTGAGCTGCGGGTAATTGAAATACTGAATAAAAGAATGTAGATAAAGAGAATATTACTAAGTAGAAACAACACTCTAAAAAGCAAGAGTTTTAAAGACATGTAGAAAAAGTGCTGTATTACCATTCTTTATATTATCTGTCTGCTGGTCTCCTTACCTTGGTTTTAAAAAATTTTAAATCTGCTTTAAAAATTGATGTTTGAAAGGGATGAGCAGCTTTCCAGAGGGTTTACTGCTCATGTCTCTGCTGGTGTTGCATTACTATTTGCAGGTTCCATCAAAAATCACATCTGAACTAGACGACGTGTCAATATACAGGGTGACACTTTCTCTTAAAGATTTTAGAGATCTTTTATAAAAAGCTACTAACTTTCTCAAGCTTAGCAGCCTGAGACTCTTATCTTGTACTCATTCGGAGCAAATGCCCTATATTATCTGTTCAGTAGCATCTGTTGGAACAGCCTGTTTTTCTTCATCAGCTCTAAAGGAAGGTTAAACTGCCAAGTGAGAGTCTGAACTTAGATTATATTAACTATCTCCTTTGATGAGGTGTTTCTATTGTGAGCAGGACTGAAATGTGATCAAGAATCTTGTATAGCCATGAGAATGTTTATATTATAGATCATACAAATGTATTAAAAGGTATCTGTGCACATTACCCCACAGAAATTCCACACAAAATCAAACTCTCTGAGCTATAATAAATCACTCTTTCAGCCACTCAGCTCCGTAGTGTATCCTCCATGACACTGCAGTAATTTCATACCAAATCTAAATACGACACCGTCATTCATATTTAGATACAGTGATATTTGGAATAAGGTAAGGTCTGTAATGAGAAAACAATATATTTTATTAGATCAATTTACATGGGAAATATTGATCGATTTTCAGATATGCTAGATATTTTTATTCTAAGTTTTAGCATTACTTCATGGTCTGAAAACAATCAGACTGTAATCAAACCAATTTCCAGAGCTGATTATGCCTCAAAAAGACTGGGCTGTGTAAAGGCTACCCTTCATTTAATCTACTGAGCCATTAGCTGAAGTGTCATAGATCATTTAATTGCTGTGAGAAAGAAGCAGTATGTGGCAGGAGAAAAGCACTAAAACAAAACAAACTCAGAAAAACCCTTATTCATCAATCCAACAATTATTCAGATCGAACTGTCAAGGAGCGACAGAAAATGGCCACTCAGAAAGGTAAACCTAGATCAATGCTGTGCTAGTTGTCTAAACAAATGCAGGAAACCATTCAATGCTTCTAATGACTTCAACTTTTACCTGAAATGAGGCAGTAAATAGTGGGAAAGGCAAATGACAGTAGTAGTGCATTTCCTATTGGAAACTATTTAATGCAGGAACTGCTAGCCTTTCCAATGTGGGGGGTTGACTTTTTTGCTTATGAAGGTCATGTACCTCAATGCTTTTAATGAAATTCCTCTCTGAAAAGGATTTGACTCTTTGCCTTTGCATTTGTGTGTAAAGATGGATGCCTCAGTTTGGTGCTTTTCAGTGGAATAAAATAAACTTTCAGGTTGGAGAAAATACTACCTACAAATTTTAGTTCTTATAACTTCATCTGCCTTTTTAACTTTTTTCTCTCTTTTATATCTAACACAATTTTTATAAACATGATGTAGTGTTCTTCCATGTCTGGGGACATTATTTTGTTGAAATTAACTTTGAGGTTTTTCTGCACTGCAGAAATGGATCTTGTTTCTCATGGACAGGTTTCCTACTGTGTAGATTTGGACGAGAAAACCCTAAACTAATACTGAAAAATCTACTTCTAGAGCAGTATTTCTCAGCTCTTGCATCAAAAACACAACAGCAATGGATCAGGAAGTTTAATTTGGTTTCAAAAATATTTAGCTAGCTAATACAAAATCAAGCAAAGAAATCCCCAACCTTTACATTTTCATTGCATTTTATTCTTCTCATTCAACCAGTCTTTGCCAGCTTCTGAAATATAGTGAAAAATAACTAAGCTTATTCCCTCTATACTCTTGCTTTCGTAGTAAATGTAATTTGGTTGTTGTTTTCTTCAACTAATAGATCACCACCTTGGAATGGCTGAGAATCACTCACCGAGAAAACCATCTGTGACCCTACTCAGTTGATTTGTGACAGTCTTTTACATAAAATAACTTTTTGTACAACAACTGTGTAATTCTGTAACAAAGAACTCAATTTTAGCAGGTAAGCACAGAAATTGATTGAATGCCTTTTAGTAAAGAAGCTAGTTCAAGTTTGGCTATGGAGGTTTAGATGATAAACAGTATTAATAATTCTCTTATTCCTCTTTTAAATCTTTAAGGAAAACTGCTGTCTGGGCAATAATGTCAGGTTTCAAAATGTAAGTTTATTTTAAGATTTTTTGAATTATTTTACCATAAGTCCATATGACTTCTTTTGTAACTTTGCTTGCTTAGAATGCTCCAGGGCTTGTTGGGAGCAAACCTCTAGGAAAGAGAGGATGAGAGATCCCTTCCTCCATCAACCACCAGTAAAATTGTGTTTTTATTTTAAATTCAGAAATGGAGTATTTAAAATTGATCTGATCCTTTTTTGAAAACATATAAAGTACGAACAAGGTTTACTTTTAGCAAGGAACACTTCTCATTTCCCTTGCTTGCCTTCTCTTCCTTTCCTTTTTCCTCAGATTCTTTGTTACAGTCCAAAGAGAATGAAGGAAGGTGCTGAAATTCTTCTTCTGTAGTTCTCCAAGTACAAAAAGGTCTGCTTGGGCTTGAACTGTAGGCTCTAGCTGTGGCTTCTGTTGTTCTGGAATGCAAGGTTCAGAGTGGTTCATACAGTCCTTCTTGGAGACTTTTTGTCCTTCTAAAATTTATCTCTGAATTATGAATAAGCCTAAGCAAAACAAAACAATGTTTCTTTTATGAATGAAGCTCAAGTATGCAGAAAACCAGCCTTATGGGGGGGAAAAGTGCTGTTATTCTGATTGACTTCTGCAGTAATGATATACACTCAGAAGCTAAAAATAAAGGAAGAAACCTACAAAGCAAAACGAAACAGCTGAGTTTTATCAGTGTTATAACTTTATGCTTATATATGTGCAAAATGCTTTCATGGTTACAAAAACTTGTTTTTATTGGTAATGCTAGTAATTTTTTTTATTGCAGAGATGATTTTCTATAACTGATAGCAATTTCTAACACATTCTAATTAATTCATTTTCTCAGGAATGTTCTTGTAGAGTTCCTGTTTTAAAATTCATTTATGGAAGGATTAAATTTAGTAAGTAATTTCCATAAGTATATGTTAGTTTAAAGAAATGCAAAGTAGACTCAATAAAATGATATTTTTACTTAGTAATTTTCTTCTTTGGGCAAGATACAATTTTGAACAGTGTTGATGTCAAAGGACAACTTAAGAATGAGGAACTAGATAAAGATCTTGGACAGGAGTAGGCATTTAAGTTATTGCCTGGTTGAATTTCTAAAATACAGTTTTAGCTTCCAACTTTTCCTTCTGTTTTTCCCGTTTATTATTTGTGTAGCAATACCCTCCAAAAGACCCTAGAGGGAAATCTTTCCCAGCTTGGAAAGCAACAGTGACTCCAAGATCTTGTGACTGTGAGAAAATGGCCTAGTTGATTTGGATTAAGTCAGCAACAACCATTTCCATATTCAGTTCAGATTTTTAAATTTCTCTAAGCCAAGTCCAACTAAAATTTCTCCTACCTTAACAGAGAAAACATTTGATTTCCCTTCAAAGCAGACACTATCATCACAGTGATTTTGAAGATATGAATTAGAGAATGTACGATCATCAATAGAAGGCAAGCTTGAAAATGAGCATTCCCCAGAAGTCACTTTGTTTTATGAGTAGTGTTTTATAGAAAGGAGATTTTTTAAGTGTTAAAATGAATAATTCATTATAATTAAGGAGAATTTTAATGCTAGAAGCAAAACACGAACTATGTTCCTTATTTCCTGAAAATTCTCTATTTCTTTAAAAATTAAAAAAAAAAAAAAATTAAAAATCACTTACTAAAGAGATGTATAGTTACCAGACAGATATTTTTATGTGCGAGAGTTAAGTTAAAATGCGAGGGGGTTGGGTTGTGTATTTGTTTTAGGTAACAAAAGTTGTTTCTGTTTGAGGGTTGTTGCATTTTTCCTCCCTATTATTTTTATGACAACTTAATTTGCGGTACAATTCGTGAGAAAATTGGATTCTTCACTGCCATGGTTTTTGTTGTGTAATGAAAGGCAAAAAATCAGTATACACAAATGGCAACCCAGCCTTCTCCTTTTACACTTACTAGCTGTTGGGTAAATAAATAGTGCAAGTAATCTTTCCTCAGCTTCATTGTTGTGAATAACTTCACTACTTCCCTTAGAGATAATCTTTTTTCCTAACAGCTGTTTTAAAGCATTAATTGATTTTTTGATTCTGAATACTGTGCTATTGATAGTTTGTGGAGTCTGATGGGCGAAATGGAGATTAAAATAAAGTTGGTTGGACAGATAACAAGCTCATTAATGTCTTATAAGAACATCCAATTCCAGAAAAATTGAAGCATGCTGCTCAACCAGGGTTTGCTTTTTTTTTTGCTTGTGATCTAAAGAAAAGCAAATAAAATAAAAAGAATCGATGACTGAAAAATGCTTCAGCTCAGATCTCACAAATTAAACAGTCCTGGTTAAGTATTATAAAAAAAAGATGACCTCTTCAAATTGTTAGGTTGCCATGCTATTGCAAAACATTTTACTAAACACTACAGTAGAAATTTGTTAAAGTGATTGAGAAAAAATGTAATAGAAACAAATCAAGTAATAATATTTTTTTTTAACAAAAGATATTTGTTCTTTCCATCTCTCTACCAGAGGCAAGCATGGTCTGGCATTTGAAAATCTTAATGTTGCCACAATTATTCCACTGCTGGCAGCTTCATTTCTTATGTTATACATGTAACATATATTCCAGACCAGTGATTTCTCCCACTCTTTCCTTCTAAAATCTGTTCTGCATACCAGGAAACAGATGAATAAAACATAAGATGCCGCTTTTTTTTT